>JAQQZY010000008.1:23155211-23170418 GCA_030068375.1 Ostorhinchus rueppellii
CTATCTATCTATCTATCTATCTATCTATCTATCTATCTATCTATCTATCTATCTATCTATCTATCTATCCTGTCTGTTTCTTCCCCAGTGCCTCTTCTGTTGTATTAAAACAATGGATGCACTTTGCCCTCAGGTCACAACAGAAGGACACTCCAGCGGGCCAGTGTGTGTCACCTGCTTTGTCGTCTCCTTAGCGTTGTCAGGGCGTGGAAGAGCTCAGCACTAAGCTTTGTCATGCACGCATTCTAAATGATTTCTCACATAACAAGTCATGAGCCTGGCCCTGACAATATGAAAATAAAATAAAATGAATACAAAGTTTTTATGTGTATGTACAGCCAGGGAAATGCTTATTAATCCTTTATCGGGCAAGTGACTATTTTTGGTCATTTCTGCACATATTACTAGACAGTGACAGCAACAGTTACAGTGAGGACAGTAAGGCAATTATCTCAGACCGAATGTGGTCTACATGGTCTGTAAGGTCCACGTCTGTATGAACAGTGAATGTAACTGCCGTGTAAGTACCGTGAAGTAATGATACTAATGTAAGGAAGGAGTAGTGCGGACATTGACAGGTGTCTGTACCAGCACATATGTTGTAATGTTCTAAAAGTGATATAATGTTCTAAAATACATGTTCCTAGCACCTTATATGTGTTTTTCTTGTGTGCATATATCAATTTTATGGGTAAAGAACCAAATATGGTAACCTCATTGACCTTGATTTTCTACATGACAATAAAAAATGTTGAAAATTTTCACAAAAGTAATCCAATCTTGTTGTATCCTCCAGTGCATAATTAAAATGCTGAATATTATAGAGTATTAAGTATTTATGAGTGCCTTACAAAGGGTGAAAGAGTGTTTGGTTTTAATAAGTTCCTCATTTGGACGGTTTAGCCACGTTTTAATGTTTCATCCAACACTTTTGATGTGGTTTCTTTCCCATACGTCTCATTTGAGGTGTGTTTGTCGAATGGGGGTGGTGTAGGTATACATCCTGTCACTCCCCTAACGTGAACACCTGTTGGAGACACCAAATCGCCTCTTTGTCTCTGCAGCCCCCTCTCAGTGGATTACCATGACAACGCCCATTCATATCATGGCAGAAGCCTGATTATACACATTCACACGGTCAATTATCACTAAACAGGGTGCATTGTTTTACGGGACGCTGCGTTTTTCTTTTAAACTAAAGCTGTGTAAACAGAGCTGTAGGAAGCTTTAGTCCATGCTGTGTGGAGGTTTTAAGACTGTAAGAAGTAGGGATGACAGGCTAGACTTTCAGAACAAAATGCAACGTATGAAAGGATTTCATATCTATTCCACGTCATCAAAAAAAAAAAAACATGAACAAAGACAGATGTATCTTTGAGTAAGGGAGTAAGAGAGCAATAAAGCAGTTACGGAAACATTATCCCAAGTTTATTATTACATTAGCTGGAAGGCAAAGGACTGTAAGGTGGCTGTATATAAAGGAAAACCAAAGAGAGAAAAAACCCCAAAAAAACAGGCCATACATAGAACAATGTAAACAAGAGAGAATATCCAAGCACTAGGCACTAAACTTACATAAGTCATAACATTATGTAAACAGAATGTGCTGTATGTGTTCAGTAAATAAGGAGTTTAATGAGTAAAAACTGTATAAGAAAAACATCGCTAAAATAATGATATCAGATTGTACTGTCACATTTGTTTCATTTAAGATCATAATTTTGGTTTAGTGTAACAAAAGAACTTCACAAAAACAAACTATTTACAAGCATTTCACTCCCTTTGGGTCAAAATAAAATAAAGTAAAATGAAAAAAAAACCCAAAACAAAACAAAAACAAAACCAAAGTCATTCACATTATAGACTGGGATGTAAATATATGGTCCTCTAAAATAGTTTTATATCACACTCTAACAGAGAAAAGCTTTCCACT
Source organism: Ostorhinchus rueppellii (assembly GCA_030068375.1). Taxonomy (NCBI): domain Eukaryota; kingdom Metazoa; phylum Chordata; class Actinopteri; order Kurtiformes; family Apogonidae; genus Ostorhinchus; species Ostorhinchus rueppellii. The sequence continues at coordinate 23,157,145 of JAQQZY010000008.1, forward strand.
GTGTATTGCCGTCGGCTATATGAAGACAAAAACATCCACCACGACTTTCTGTGATTCAAGTTTGGCACTTTCAGCGTCGCGTCAAATCCGTACGAGGAGCGATTATCCGTCAATTCTGTAAAAGTCGAAGCGTCTCACTTACAGCCTTCACTACAGAACATTTCACTGCTCGGCTCTTTCTGCACATCAGTCGACTCCATGTCACAAATACAACTGAGCAGCAACCATGGGAACAATACCGCTGACAAAAATGGAAAAAACATACCATAAAGTATTATTTATCAGTCACAGCATGTTTAGTACAGTTAGTATGTAAAGTATAGGTAATTAAAGACTATCAAATTCTTTTTAACTATTAAACACTATATTTTCATAAACCCACATATATTATTACATAAACGTGTAACTATGAATAAGTCTGGATACAACTCGTACTTCTTATAAGGCAAAACGTCTTATCATCGTTATATGCTCAGTCCACACTACTGGCAAATGGTTCAGTCCTAAAATTGTTAAACAATTTTCTTTAGCTTTCAGTTTACATTCATAATGAACATGTGCAAAAAAGAAAAAGAAAAAAAAAAAGAAATACTTAACAGGTCCAAATCAAACATATTTCCGAACCTCAAAGCCTGTGTTTCTTATGACGTGTGTTTTTTAAAGCCCACTGAAAATATGGGTAAACCTGTAACATCTACTAATATGCAGTTTTATGATCATCTTTCATTTGGTTTTGTTTTATGGAGTCATAAGAAGTGGTTTAAAACATCCATTTTACCATCTGCTGCCACATACCGGGTTCCTTTTATGTGAAATAAAAGCTGTGAATGAAGGAAGTTGTCTGACTGAAGGATAGTTGTTTCTTCTATTTCACTTCCCTTCAACCACTTTCAACAGTAACATGATTTTTCTTCAGTCAGTCCACACGTTCAAGCTTCAGCTATTTCCTTTTCTTTCTCCTTATCCTTTTTTTCTTTCTTGCTTTTTTTCAGGAAGGAAGGGGTACGGAACTTCTTTTTCTTTTTCTTGGGGGACTTCGTTTGGCTCTCGGGGGTCTGAGGTTCCCCGGTCTTCTCCTTTGTTGTTATGGAGATTTCCACGCTCTCAGAAGTGCTCACGCTCATTTTGGATACCTCGATGCTCAGATCCTCTTCTATCTCTGTCAGGTGGTCTTTCCCATTAGGCACCGAGTCTGTCAACGGATGAAAACCAAGTCAGTGAGGTGTGATGTAGATCAAAACGCAGTATCGCACAAAAGACAGTCGAATAAATACTATGCATTCTACTTCAGGCAGTTTTTAGTTCTTCTACTGTGATGAATCATCTCATTTTCTTCATCAAACCGACTCTGCGTTGGCCTACCTTGCTTAGCTGGTGTCATTATTGGAGACAGTGAGAGGGAGATAGTGGAGCCGTCGAACGTGGTCATCTCATCTGCATCTGTGGCATCATCCTCTTCTGCAAAACAACACAAGCACAAGAGGAAAAGCAAGTAGTTTTTCCTCAAAATTAGCAACACTGTGATTCTTTACGTTCCACTGGACAACCAAACAAAAAATGTTTCTGAAGGAAAAACACCTCATCTGACTATGCTTTATGACGTGGTTTTATTGTTCTTATTTGTAATTTGTTGTTGTTTTTAATTGTACAGATTTTATCTTTTTAATCTATTTCTGTATTTTACTCTGTTGTGGTCATGGCTCAGGTGGTAGAGTGGGTCGTCCAATAACCAAAGGGTTGGAAAACCCGCTCTGTCCTTGTCAGTCTGTTGTGTCCTTGGGTAAGACACTTCACCTTCCTTGCCTCCAGTGCCACTCACATTGGTGTATGAATGTTTGGTAGTGGTCGGAGGGACTGTAGGCGCAAAATGGCAGCCACGCTTCCATCAGCTACAAATGTAGTTTACCACCACCAGAGGGACAGTGTGAGAGTGAATGAATAATGGATCAACAATGTAAAGTGCTTTGGGTGACTTGAAAATCGCGATAAAAAATATAATCCATTATTATTTATTTATTTATTTTACTGTACAGCATTTTGGTCCACTGTGGTTGTTTTAAAGTGCTTTACAAATAAAGCTGGATTGGATTGGATATGCTGCGCATGCCAATTCCAAATCTGAAGAGGTTTTAAACATGAGGAATCTGAGCTGTGTGAACGTGTAAAAAAAAAACATAATTGAGCTGATCTTTTGTACACAAGCTTCACTGTGCGTCTGTAGATGATATATTGACTCTACAACAGTTCACTGTAATCCCACATATCATATCAATATCAATACCATCTACTGTATGTCATCTCATCATATTCTATTCTATCAATCTCAACACCATGTGCAACTATAATGCAAATATGCAATTAATAATATGTATGTACAGAAGAGTCTTCTTCACTGTTTTCTGTATTTTGCTGCTGTAAACATTGTAATTTCCCCAGGGTGAGATCAATAAATTCATATCTTATCTTATCAAATCTTATCTTTTGTGCTATTTGGACAGATTTGTTGATGGAAATGACAGTTACAACCAATTAAAAGTAAGTAGTAGAGCCCAACAGCTCGGCTTCCAAATGTTTCTGACACTTGTGCTTGTGGGTTGTGACAGTTTCCTGGTGTAAAATCAACAGTAATCACTATCATGTTTGGGTTGAAGCCCCTTGGTACCTGCTTTTTATTTCCGGAATATTTTCATTTTCAGAGTCATTCACCATGGTCATGCTGAAAAGAGGAAATTAATGTGAGTGACATTCTGTGACCAATCCCTGGGCATGTTTTTTTTTTTTTTTTTTAATCATATCTTCACCTAGCTAATCATATTTTGGGGCTTTATCATTGCCCAAAAATGCTGCACCACTTGCCCAAATAAAAACCCAGGCTGTAAATTCTAGACACCTGAAGTTCGAGGGGAATACAGGGTCACTAATGACTTTTATAAAAATAATAAGAACTCGTGCTTTGACCTGTGGGAATCCAGGGGTTCTAGAAGCAGTAGAATTGATAAAATGAGGAGCAGAGTTTTTGTAGAAGTTGGTCCCAAGTTATATAAAGTTTGTCTAAGCTTAGTGGTGTAACACACAGATTAGGAAGAAACATAATGGCCCTCGTTTTGTTACGTATTGAAATCCCAAGTAACCGAAAAGAATCCATTCATAGTGACCTTAAATATTTATTTGAAAGGGCTTTATAGTAATGTTACTGTTTGACTTTTCGCATTCACATTACTTGATGACTTGACTAAGCTTACTGGTGTAACACACAGATTAGGAGGAAACAGAATGGCCCTGATTTCGTTTAGTACTGACATAGACTTTGACACAGGAGTGAAGATGACGATTTATTGCGGTCCTGAGTGTGGATCCAAGCTGCGGTTTGTCTTGCGGCTGTGGCTCAGCAGGTGAAGCGAGTCATCCAATAACTGTAGGGTTGGCGGTTCAAATCCAGCTCTGTCCTTGTCATGTATGTACTGTTGTGTCCTTGGGCAAGACACTTCACCGTCTTTGCCTGCAGTGCTGCTACTCACTCTGGTGTATGAATGTGCAAATTGGCAGCCTATGTAGTTTACCACCACCAATGCTTTGAGAATGCATTCATAGAAAAGCGCTATATGAACTTAATCCATTATTATTAGTCTGAAGAACAGTGTGTTACGGTGGGTCTGGGGGTGGGGGTGGGGGGGTGTTCGTGAGCCAGGTGTGACTGGGTCCTGGGGCTGTGGAACTGGGCCACAGCAAACTTGTCAGTTTGTGTGGTGTCTGGATTCGGATCCGCTGAAGTCAGGGCCATCTGATCGGAGTCAGGCCAGAAAGTTCTGTCACCAGGTTAAAGTGGTGCTGGGGGTTCGGAGGAGGACGTTAACGGGCCAAGTCTGACCGGCAGAGCGGAACCAGGCCAGAGTAAGAACTGGACCAACCTTGTTAATGAGTGATCACAGCCAGACCCGGTTCTCCTGTCTGTCCGGGTGTTTCTGTTGATCTGGATCCAGCCCCCACCCCACCCCACCCTCCAGTTATAAAGCTGATACACATACACACAGAGGTCACTTGGCTTTTATAGTACAGATAAGAATAATAATAGTTCACTAACAGTAATAACTCAAGCTTTCAACTCTATATCACTTTGGACAAAAACAAAACAAAGTTTCAAACAAAGTTTCTTTCAGGTATTGAAAACCATCTGAATTTGATGTGTTTGCAATATACTGCTAATGACTGTTTACTGATTTGCACAAAACTCAAAATCCTGACATGGTGAATACATTCAGGTTTCATATTTGGAATCAGCATGCATGATCTTGGTAAAATCAGGTACTATTCCTTCAGTGATATTAATATTGTTGTGTTATTTTGTGGTTTTTCAATAGCACAGTTTCTCAAACTAATTCTGTTGCTCTTAAGTATCAGACGGATTTCAACACAGAGTTGCTGCCACTGTGAAAAATAATGGTTGTTGCTCTCAGTACACATCTGTAGAAATGTTTGAAATGTTTCCCACACATTCCTGCCTTGTCTACAGTCCTCTTCAAGGCATGAGTGACAAGACCATCGTCTTTTCTGCTCTTCTCTCAGCATCAATGCGAGCCGACTTCACAGCTCTGAGAAGAGTGAACCCACAGACGGACGATGTTTTCCTCATGGCGTTTTTGCAGGAATATTTTCGTTTCAGTGAACACGGGTCCAGGACTTTCTCCAGGCGGAGACAAAGAATTTTTACTTGACTTATTAAACTGGGCTATAGGCTAATAACACAGTTATTATGTGAGCGCGGGGAACTATGAGGAAAGCACTGAGAGTCAGATGGGATTCAATTAATTTGTTCATTTTCTTGCATTATAAATCTGTGTTTTTTGTTGCCGTTTTAACAGTTTTATTAGTGTACGATTCTGTATTCATCTTGATATCCCATTTTCTTCTGTGACCTCTATGACCGTGTGTGACGGCTGTAAATATGGACCCACTGTGTTAAATGTGAACCCACTTAAACCACACGTAGACTGAAATGATTAGAGGTTTTCTATGTCTCTTAGAAGAAATAGCAGTGACTACCTTCTTGGCCTTGCTGTTTTCGTTCCACCATGTTCTTGTAATCCTCCAGTGCCTTCTCAGTTAGCTCATTGAAAGGGTTGGGGGGAAGAGACCGTAAGTGCTCTTCATCTTCAATAATGAAAGCCTGATAAAAAGGAAAGCATAGGCTACATTAGGATTATCTCATGTACTGCATTTTTTAACAGCGACTTCATTTTTCTCTCTGCATAAAATACATCCAAATATCTGACATAATATGAAGATACAGCTAAATTCAAGACCTTTTTAAGACCTTTTTAAGACTACTTAGAATAGAATCTAAAGTCTATTTCACAGCCATACCGGCAAACATCTGTGACACATACACTTCAAATTTATTTATTTACTTCAATACCTCAATTCATACATTCAAGTCATTTCTCACCATGGGTTGCAAAATTTGCAATAATTGGCTCCTAATTTCAATATAAAGTGTCAGGTTGGAATGGACGAAACTGAGTAGACTAACGTTACTTTCTTTGCTGCTTGGACACAGTTAAACACATTTATAGCAACATAACTTAAGACCTACCATATCAAATTTAATACCTTTTAAAGACTTTTTTAAAGTATTAAATGCAGATTTGCAAATTCAAGATTTTTAAGAATTTTTAAAACTCCACAGGAACCCTGTATTTACAGAGTAGTGGCAATAGACTCATTTCCCACAGGAGCTTTAAGACTGTTAATGGTACTAAATATACTCACTGGTCCTGGTACAGTGTCCACAACAATGCCTGCCAGTAACTGAGACTTTGGTCCTGGAGTCATCTGGTCACCTCTGTGCTGATCTCGTATCTAAGAAAGAAAAGACAGTAGTTTACTCCTAAATTTTTCATATGATTCTCAATACACATATTCAGGATTCCCATATATTTCACAGAAATTATACATAAAAAGAAGTACATGAGCAAGTATTCATTAATAAAACTATTGAGTTAATGTGGTGTTTTCTCGATTATGTAAAAATGCTGTTGTAAGTCAAGTAACAAGAAAAAAAAAAAAACTCCAGAAATCCACTGAAATCCACTCCAGTCTTTCAATACTGATAAAAATCAGGGTTAAAAGGGAGACAAAGATGTAAATCTTCTGGAGAGTCTTCGGTTTTACTTTTTTGATGTAATAGTAACACTGTAATACATAATCTGATATAATATATATTTAAAACTACACTGTTGCCCAGAAAGTTGGAAAATAATATTTTACTTCTTCTCATGAACTGATTGTGACAATGGGACTTGTTTTTGCTACACAAAGTGAAACTGGGACTCAGTATGTGATCGCTGTACCTGGACAACGGTGATTACTCGTGTGTATAAATACAAATAAAAAGAGGAAGGTGTCTAAAAACAAAATGATTCCAACTTTAAGAGCAACAGTGTATATATAAAACAGTTTTAAAATGTAGATATACTGTTGATGTTTGAGTCAGTACGGAGCAAAACTCATATTGGAATTCATTTTATTGCTCTACCACTTTATGAATTTATGACATCTGAATTTCATAAAGTTTTATTAAAGAATTTTTTCAGCCCAACGGTGAAGAGTCCCCATAGCCTTTCATGGCAAGTTTTTAAAACTCTGTGACTGTTTTGAAGCTTTTTTTCCCCCATGAACATGACAACCATACACATTAAGTGTAGGGGTAAATGGAAAATTAAACGAAATGGACCAAGCCTTATGAATTATAGAGGTATGTCATTGGCTGGTTACTGACTGATGAGGTTATGAATACTAATCAGAGAAAATACATTCACATAAATAATCACAGCTTGACTTTTGTTCTTTTCATTCCCAAACGTAACTATTATGATAATGAGAAACATAGACCAAGCATTATTATATAAAATACTAGTGTTGTATTAAAAATGCAATTATGCAACTGACCCGGTTCCTCTTGTCCAAAACCTCAGTTGGATCAGTATTGAGTGGGACAAACTGGTTGGGGTCTTCGATCTTTATTGGGGTTCCGACGGCGTTTCCTGGGTCTGAAGATTTCATCCACTGGAAGTAAAAGATGTGCAAGAAAAGATGCCAGAAATAGAAGCATTGAGGCGCATTTATCAAAGTGGCCACAAGAGGGCAGACTAATATAAAGGAACACTGGCTCTCAAACAGGTTCCATCTGAGGCCAGAACACTTTGGATCATAATGAGGAACTTTCTTTTGTACTGTGTCTTAGAAAATGAACATACCATGGTCTTGGTTCTGGGACTGACATCCCCACTGGGTGAATGTTCAGGAACATTGACCCTTAAGTAGCTGTTGGGCGAGTTAAGCCACCGGGTTCGTTCTCGCTGCTGTTTCTGCACCATAAACTTGAATGGACTCCGCAGACCCAGGTCACTGTCCTCCGGTGGCACAACAGACACAGTGGCAGGAATCTCCACGTCGTTCTTGGAGCGAGGTTTTTCACGGACAATTGGGTTCCTGTAAGAGTAGCCGGTCCTGTATCCCTAGAAAAACACACGGAAAGGAAAAATATTGTAGCTTTCATACCCAATAAGGATCCGTTTCCCAAAGGTGGATGTTTTTATGGTGTTTCCAAACTATCTATTCATCAAAAATAACAAATAAAATTCATTGTAAAAGACACTGAATTCAAAAGATGCACAGGCCACCCAGGATACACTTACACAATACTTGTAAATATTTAAACAACTCTGTATATACAAGGAGGATTTTTTTTTTTTTTTTTGCAGACGGGCCCAATTTCAGAGGGAGAAGAGAAAACTTTGATTTAAAGGGGAGTACTGTTAACAATACATCAAACACAGGGAAAGACAACGGGAAAACTACAGATGGGAGCTCTATATGTGCAGTGAAGTCAGCAATACAACAGGGCAATCAAAACTGAATCTACTATGTTCTGACAGGCAATATTCTATGTATAACCAGAAAAACAAAAGAAAAAAACCAGCATCCCATATTTGGGTTTTCCATTGTCTCACTGTGAGTAAGTCATTGCTACATCTTTTCAGAAGTGTCGCCGAGCACTCAGTGCTTTACACGGCTGAGTGAGTTTTTGAGTATATATATTTTTCCATTTCCATATGGACTGGTTCACTACTATTTAGAGCAAGAACATATTACAACCTCATTTTACACACATTGAAGTTGCTTGTGACCATTACTGGTAGAGGCTTAATGTCGGTTCATTACAGCTATTTTTACGTCGGTTCTTTTTGCCATGCGGGTAGGTATCAGGTACAACACAGCTATGAAACAGCAGAACACGTCTTTGTGAGGAGGTGGTTAGCTATAGCAAGATACCTCTCTGATTGAGGGAAACTCCACACTATGTAGTGGTACATTAACTGTCCATTCATCCATTTATTTATTTATTTTTTTCCATTCATTGATATTACTGGATTGTCCGGATCCCAATATGGTTTTATTTATTTACTTGTTTTTCTTTTCTAGGGTTTAGTTTTTGTTTTGCACTGTTGTACATATTCTGTAATGCTGTCAAGGAATGGTTTGTGTTGTACTGTGTTGTTCCATGTTTAACCCCTTGACGCCTAATGATGCAAATTCGCGTCAAACAACCCCGCTCCAAAATGCAACCAAAACACTATCTACTTGAAAGAAAAAAGTCAAATTTTTTTTTGTTCCGCAATTGGAAATCGATTCAGGTGTTAAGGGGTTAATGAAAAATAGTAAAAAAAAAAACAAAACAAAAAACAGCAGAACACAGTCAGTGCAGAGTAATAGAGACATTATACATTTACTGCAAATATATTTAGAGTAGGGTCCAAGATTTTAAGATTTCGCTGTGGTTCTACAAACGTTTTGATATATTCCTGTATTCATATTTCTTATCTACATCACAAATGTCCTTATGTTGTGGGATTTGTTACAGATCAGAGTTCAATTGGAGACTTAAGATACATTTTTCACTGACACAACAAAGTTATCACTATTTTGTGATGGATTGCTCTTTGGATATCCTAAATAGATAATGTTGGAGAGCATCAGGCTGCCTGTTCTGTTGCTGGGAATGACTAATCTTTATTTCATCTCCATTTCTGTTTTTGTTGCTTAAAAATCGCCTCAGGCTGTTTATAAATCTTCTTCTTGATCTTGTATAATTCGCTTTAACTTTTAATGCATTCAGAGTCTGTGTTTTCTTTGTTTCGGACCGCACCATGTCCGTCTCACCACAAACTCCACCTTTTGGCATGAAAGGACAGACCTCTTGTTGCAATGACCGTACTTGCATTTGTACTTGGTACCAGCGTTCTACGGTCATTATGAAGACGCCAAATCCAATTTCAAAGTTCAGTATACCAGAGCCCTCACACTAAGCAACTGTGTGGTCTGCGCTGCCCACAGCAGGCGTTACCATCTGGAAGCTATGATTGAAGGGGGGGGTGGAGGAGCTACGATCACAGAGAGCTAACACAGCTGCAGCCCACTTCAGCCACAGTTGATAGATAGTAGCACACTCCAACAGACTCGTTCTGACATCTTGTGTATCCGTACAACATGTCAGACCGTGGTCATTAGCAGTGTGGTTAGGACAGCGAGGCGTACACTGACAGGAATGCAGCAAAGCAATGAACTCTTCAGGGTACAACACCTCCATGCATGCACCGCTAACAAGAAAACATGTCATCTGGTATTGGAGTGAAATAAAATCGCAGCAAGGAAGCATTTGTTAAACAATATGATTCATTTCTACAATTATTTTGCGATTAAAAAAGTCTCATTGTTTTCTCTAATCAGCCACTTCCTGAGGAAGCACCTAAAACAGGAAACTCAAAGCATCACAGGGCACAGTTCAAGGTTCACTCACCAGGTTGTCCAGCATCCTCATTAGGGACTCGAACTCAGCCTCACCCACTTTCCACTTGACCTCATTGTCCATCACCACACCGGCAGCAGCCACTCCCTGGGTCAGGGGTTTAAACTTCATTCTGTCCAGAAGTACAAGGTTGTCCACGCCTCCGGAGCATGACATCGCACTCACCTAAACAAGGCCATTGGTCAACCTAATTATTCATTTAGTGCAATTTATAACTTCAGACTTTATTACACAAATTCTCATTCTTTGCAATAAACACTTTCCGTTGTGCCTCCATTGTACATATACAGAGACAGCCAGTGCTGGAATGAACAAATACTTTTTTTTTATAATAATGCAAGGATTTATAATTATCTACTGGTGTTTCAGGTTATCTGTCAAAAACAGGAGGATCAAATACTGTCCAGACACAGCTGGAATCTAAAATTCATCTGAACCATCTTGCTGACACAAAGCAACATGAGTGTCTAAGTAGCACCGCAGGGTTCCACCAGCTTCTGTCTGGAAAAATCCTCTGTGTATTTTCCTTTTTTTTTTTTCTTTTTTAACTTTCTCTTGTCAAACATCACCCTTGCTTCTTTCAAGGACTCTCATATGAATATGTTCTTACCAAACCAAAAAGACCGACTCATTTGCAACAGAAAAGAAAAATAGGACCAAGGGTCCTGTAGTCCAACGGCACATTTAAAGACATTAATTGCCATTGGTAATTATAATAGTGGTTTTTCCATTGGACATCTGTGCAAAACTTTACTGATATTTACTAAATGTTGGAAAAACAGAAGTGTGTAACTTTGGCTTTCCCACTAAATCACAAATGCGACGATTTGACTATTTTGGCGAGATGAGAGAAGACATACCATAAACATGGCAACGACCATAAACATTACGTTGATTTACAGATATATTTATTATTACATCCGCCAAGGAGGTGATGTTTTCATCAGCATTGGTTTGTCTGTCTATCTGTTAGCAAGATAACTCAAAAAGTTATGGACAGATTTTCATGAGATTTTCACAGATTGTCAGAAATGGGTTATCCTACAGATGATTAGATTTTGGTGGTGATCCGTACATTCAGCACCATCTAGTGGATGAAAGTACAAACACTGCCTTGGCGGAGGTCTGCACTCTCCGAGTGCTTATCTGGTCATTATATATTACACCTCTATCCCATATTAAATTTAAAAAAAAATGATTTGGTTTACCTTGTATGTCCACACAAACTGTGCTATTTTTCTTTTAAAACTCTGCTTCTTTGCTTGTTGTAACATCCATCAACATCTGTTTTTTTTTTTTTTTTATTTATGCGACTCTAGTTGAGAAAAAAAGGTCTTTCCATTGCACTTATCCACCTTTCCTGATATAATAATTTCACTATGCCCAAAACACCACCTTTTACCAGTGCAAAAACATTTTTATCGAAATATGAGAATTTGGGCGAAATTGTCATTTTTCCATTTGGCAAATTTTTATGCGCATGTTATTTTGTGCAATTTGAGGGTAAATGGAAAAGCAACTAACATCTTTTTCAGGTTACAGCACTTTGAAATATGACCCGCTGTAAACCAGTCGGAATTCAGAAAATTTCAAAAATTCATAAGAAATTCAAAAATCAATATTTCCCTATTCTTTGAACAAACTTGGTAGGCCTTACCCCAAAGATGTTCCACAACAAAAAATAAACAAGTCATTGTGACAAACGATTGCGAAGATTCTTGAAAAACTGCTTATGGATGATGGACGATAACTGATAACAATAGTCCATCAGACCCTTCAGGCCGCTGGACTAAAATGACTCATAATTAATTCTAAAACTACACTGAAATGTACAAATAAACTTTGGCCACAGTGGTATATTTCATTCTCCACACTGAAGTTTAACTTTATACCTGGATTTCACAGGCTTGCTGTGAGTGATAGACGTAGTGAAAAGCTTCTTCCACTGTTTCTCCCAATGCAAGAAGCCCATGATTCCTCAGGATCATCACCTAAAAAATACCACAGGGAACATTTTAGAGTTCATATGTCATCATATTCATGTGAGGTACTATTATATTCACCTACAGAATGTGCAGTAGTTAACTAATATGTGTATTAACAACAAATACATGACAACATATTTTCTGACTTATGCAAACCCTCTAGAATTCCAATGTTGATACACATCTTTGCAGAGAAAATTTAGCAACATTTTAATGAATTAATCTTAGAATTTCCATGACCATTAACATCCTTTAAGCACGCACATAAAAGTGGACTTCAGTGATTATTAAATGAAAAATAAAAATGAACCTTTTTCGCTTTCTGATTCTTATTTTATTTGGCCACAGAACTGTTTAGCTAATCAGCTATTTTTAAGGACTGTGATAATACAGATCACAAATTATTCAAAACAACAAAAACCTTTTTACACCACCTTTCCTTCAGTGTCCTCATGCCAATTTAATAGGTTTACTTGCTCTGTGATTTTAATTTAGACAATAAATTCAAGGATGTAAGCTCATCAGGGATGAAAAAGATGAACACTCTTGAGGTATCCAAGGTCATGCTCGTCCATGAGAAATATTTTTAGAATAATCATCTTTAAAAAGCAGATCAGGGTAAAGGGAAAACTAAGGACTTATTTTATTCTGAAAACTGCAGATTTCAGTGAAAAGGTTAGGAGTTCATGTCATTATAAATTAAATATCATGAAATTTCTAAAGTTTTTTTTATGATTTAGCTTAATTTCCAAACTGTTCATGACTGTGGTAACCCTGGTGTTAATACAACTTTTACATGTTAAACCAAACAGTCCATCCTCGGATGTCTACAGTGATATTGCAGGTTTATTTCCACTGAAAAATCCTAAAAAACATCTAGACATCTATAAAAAAAAACCAAAACCTTTCTACAAGTTCTAAGAGCTGAACGGTTGGTATCCTGCAGAGAGAGCTTTTGGGCCTGCATCTATAAATGATATTTTTGTGAAATCAATCATTTTCAGTGTTGTTCACTGGACTGAAAGATCTCTTTAATATGTTTTAACCGTTCAATATGTAAAAAAAAAACCCAAAACAAACAAGACAAAAACATCAGTTTGTACAAGGCTGTGGAAATAAAAATAAATAAAAAGTAAAAATAAAAATAACTTGACCCCTAATGAGGTATAACTGGTTTTGTGGCAGCTTGCACATGAATTTTACTCCACATCTAACCTTTCCATAAATAAGTAATGACTATTTATTACCTCCGCCAAGGAGGTTATGTTTTTGCCAGCGTTTGACTGTTAGCAAGATAACTCAAAAAGTTATTTACGGATTTTGATGAAATTTTCAGGATAGTTTGACAATGGTACAAGGACCAATCGATTACATTTTGGTGATGATCCGGATCACCATCTGGATCCAGGAATTTTTTTAAAGGA
>JAQQZY010000008.1:23173297-23194873 GCA_030068375.1 Ostorhinchus rueppellii
AAAAAAGATACCAAGCATGGGCATGTTAAACATTTTTTTATGTGGTATATAGAGACAAAATCAAAAGTATTAAAAAAAACAGCCAAAATAGGTTCAGGGCTTAAAGGGTTAAAGTTGTCTTTCCCAAACTTACTATAACCAACTGACAGTAAAATGTTTCAAAGTGCTATTACATGTGAATCCATTTTCCTAATTCCAGTGGTGGATTATACTTAGCGTACAACTTAATTAAGCTACTTCAGTGCAAATATGACATTTTTCTATATTTGTAAATCTGGCTGGCTGTGTTCACATAGACAGCCTTATTACTTAATTCTGATTTGCTGCCTCTGTCTGATATTTGTGTTGGCTGTTCTCGTCATTGTTATTCTTTTATATGTGGCTAATACCAGATTCTATGGTGAACTGAACACAGCACATGTATAAAGGCAGTGGAGTTTGAAGTCTGAAGATTAAAGCCCCAACATAAAAATTAATACACAGAGTGAAAATACTCCGCTACCAGTGAAAGTCAAAATTATACTTTAAAGCTATATATATATAAAAAAAAAAAAAAAACTACTAGCAGTACGATGGCCCCTTTCAGTGCCTCATTATTATATAATATGTTTGTGATTAATTTTAGTGCTACATTCATTTACATGTTACATTGGAACCACTTTATAGCAAGTGAGCGACTCCATTCAGTGCAGAGCTGTGACATATCTACATTTAATGTGGCAAAAAAAGAAAGAATGAATTCCGATGCGACAGTTCAGACTAAGGGATCAGATCTGTATCTACTACAGGACCACATATGGAAGTGAATGGGGTCAGATGTGAAAAGATCAGACTCCATATGATTTATGCTGTTCACACTATAATTAAATAACCACATCTGTGCTGCAAATTTGGGCAATTATCCCTGCATTGTGCAAGCAGCCTTCATCACTAACATGATTTAACATAAAAAAGATGATAAATGTTCTATACAAGTAACCAGTAGAATATCAAAAACTGACTCCACGTTCAGAAACTGCAACTTCACAGTAAAATGTTCTTATGTTAGTGATAAAAAAACAATCACATCCTAGACTATAATATGATCAGACAATGATATGAGCCATTCGGCCTTATGAATGCTAATGAAATATTTGCTTAACATGTACATTTTTTTTCATCAGGTTAAATGGAAACTGTGGGAATCTCCAAAATGTGAGGCGTTTACATTCCTGCAAATTATGTTCTCATTGACATAATGTACTTCACCATTTTAAGCCACTTTAAATGTCTACTCCATCACAATTAAGGAGGAAATATTTTAACTTCATTACGTTTGACACTTAGTCATTTGTAGTATCTGACATAATAAACTAATGTTGTATGATTTGATTTGCTGCTCTGAGCTAAGAGTTAGTCAACACTACAGTTGTGAAAAAACTTATTAGACCATGAAAAGTCATCAAAAATAATAGTTATCCAATCCAGTACTAACTTCTGTGTGTATCATGTGACTAAAACAGACAGAAAGGAAAACATGGAATGCCTAAAAAGCACTGTTATTGTCAGTATAATGCCACAGATATTGATGTAAGAACTGAAGTGATTTTCGTTATTATCAAGAAAACCTTGGAAAATGGTTAGATATCAGCTCTGAAATTAAACTCTTATGAGCCACTTTTGTTGTAATTATTATATTTGTCCAAACAAATGTACCTTTAGTTGTACCAGGCATTGAAATGAACAAGAAATTGAAGAAAACAAGGGTGGTCTAATAAGTTTTTCTGCAACTATATACATAAATAGATCTAAAATTAACTCCACATCGACAAATTAATACATTAGAATTCCAAATATTAGGTATAAAAACAATAATATAACTTCTTGTTATAACACAATGACAATGGTCTTTCTCCATAATGAGTAGGTCCACCCTTTTACTTTAGATATTTTAAATGACCTTTTTCTGAAATACTTATGTACTGTTAGTGCCTCTTGCTTGTAAAGTATTTGTACACTATAGTACTACTACTTTGAGGTAAAACATCTGCATACTTGTACTTATAATCTTAATAGAGGAAGGTTGGTTTTTTTTCTCCTCAGCTGCTCTATGTAGTGTTTTGCAGGAAAAATGTGTATGTGATGAAAAGCCATACACTTTTTTTGTACATTTGGATCCTGGAGAGAAAATAAATTACACTTTCTGGTCATGAACTGGAAAAAGGTTTGGGACTGGGTCAAGCAGATTAATCTTCACCAATAAAAACAAAACCTATCACAATATATGGAAAACCATATATATGTGCACGACTGATGAACCTACTTCATTACGTTCCTGTAAATAATAACTGCATATCTGGGCCAAGCAAGTCATGGATCGAGCAAGCACTGTGCAGCAGTACCAATCATTCCATATCTACGGTATTTTTAAAAAATTAATATAGCAACAACTATAATAGCTCAAACTGTAGGTCTAAACAGTACTTTAATGTGCCATTAAGGAATAATAACTAAATATTTAATAAAAACATGAATTTATCATCATTGACAAAGTAACAGAGCGAGAAAAAATATACAGCAGTTATTTAAGGTTTGGAAAAAATACCAAAGTGCTGTTCCCCAAAGAAAGTGCAAATATTTAGCATATTTAAACTGATTTCATTTTTATTTTAGTTTTAAAAGACATTCATTCATTGAAAATCCAAAAAAGTAATGTAGTGAGGTGTTGGTTCAGTGTGATGCACCAGAATAATAATCAAAGATTTTATTAAGATACTGATGAAATTATCAATCTTTGGAAACATATGTTTCGTTTCAACATTTAGTGCACATCTGTCTACTGTTTTTACAATAAATAACATTCAAAATCATTATAGTGTTTGATTATTATGAAATATAAGATTAGACTCAGGCCTATATTTTGAACATTTATTTACACATTGCCATTTACATTCTGAATTTATGCTGTATACATTCATTTACAATCTTTACTTCTCTTAATTTGTTGTTGTTTTTTATTGTACAGATCCTATCTTTTTAATCTATTTCTGTATTTTACACTTGTTATTGTTTCATTTTCTGTACAGCACCTTGGTCCATTGTGTTTGTTTTAAAGTGCTTTACAAATAAAGCTGGATTGGATTGGATTAATTTACACTGTATTCTCATATGTTTTCTTATATATTCAGTTGTGATTCAGGTACAAATTAAATAAACAGCTTTAGAAACTAGGGATATATGTCTTTCATGCTGTGTAATCAAAAGTATTATTTTAGAGAAAAAAAGAAACTGACCCTGATGTTCACTTTCACTTGACCAGGCCCATCTACAGACGCAATTACTGAGAACACTGATATTTCACAAAGCAAATGAAAATGTAAACAGCCTGTATTCTGTATCTGCAATGATACACTTGATGTTATTGTAATATATCTAACATTAAAAAAAAAACAAACAAAAAAAAAAAACAAAGATTCCTTTCTTTATGGATGTAAACTGCCTTGGTTGATTCAGGCTCTAACGGGTTAACAGTGATGACTAATAAAAGGCTTGTCATGAGTTTATTTCAGTGTTGTTATGGTCGTTTTAACATGCACACAGAATTAGCTTGTAAAGAATGAAAAGAAAAGCAGCTCTGAAGTCTCTAATAAGGAGTTGAGAGGTTACCAATTAATGTGTCTTTCAAAACATCAGATATGTGTACGGTGGGATACACTGGCATTTATCATCACTAGAGAAAGAAATGTCAGCTCCTGGCACAGAAATTAAAGGTATTATTAGTCTGTTAAATGATTTCTTGAATAATGAAATGAAAAAAGAACAGATTTGGCAGACATCGTGTTTGTCGCCTGTTCATTTCCTAACAAATAAATACACCGATACCATTACATGTATGTAATCTGTACATGTATGTACGTTTTGCATTGATATGAATGATTATGGCATTTTTAAGACATTGCCAAAACATAAAAAGGGCTGTGCATGCAGAAAGAGAATACTTGACAGTTCATTTAGAATCAGCAATTAAAGTAATTAGAAATGGGCAATGTGCTTACCAAATTCCCTGCTGTAACCTCAGAAAAAGACAGACCTCGAGGACAAATAAGAAGATGGTCCTGCTCTTTACTGACACGAACCTGAGGAAAAAAAACAACATACTTTCAACAAGATTCATGAGAATGAAATTCAACATTCAGAAATTATCGTAACACAAGCAGACTCAATGACTGAATGCTCCTTGTATATCCTTGTTCCATGACAAATATTTATTAAAACAGGGTTGTGTAACAGGAACAATACAAACATATTAAGGATATAAAACATATACTCAACTATAGACAGTGTATTAATTCCTCTTTAGCTGTGTGCTTTCTCATAAACCACTGCTTTTCAAGGTCACAAAACTAAAAAGTAGTGAGGCCATAGGACATGAAAAAATGTTCATTCTCAAGAAGTTCTTTAAGGAGGGTTTACAGCTTCTTAAAGGAGGGAGACACCCTTCACCCGCTGAAGGGTACAGGAAACTTTGAACCACAGAGGAAAACTTCCCTGTGAATAACCCCAAAATCAGCGTGTGGGTTGTTAAAACTGACTTTCTAGGCTATGTCTACAGGGAAAATCCACATTTTACATCTTGACATCTCAGGTGTTCATCACATATTTCAGTGCTGCGAATTGTTGCTGTGGGAGAACTGTTCATATTCAAAATCTGTCAGTTCAAAACCATAAATAAAATATGGATTTTTTTGAGAGGCTTTCCCCTTTCAGCCTTCCAGGAGTTACAGAACAGGAGGCTCTCATAAAGATACACAAAGCCTTTGCATGCACAAACAGATGTGCACTAGAGCGTGATGATGATGTTGTACTCACAGTAATGTAGGAGCTTGTAAAACGAGCCCAGCTGAAGAGGTCAACAAGCCTGTAAAGGCTGGCCAGCTTGCAGCGACTCTGTTTCTCTCCTTTGGCAAAGGATGGAGACTCAATACCGTACAAGTCATTGACTGGGGTCACCATCCCCAAGCCTGGAATGGAGACATAACCATACACAGACAACATTAAACTAATTTTCATTCAAAGAGCAAGGATGTTTATATAGTTTGCTTCCACAACAGACGGTATGACATTAAAATCCAAGGAAGCTTGAGGCCTACAGCTGGGGTTTAAAAACGTCTTCTGTCCTTTTTTTCCCCAACAAGATAGTGAGGGGTATTTTTGGACTGTTATTCCATACAAGGCCTTTTAATGATATCGAACCCAGTGTTTTACAGCCTTTTCATTTCTATAAAAGAGAATTTCTAAACAGTTACAGTTTTAATAGTCTGACTTCTTAAAAAATTGATTGTTTCAGCTCAAGAGTGCTCTGTGACCTCCACATAGACATAAGCACAGAGCAGCATAATTGGCATGGCAGACATGTAATTCATTACCGGGAATGGTCATGAGGGTAACTTAATGGAAATATTGACAATGAAGAATACTGTCAACAAGTTTCTGCTTTTTCTGCTGTTTCAGGGCTGTTCAGTGTCACAAGAGTCTGAGAATTCAGTCTGTGACAATGAAGATATTCAGCCTGCATAATGAAAACAGGCAGAGTCTACATGGTGAATAACAATCAGACCCAAAGGGAGATAAGATGGAGGTGTTCACACGCACACACTGATACTCACTGATGGGTGAAGTCAAGGGGCCAGCCCCTCCCACTGTGCTGGCCATGACCAGGTCAGCAATCTGTCTCAAAGCCAGGAGACCTGTGGGGGTGTTGCCCTTTGTCATCTGATCCTGTATGAGGCCTTCCAACTCATCTTTAAACACCTGAAAACAAATGGAGTGGTATAAGGAGGAGATGAGGGGAGGGGAGGGGAGGAGAGGAGACAAATGTTGTAAAGCCAGTTCATCCTAGCAACACGAAAACCACAACACCTCTTCTGGATCTGTAAGGGAGCACAGTATGCTCTGAGACACTGCTTATTACAAGTACGCACAAATCAGGAACAGACTACTAAAAACCTCTTTGTAAGTGTGTGAAAGGGGTTCACTAGAAGCAAGGCGTGGGGGCTGAATTAAAACCTGACAATCAATTTATGCCTTTGAGATTTGCCTGTGAATTGTGAGTATGGTTTCCAGTGAAACAGCACTATTTTTTCTGTGTGCTGCAGCTCAGTGCCAGCATTCTGCTTCATCCTACCACGGTTCCCATGGAGATGAGTGAAGTTCCACTTGTTGGGTCTGTTATGCAATCACGGATGAGTGTGGGCTCGTCTTATTTCCATGCACTTCATTGGCATGTGTTTATAGCACCTCCTTATTCTTCATCTAATCAGACAGCGCTGCTATGGTTTATATTACACAGGGATAATATCAGATGATGTATACTGTACACAGAGTGGCATACAGATACAATGTAAAGGGCTGACTTGATTAGTCTATGAATTAAAAAAAATAAAGCATCTACAACAGTTTTTTAAAAATATTATTTTATACTTTCATTTTCAGTGCAAAAATGCCAAACATCAGCTTGTCCTTAAAATGTGCTGCTACTCTTTGTCATCCTTAATGGTGTTTGGAATATTTAGACAAAATAAGACATCTGAGATCATTAGCACAGACTGTCTGGACTAATTGCAATTGGTATTTTGCATAATTTTTTATATTTAATTTAAAAATGAATCTCATTGAAAAAGCATCTGAAAAATCAAAATAACGGCAATGATAATTAGTTTTCTTTCTTTCATGCCTTGCAATTATACAATCGGATGAATTTGCTTTGGCTATGTCCTCTATAAAACCTTTACATATTGTTGGTTTATGTAAATAGATACTCTGTCACACTGGAAAAAAATCAAGGAGAACAATTGCTAGAGGTACACGATAAGCTTTTCTTAGTGGTCTGATTCTTTATCAATTACTGATCACTTTTGTCTACGGAGAAAGTAGATATGCATAGGTATTTTAGTTTCACACACTAGAAAGAGTATAAATTGGACATACACTTGGCTCGGGTCTACAATGACTGAACTGTTTAACTGGTGCTTAATATTGAATGCAGAGGTGCATAAGTTTGATGTCATTGCTTTGGAACATGCAACTGTCAGAAAATATGCTGGCATTGACAGAAAGAACTGAACTTCGAGGCATGTGATTCTGATACATTGTAATTACAACCTGTGCTTATATCCCATCTCCAGTTGACATGTAAGTGCTACTACTGTAGGTTTATCTTATTTTAGCAGCAGCTTTTGGCTTATTTTATCCATTTCTGTTCATAAGCTTTGGAATGATTAAACTCAGTGCAGACACATTTATCTGTGAGAGTGCTGCAGTGCAAAATGGCCTTCACATAAAACAAAAAACAATCCAAATGTATTTCAGTCAATCCTGAGTCTGCCCTCGCTTTAAAAGCAATCCTATTACTCATAGACAGTGAAAGCTTGTGAGTAGGAGGCCTCTTAGATGGAGCCGCAGGCTACATACTGGACTCTGGAGGATCTGGGTGACCCTTTTCTTCTGCTCCATCATGTTGAAGTCCTGCCTCAGGTCTGGGGACATATTCTTGCTGCGAAGATACTCAGGGTCGTTCTCATCCATTCGGTCAAAATAACGTTCCTTGGGGTCATTGCTGGACAAAGCCAGGGTCAGAGAGCCCGCCGTCTGCCTCACCTCCACCAGACTCATGGTGCCTTCACTGTACGACCTTTCACTCTTCTTCTGGAATCTGTATGAGAGAACAAACGTGTAAGCTGATTTCACATTCAGGCTGTCAAGGCAACGGGTGTTGTTTTAACAGCAAAGATATGGTGACTCATGTAATTACAGGAATGGAGACAAAAGGGAGCAGAACATTGTTATATGATGGATCCTGCTCTGCACATAGCAATTGATTTGCAAATGGATGGATGTGTTAGTCATGGATGCTGCGAGAAAAATACATTTTGAAGGACTTTAATAGCATAACAGCAGGCATATTCTCCTTTTAATCCTAACAGTAAGAGACCTAACAAGGCCACCAGCTCACACAGGAACCTTTTCATGTGAAGGTTAAGTTAACAGAAAAGTCAACACGTTGTTCTTTTTCTACAGTACACTTTAAAACAAGCAGGATGAAAAACAGCACCAGCAAAAACCTGTTAGCTTTGTCAGCAGTAAACAAAGCTGGGCCTCATGCAAATCATCCTATTTGCATAGCAGTTAGCACCTTTAGCACTGGAGTGTTACCTGGATGTGTGTGTGTGTGTGTGTGTGTGTGTGTGTGTGTTGGGGGGGGGCATAAGAGTAGTTTCAGGCCAAGAAATAAAATACTTTTAACACAATAAAACAAAAGAAAACATAGCCATGCCGGTTAGTAATTAAGCAACTCAGCACACGGCGTCAAATTACACCTTTAAACTATTTATACATCGCGAGAATAGGCGCGTTACTTCTAAACTTTACGAGATTGAAGTTTAAGTTTTCAAAAAGAGGCGAAAAACTTAACACACCAGGCAAACTAACGCTATAAAATTACCTTTAAAAAAGTGCTGGGGTCGAGAATGAACTACGTCCGGACGATGGGATGTCGGTTTTCTCAGACAGAGGCTCCAGAAACAACGTGCGCGAGCGTAAAAAAAAAAAAAAAAAAAATACAAGCGGATGTTAGGAGTTACATCGTTAGCGAAAAGAAAATAAATGCAGCCTATGTGTTCAGTTCAACTTGTGCTGCTACAGTAATCAGACAGAGCAGACTGCCCGCTGTGTAAGTATTGAGTTGAAGAAGAGTGAAGAGTGGCTGCTTAGTAGAGGATGTGGGTGTGTTTGTGTGGGAAAAAGGAAAAGTGACCATGTGACTACACTTATCCACCCACCAGGCCTTATGTATTCAGCGGGACAAAAGGAATGGCCACTCGGGCTTAGCTGCTCAGATTCACTGCTCATGTAGGTTCCCTCCTAATATTCCTGCATGGATTGTTAGCTTACATTAAGACTGTCAAACTCATATTAGTTCAGCCTCCACATACAGCCCCATTTGATCTCAAGTGGGCCGGACAGGTCAAATATTAGCGTCAAATTTTCTGTTCTAGTGCAAAAAAAGTGCAATTTTAACTATATTATGCCTCAACTTCTCAGCTTCTCATGTGCATTACAAGTTAAAGATCGCAGTGGATCTACAAAATATATACAATATTTAGTAACAGGCAAAATATTGTTAAAATTTCACTTATTTTTCCTTGAATTCCAGTTTGTTTGTTTTTTGATTATTCGCATTTTCATCCTGTAACTTAGCTTTTTTCACACTATAACATTAAATTATAATTATAATTTGGAGTTGTCTCCATTTATATGTTAACCTATCTATGTTATAAAAGCCAAGCAGCCTCTGTGTGTGTGTGCGTGTGTGCGTGTGCGTGTGCGTGTGTGTGTGTGTGTGTGTCCAGGGATTCATACAAAATCCAGTAAGAGCTGACTGCTGCAGTTTGGGATATTTATGTATTTTTGGTCAAGGAACAGACCAGTGAAACAGCAAGTTGATAGAATCAATATTTTGGGAGATATTTGTAATTTTGGAATACAATAGCCTTACAATCACATTGCTATACCCAGAACACTTTGGTGCTGGACAAATGCAGTACAGCATGTATGAATTACACTACAGCATAAATACTACCAACATCTCGAACCCATGGATCCCCATGGGTCAACGCACTAGTTATACTATTATTTTACATGACTGATCCACTTGGCTCTATTTGGCACCTTAACTAAAATGATCTTTGCAAATCTATCTCATGGGCCAGATTGGAACCTTTGGTGGGATGATTTTGGCCTGCAGGCCACGTTTGACACTGGTAGCTTACATTAACCTTATTACTGTCGTGCTGTATTCAACACATGTGGTAGGCTATCCATAACATCCCTGATGGAAGTTGTTATAGTACTGCTATTGCTCTTTGTAAGTTTGTGAAGCAGGGGTTTGTGTGATTTTATGATTAAGCCTCTTCACTCCATTCCTCACTTTTTCTCTTATTCTCTGCCTGTGTGTGTTTCATTAACTCCTGCCACTTCATTTCATAAATAACTGAGACTCCTGTGTTCCCACAGCCCCCGAGTGGAGGTTTTCATCAAAGCTATACGGCCCAGCTATACCAAAACAGAGCACTTCAAAGCCAGAGCAAGAGCTTTTCTCAAAAAGTGAGTGCCTGCTGTAGAAGTTTTCAGAAAATATTAGGATGTTTGCAGACAGAAAGCGATGTAACACAGATGCCCCTATAAGTTATTTAGACATAGGAAACTTTAATGCCCTCCAACAAGCAATTTGTGGTCCATCACCAAATACACACATACATTTAAAGCACATCAATCAAACAAAGATCATCAATTGCCAGAGAGACAGATATTTAACTCTACTGATACTGACTTCATAAAAATTCTGTTAAAATACAGTTCTTCTTCAGATATGACTCATTTGGACATTCAGAGGCTCTCTAGAGAAATTCCGTCATCTTCTGCAATATTGATTCATCAGTAAAACTGATGTAATTTGACAAGTGATAGTTATTGGGGATGTTTTTTTTGTACATTCAGCTAAAGACATATTTTGTTTTAAAAGTAACTTTTTCTTCAGTTCTCTCAGTTTTGATATAACCTTTGAGTTGAGTTTTTATGAATATGCACATAATCAGTAAATTCCATGCAGGAAAATACCAGATTACCCGATTTCCACTGAGAAATGCAAAATACAGAAGATAATATTATGATAAATGGAGAGGCATCCCTTAGGAAAGGTTAAAAAAAAGATTAACGTTCATTCAGAAGTCTTTTACAGATAAAATGTATGTCAATAGATGTATATGCATTGCACAAAATACAACAATATACATACAACTATGTACTACAATAGAGCATACGCTACATTCTGCATGGCTCAATGTATTTCATGTACTCTTATTAAAAAAGAAAAAAAAGGATCTTGGTTCTTGTATATTTATTACCTATACATGAACAAAACTCAGTTGCAGTTAATACACTGTTGCTCATAAAATTAGAAAAAAATAGTTTTCAGATATATTCATCTTTTTATTTCATTTTATACACATCTGCAGTCACCTTTGACCAGGTGCAATGATTACATATTGAGTCCTAGTTACACCTTATCTATCAAGAATAAATCACACTCTCACAATCATTTCATGAGAAGAGGTAAAGATATTTTATTCCAACTTAATGTGCACCCATATTCATAGGCTACTCTTCTATATATGCCATAGAATTTAATTACATAAATGTATATACGGTACATCAACACTGCAGTACAAACTGAACTTAATGAGATTCTATGAATTATTTATCCACCATTTGTTACTTTTCACAGTAAGAATGACCACTGAATTATTTGGCTTTGCTCTTGAAATGGGACACGAACTCAACTCATAATACAGTAACACCAGCTAATAGGGTGTCATGTGGGGTTGTTTTAACAACCACACAGCTTTCCTTCAATGAATTAAATTGGCTCTCTTTCTGTAGAATAGAAATGAAATCAAGAAAAACTGAATGTGAAGCTGTGCAGATTTGTCCAGCTAGGTTCAGGGATCCCTTCTATCCTCCCACCACTTCTCAGCTCTCCTCTGCGTCGCTGGTTTTGTCTCTTCTGTCATATTCTCTCAGCCCACGCAGCTATTAGTAATAACCAAGGCTACACAATTATCAGTAATAACTGTGCTATTACTCATATAACTATACAGTCGCACACAAAAATTAGATTTTGGGGGATGGGTGGATTTGGGGGGGGGTTGGGAGAGATAGAAAGAGAAGGATTTCATCTCTGACTGACATAACAATTCCAGGAAACAGTGGAGTCTGGGAGGCGGAGCAGATATGTAGACATATGGGTTGATGTAATGAAAAGCAGAACTTTCTCACTCCAGAGCAGTGTGACCCCTCAAACCCTGAAACCCTGCCTCCCTGTCTCTGGCAGAGTTCCCACTGAAACTACTAGCTTAAATGTCTGCACACACACACAGACCCACAACATCCTCCTACCTAACAACCCCCGCATTCTTGCTGACATTTTGAACTTTTCAGTGAGGGCAGCCTATCTTGAAACCATTGACCAAATGTCAGATGTTATTAGTCGATGTCTCATTCATAACGATTACTGCTGAAGATATTGATGTCTGCAGATAAAAGCACACCTTTGTCTTATCACAGACCAGCTATCCACTGGAAACAACCCAGAAATGTTGACACGCAAATGCTGTCCAGATATATCAATGAAAAAGAACACATATATAGTGAAAATGTTCAATAGGACAAGAGCAAGAATATCATTCTTTATAAGGAGAACCACAAAGAATCCTATTTCAGAAAGAACAAAAAGTGAAATTTGTGCTTCATAGTTTTTGTGAGAACTTAAATCCTTTTTCTTGCTTTAGGACGTGTCTGCTTTCAGTTCTACAGCATGCCTGAGAAATCTCCAGTGTTTCCAACAAGCATCCTTGACACAAAGTAGATTGTCATTAGATACAAATAGTAATGAAAGTTAGTAGATGATGTAAACTTCTCATGGATAGCCAAGCACACAGTCGACAGCTGACGCAGCAATGCAGCCTATACATTTGAGGTATTTAAGGGAAGTTGATGCTGATGGTGGCAAAGAGTAGAAACGTAATATGAGCTGACTTTCCACTGGACAGGTCTGAAATAGAAGACGCATTTGTTATCATTTCATTGACAGAGGAGGGACGAGAGGGCAGTGCAGATCCACAGCGAAACCTGTGAGAGTGGTGTCATCAATACGTTGAATGTACTGCAGTTTATTTGTGGTTATTCTGAACGGATTCTTAAATGGCACTGTGAAAATCTGGAAAACAGACTGGTAAACTGTCTTGGTCACGTATATTTTTCAAAACTCATCTTTGCTTTTTTATGCAACTCTTTTACATCAGTGCATCTGCAAATTATGTTATAGAACAGAAAGTGATCTGCATATAGAAGGGGAAAAAAATCAGTATTAGATGGCCATGCTTTTGTTCACTGGATATTATTATAGTTAATGATTCTCAGTTAAAGACGGACTTGTTCAGGACTGAAATGGTGTGGAATGAAAAGAAACTGCTACCTTCCACTGGGATCTTTGCTGAAATTTAAACTGACTAAAGAACGATGATGGTCTAAATTCAGTCTGTATTCCCTGGAAACATATCAAAACTGTCACGACAACACACTGCAGAACAAAAAAGAATCAGGCAGAACCTGTTTTTAATGAGTCATTGTTAATCGGAGATTTTAATACATTTATCAGGATGTGAAGAAACATTTTTTTTTATTGAGATTTGCATTTTTTTATGATGAGCTTTTGGTGTAAATAACAACTTTGTCTCCTATCTGGACCAGCTCAGTTACTATGGTAACTGAAGAGCTTTGCTTTATCTGTCAGAGCTATGTCCAGTTTTGCAGACAGGAGGATGTTATCTGCACCGAACATGAGCACGAAGATCTCCAGATCCCTCCAGTCTGTGCTCTTTTAGTGAGGAGAGCATAAGCAGATGCCAAAGGTTGCACCACCCCCTTGAATGATTGCACTCCCTTGTAATTAGAGTACAAAGCAATAGTTCATTCAGCCTGAGTCACAACAATCATCTAAAGATTTCCCTTGAGGTTGAAATCACAACAGTTTCCCCTACATTACCTCAACTAAAGCAGCATATGAAATATTAGCATGCTGATTTTAGGGGGTTTTCAGCCCCTCCCAGATGCTTATCTCTGTGCACTGGTAAGTGGTGAGCAGCTTTTGTTTCAACTCACTGAGCCCTGACCGAGTGCAGACTTAACACTTACTCTTTAAAGTCAGATCCTAGCACCACACTGCGGGGAACAATCTTTGTAATTCTGCTGAATGCCATAAAAAAAACCAAAACATTTAATTATGTGTATTTTTTTTTACTGATTACATTTCAGTAGGAATAAGAAGTCATTTCTGGAGCTTGTCCCAACTACCATCAAGCAAAGGCGGGGTACACCCTGGATTTGTGGTGAGTTTACTGCAGGGCTGACATATGGAGACTAACAACCATTCACTCTCATGTTCACATTCTTGTAGAGTTTGATTTGACCAGTTAAGCAATTGGATTGTGTGCTGACGGCCAGAGAACATACAAATTCCACACAGAAAGCCCAGGGTTGAACCCAGGACCTTCCTGCTGTGAGGTCACAGGACTAACCAACGCACCGCTGCTGAAACTGACACAGAACACCAGATACAATTTGTTGACAATCCGCTTGTTGAACCAGGAAAATGTATACTATTAACCGCTCATTTTCACTAGTACTTGACAGAAATAAATCAAATCAATTATATTTTGACTGCTCTGTCAAAAAGGTGCTCTTTAACTTGATGCCTATTTAAATAAATTCCATTACATTAATATAAAATACCTGCTGTCAGACATCTAGACAAGTGTCACTGCACACTAAGAAAATAAAGAAGAAAAAGAAGATGTTCTTTCTTTAGGTTTCCTGGAATGCGGTATATTTAAATGCACATTTGCATTAAGTGACATACACACACACTTGCATCCACCTTGAGGAGAAGGCTGGAGAGAAAACACAGCTTGTACCACCAAGTTTTATTTTTGCTACAAAGCAACGCAATTGTTTCTGAGAACTTTACACAGAATATAACACTCCACAGCCTGCTAAAAATGGTTCTCCTACACTCCCACAGCAGGGTGGGTGGCAACAACAGAGGCCACTTTGAACCTGAAACAATTTACATTGTTACAGTTGGATCAGTGCCTTCACAGCATTTAGTTGTAGAACGGCGTCGGTACACACATGCACATAATCACGCACACACACATTGGGCTGGTGTGGAAAGAGACAGACTCTGTTTACGTAAGGGGAGGAGTTGGCTGTTGTCTCTACTGTGGTTGTCTTTGGATGGCCTCCATGTTGGAGATCTAGTGGTTAGTATGTGGTTCACTCAGTCTGAGGGCTGAGGTTGTGGTTTGGCTAAAAGATTTATGAATTATCACATTCAAACCAAGACCAGTCATTTATCCTCAGCGCTGACAGAAAACAAATCCAAATTCACCTTAGTGTGCAGTAAAAGAAGAGTATTTTCAATGAAATTTGACATAATAAAACTTAATCATATGTAAAGTCCTTAAAAGCAACAGTGTGAACATTGCAAACTAAACAGGGAACTTACTATTGCATGGGTGGGTCACGACCTGCCTTTTTTAGTTTTACGGATGTCTATAATTCACATCACCAGGCACACATATTATGAAATCCAGTGCTGCCCCAGTCCCACATCTTAAATCAACAAATGCTTGTTCAGAGTAATGTTTCTGGAGGTCTGACATTAAGTGAAAGCAGCTGCTAGAAGCCTCTGCAGCTGGAGTTGACAACACAGCTGCAGACAGGCCAGTAGAGCAGTGAAGATCGATGTTCTAATATCTAGAAAGCATTGTAAATAATGGGCCCAGTGAAGTCTGATAGTAAAAGATAATGCAGGACATGTTCATTCAGCAGCAGTATACCTAATTAGTTTGTCATAGTTTCACAAAAAGGTAGAAAAACCACACAGAAAATAAAATTTTTGTGGGCCTGAAACTCTCATTCATCTACTAACAGCATGCTAAAACTCACACTTAACACCAATAAACTTTCCCAGACGACACATTAAAAACCACCATGCCAGATAAGTTATTTCCTTTGATTTTCACTGCAGTATATGCCAGCTTCAGTAGATAGAAAAGGTAGAAGAATACAACTTACAGTGTTGGTGGATTTTGCACTTTTCCTGCAGGAGATTTCTTCGTTTTGTTTCAAACTCCCACGGTTCCACCAGTTTCCAGATAGCTGTTTACATTATCACTTTGAAGAGGGTCATCTGGTTTCCCAGAAGAGAGGCAACTGCTGCTTTGCCTCTGATCTCCTAAACTCCCTCAGCTCCTCTGTGACAGCGGCTGCCTAGTCTCACAGGAAAGCAAGGAAACTTGTCAGAGGAGGTTCTGGAGACCACGCTAGCAGATGGGACTGGACTGGGCTGAAAAATGGGAGGGAGAAGCTTCCACCCACAACATCTATATATAAAATCATTATCCTTCCGCCTGTAATGTTAATTTTCCTATTTCAACTGCGAGGTGAACCACATTTACACTAGTACGTATGGTTTTATTAAGCAGGAATGACTTGCAATATTTGTATCTAACCATAAAAAGTGCAAAAATCTCCTGCCTGTATCTTTGTGAGGCATATTTTTCCCTCTGCATATGGAGTGTTGCTCATGTTCTAAATTTTGCTGTTGAAGAGGACATAGCACACAGTGAATGCTTGCCCACTATCACCTCCTCCCACATATTCATTCTGACTGAACGAGTAAGATATGCTGCTCTCCTATTTTACTGCACCACCTGAATACATCGACATCTGAAAAGTATCAATGCTGTGTTTGCAAAGATGATAATTACATGTTACAGCCACTGTAAAAGGTTGCCATTTGGGACTGCTAACAAAATCAGAATGAGAATAAAGGATAATCCAGATGCTGAAATGGTTTACTCTGTATGTGGGGGTGTAAAGCAAGATTGCATAAAATCAATCTGAGATGATATGAGCAAATAAAAACATTTAGGCTTCTAAGCACATTCCAGCTCGTATTATGTCAGTAACATCCTGATGTAATGTCTTTGACAATTATAATATGATATCTATTATATACAGAGATGTTATTCATTTCAATGAAAAATCACCATCTGGTTAGGATGGAAAACCAACAGGAAACTCACACGTGATGATGTTATTTGAGTTGGCAGCGACTGATGAGTTAAATTTAGATATTTCTCTTTTCCCACCCACTCTGCTGTTGTTGTTGTCTTTGCACAGGCTGATAAAACATTCATTTCCTGAGTTTTCTGCAAACACAGGACCACACCCAGATGACCACCCTGGTCAAAAAGCACACCCAATGAGGTCAGAGGTCACAGTGTACCGAGGAGCTGTTATTAAAATAAACATCCCAATGGTGAGTTTTTGAAACTTCTCCAGAAACCTGAAGCATTTATTGCATTTCTTCACACAGCACCCCCCCTTACACACACACTCACACACCTGCACACATTCAGATTCAGAAAGAAAAAGAGAGGAAGTTAGGCAGAGAGGATGAGCACAAGGACTGAGAAAGTTTAGAAAATGATGTCATGACTGTTAAAACTCATCAAACAATATTCCTACACTACACTGCCATCTAGTGAGGACTAGCAAACATGATGACAGTAAAAGATGTCACCTCTCCTCCGGAGTCGCCTCCTGTCACAACCACTCGGTTCTATTGGACAGGCTGCATTCGCTGTGGAGGAAATCAAGAAAATAAGAAGCTCAGGGCAGAGGAAGAAGGCAGTGTCACAATGTGGCTGGTAGCAGTGAGTTTTCAAGATTCAGACCGGGGCAAAACATGTTTCATTTTGTCTCACTGAGGCATGTTAATCAGGGACTCTGCGACTGATATACAGAGTATTCATTTATTTTGGTCTGTCATGATTTAGACTTTCATCGGTATCAAACACTGTTACTTCAAAAAGATAGTCCTCAGATAAACAACAGGTGTAATGCTCCGTGTAATGTTTGCATATCAAGTCTAACATCACAAATTAATTTTCCAGCTGTAACCTTTAAGAGGATATCAGGTTCATGAGTGACTAACCTCACTACATAAAGGATCCTTTTTAGGTCACATAGAAACCTGGTGACATGATCACAGAAATTGGCATCAACAAGACATCATGCATCACATGAAAGGACATGTCAGGTGTGTTGATGTAACAGATGTGACAGAAATAACAAAAATAACTCAGTTAACACAGGCTGTTGCGGAAGCTGTATTTCATATGCCATAAAGAAATGTCAATGAGATAAAGTTTTCATGGATGATGAATAAGGTTGAACTGAATCATTTTCCACGAAGGATGTGGGTCTAGCAGTCTTTGCTGGGTTTCCTTAAAAAAAAATTACTCGGAAGCTGGAATATGAACATTTAAATGGGATAAACATCTCTGAAGGCAAGATGTAACAGTTACCACAAGATTTCAAAGTGAAGAAGAGTCAAGAAGTGCAGTGCGAGTCAAGACGTATTTTAGAAGAAATTTTTACAGAGGAAAGATTTATAACAGTGACTGTGACTTGTCAGATCACTGGAATGAAACTTGAAGAGTGCTTCAAAACATGTAACCTATCACACACACCTTTGAAAAGCTGATATGTTACCGTCATCTAGAAGCAGAAGTGCAATCATTTGATTTTTGATAGCAGTGGCAAAGTTAGTCTGGGACAAATGAGCTGCCACTTGTCAGAGAAACTCAGGAGAAGAATCTTCTTCTGCTTCTTTCTTGAACTGCTTTTCCTTTGCCACCAACACAAGCATGCACCACTAGTGTTTGACTCTGCTCTTGTTACTTAGCACAGAGCCCAGCAGTTTGTAAATAAATCAAAGCCCTTCCCCAAGGGCTACAAGGCTACGGTCTTTGTATTCAAGAGTCTT
The DNA here is from genome assembly GCA_030068375.1 of Ostorhinchus rueppellii. Lineage (NCBI taxonomy): Eukaryota > Metazoa > Chordata > Actinopteri > Kurtiformes > Apogonidae > Ostorhinchus > Ostorhinchus rueppellii. Next base: position 23,191,791 of record JAQQZY010000008.1, read on the forward strand.
TGCAGCATGCCATTCTTGTGTTGTGCTCTTGTCATTCAACCACTTGCCAGAACATTTGCTTTGGTCATTTAGACCGCTCACTCCGTCGACAGCAGCTACTGAGGCACACAGAGAGGGTGAAATTGTTAATCAGCCTCAGGCTCAGCTCACTGACTGGCCACACTAATCTTGGCTCCCAACACTTTTTAACCAGAAACTCAGTCCCTGCCCTGTGTTCACCATGGAATGAAAGAAGAATGGCTCTGATGTAAAAAGCGAAGCCCAAATGGGGTTTCACTTTATGTTAGAAGAAGGACACGGTGCTGTCAGACCATATTTCCATGTAGTCGAAGAGACTGTCTCAGGCGCAGAGCAATTAACTGTTGTTGTGGTTGTGATGAACTCAAATGGGATGTACTGCTTCCTCAATTATAGATAGATTTTATTCTTTATTGATACTATCATAACTGATAGTATAGTACTCCTTTTCATTCTCTACATTTTGTTGCATATATCTTTTTAGTCTCTTACATTGTCAGAAAAAAGGAAATATAATCTAATGGAGTTTAGTATGCACTGAGATTCATTACCTGCCTATTTCAGGTAATTTGCTTGACAACAGATGGCTCTATTAATATTTGAATAGTAGAGGACGCACTTCTAAAATGACCCGTGGTAGCCTAATAGCTGTGGTATAATTCCCTTTTTGCAGCACCATAATGAAGACAAAAATAGTCCTTCTTTCTTTCAACAATTATGCTTATGTCATTTTGAACACTACCAATAGACTCAGACAGGTTCACTCAGGAGGACATGCGGCACTTTTACTAACTCCACCACTCCACTGTAGCATGTTGTTGAACTCTCTAAAAAGCTCTTCATTTCATCATCCACTTCACGTCAGGATCTGGCCTCGGTGGCCCTTATTTAAAAGTAGACCCTGCCTTTTCGATGCAAACACATAAACACAGCCTTGTACATATATTACCCCACGCTGCGTCACAGATTGCAGAACCTAGCTAGTTGGACGAGCCACAATATCTCCTGAGGTGACTCTAAACCTTAATTACCCCAGGAACAGAAGCAGAGATGGATATCTAAGACAGTGTCTCAGTGAGTGCTGCACTGCCTCAGAATCCCTGTAAGGCAATTACAACTTCTGCAAAGAATCAGGAGGCAGGAGCAAGGAAAGGAAAGCAAACTTCATTAAAATGAAAAGCATTAAAAGCATATCCCCTCCTGTGATCATCATTTTCTTGTCCCACAGTTCTCAAAACCTGGCTAAAGCCCAGACTCAAAGATGCAGACTTGGTATCAAACTGAGAAGGACTTTGGGACTGCAGAGCTGCGCCAAACCTGCCCGCCAGCAATAATACTCAAAGACATCATTCCTAGCACGTCATTTATATGTTAAATTAATTCCTTGACCCTGCAAACATCTCTGGAATGGAGCTTCTACCTTCCTTAAATTCATAGTTATAGATTAAAAACAATAACTGTCTAATGGTAGAAATCTCAAATCTGGATCACTACCAGAATCTAATCAATTGTTCTTTGGCTAAAGGCCTGCCCGTTCAGCTAATATCATGTAAATCCATTTGTACATTTTCAAGAGAGATAGCTAATAGATAAACAAAAGTACCAAGAAGCAGAACTGCAACCTTGTTAATGTAATATGAAAGTTGATCTGAGATAAATATTTCACACATGCTGAGAAAATTAGTTTTTTTTTTCTAGGTCAGTAAATGGTTTAAAACACTGAGCTCTAAGTAACAATTAGTTTCCATTTTTTTTTGTAGTTGAATAATAAAGGAACATGCCATTAAAACTTGAATTCCCTGACTTTTAATGACTGGAATCGTTTTTTCTTGATGATCGCTCCCTTGAGAGATGTGATACTTTGAAATGCAGTATAAGTTGGTTGTAAGGGTGATAGAAGAACTTCTCTATTATAGCATTGTTTAAAAGGAATTTAATGCTATGATGTGCTATGCAGGTTTTCTCAGATACAGTGAAATTGTTACCTTCTTATTGTCCCCGGAGTGCTCAATTATTTGTTTGATCTTCCTGGGGTTTTTTTTTTTTCAAAGGAACAAAAGTATTTTGTGCTCTGAAACACCACGCTGTGTTATTCATATAACTCGCTTGGTCATTTGAATTCGTATTGAAAAGATCAAAAACTGTTTTTGTGTTTCAGTTAAGGGAAAATATATTTTTGAGTTGTTTGTGTCCTCTCAACTCCCAAGATTAGAATAAACTCATCTTCTCTTCTCAGACTTTTTTCCTGAAGTGGCAATTACTAAAAAAATATCAGTGCATTGTTCTGTGGTTACTGTCCCTGTGTGATTGCTGAGGGGTACATCAGGTACACGTGCCCATCTGCAAGCACATGGCTTGATCCCTGGTTGGTCCTTGATGTGATTATCATTGAATACTTCAGACTTTTCACTGCGTAGGAAGAAATAATGTCACTGTAGATGAACCATTCAGCAATGGTTTGCATTAAGTGAAGGGGCGCGGATGGCTTCTGTAACCTCAATTTAACGCTGCTTTTTGTCTTTTCTTCATCAGGCTGTTTCGCAAAGATTATGGCAAGGTATTGCATGATTGTAAATGCTGTGGCAACAAATTGAGAAATTATTAAGTCTGCTGGATTCAGTGCTTATTTCATTCTGTGGTGATGAGATGTGATTACTTGTTCCTGATTCCATCTCACTTAAAATGTGAGCGTTAATTATGTGCAATTTACTTCCAGAGATGGGGGAAAAAAATCTGAGATGAGCGCTTTGGTAGTCTCTTGTTACTGTACTGGACTTCAGACTTTATTTTTCTTAATATCTTTACTCCACATTTGAAAACAATAGCACTAATTTTAGTTTGATGCATTTTAGGGGAATTTGATTATTTTTATTCCTAACCAAGGAGCAATGACCTCAGCTCCAAACTGAAGCCCGTGCACAAGTACAGTATTTTAAAGTGTAATACCAATAGTAGCCACTAGGGGCAGCTCTAACAAAAACCCTGTCTTTAAAGGTATAGTGGGAGATCTTGGAAAAAACGGTTCCAGCAATTCAACACAAGTGAGATTTTGAAAATATACACTC
>JAQQZY010000008.1:23196294-23215667 GCA_030068375.1 Ostorhinchus rueppellii
TTCTCTTTTTTTGCAAACATTCTATTTCAGTGGGTACAATGGGATTGTGAAGAGGTTTTCAAGCAATATGGTAAAAAGTGTTCCAAAAAAAGATCTCCCACTATACCTTTAATAGCTTTTATTGGAAATCTTTTTTCTTTTTGATTCCAGGAGTGATTTTTGTCTGTTATATTTGGAATATCTAATAAATGATCTGGTGATAATATATCTTCTCAGGTCTCAGAGCTCACTCATCTGCTGACTCTGACTTTTGTAGTTTTATATTTTTTTTATTAAAATGCACTTTTTTGCTGACAGACAATGCGACTGTAGTTGTCACTAACAGGTAACAAAAAGACCAAGACTGTAAAATTATTTTGTTATGCAATGCTTGAGGAATTTTAACTACCTTTTTCTACACTGACTGTGAGCTAGCCCTTAGCATTAGCTCACCTCTGACCCCTTGAACTTCCACAGCTCCACCCCTTTGCCCAAATATGGGCACCAAAAAGCCATCATGGAAATGGGAAAATCCCAAACTAGCAACATCAGAACTGTAGTTCAGACACCAATGACTGATGTTGCCAGTTCTTCTGTCTGCTAATTATATACCGTCTATGGTGCCGATGTCAAAAATGATTTCAGCATAAACAGCCAATTATCTGTCAGTCAAGAAGGATGAAAATGTAGAGGATGCAGAGTAAAGTCCCTATAATGTTCTGATGTTGACACTAGACCTGATTTGTATGTTATAGAGAAGTTAATGATCTCAGTATGTTGAGTATAGAATTGCTTAATTGTCTTCACAGAAACAGCCGATACAAACATCCTTCAAACCCCTTTTTTTTTTTTTTTTTTTTTTTTTACTTTGATGGTATATTTCAGAGCCTTTGCTTTTTTACTTGTTCTTGACTGAAGGATTTTACACATTTTCAGAGGAGTATCTGCACCCAGGTGAAGACAGCGTGTTCTTTTCTACCTCTGTTTATTTCACAACTACAAGTAAATTTTCACTTTAGGAAAGAGTTAATCCTCCAGCTGTGTTTGTATGGTCTCACCAGCAAGCTACATCAGCAGAGTAGAAGCGCTAGCAGGCCTCAGTAATGTTATTCAATCTCACTTGTGTACCGATGTTGCCTATGGAACTTTAAAGATGAAAGAAGAGACGGAGACACGTACTTTTTAGGGGAGACAATAGGAACATCAATGAACAATGCAGCAAACACTGTCTCTTGAGTTTAAACTTCACTTAACTTTGGCCACAGCTGACAATTTAAAGTCCCAGTTACAATTCATTTCTGGCAGCACACAGTTGCAGACACTTGAGAGGAAATGAGAGAAACTGTTTAATGATTTTTTATTTTTTTTTTCTAATGTTAAAAGGATTGTTAAACCAACTGTGAAACCATTCAGTGTCAATATCTGGAGGGTTTCATTATTCATGAGGCAGTTATTGGTGAAGCTAAATTGTTCATAATGTAACAAAACAACATTTTAATGCAAGTAAAATGAATGGGCATGTGGTCATAATAACAGCAACAGCACATATTCTTAGGTATATTTCACCAAACAAACTAAGTAAATTATCTGATTATGTATCTGCAACATCTTATTAAAAGAAGATGTTGCAGATATATAATCAGACAATGCTCAGACATTCAGTCGACATTCTGGGATGTTAACAGACTATTTGTATTCATCAGTTTTTCAGATAGCTGTAAGACAACAACAGCTGGATGCAAACCGTTTTTTGATGTGAAGTTTTTCTGAATATTGACACAATAAAACTGTGTGGACTGTCTGCACGGCTTGCAGAGTCAGATGAGAGTTGTAACAAAATCTGCACAAATAGTTATGGTTTTCCATTGTTTGGGAGCGAACTAAGGAAGTCTGCAAAGAGTGAAAACGTGTCACTCATAGACTCACCTATTGGTATCTGCTGTATGTACTGAGCTCAAGCTCCAAGTAAACATTTTAGATTATTTGTGTAAAAGGATGTTTATCTGTCTCAGTGCAGTTTATGTGGAATAAAATCATTCTTCCACTTGACAAAAGTATCTCACTTAAGTCATCAAGCGTCCAACATATCAAGTGGTCTTTGCAACTGATTTGACTGTTGTTTCCAAGGTTCAGTTTCAAGCAAAATTGCAGATTACTTTATTTCCTCTAAACCTTTCTGGGGAAGTTTGGATAAATATATATTTATCAAGGTTGGCCAGCTCACCTAGCATGACTTTTTTATTTCTTCTGAGCACGGTGTCTCAAAAGTTGATATATTTGTGCAGAGTTTTTTTGACAATTTTCAGAACAATGAACTGGAAAAGAATCAATTCGACATGATTTCAAAGCGGCAAGGTCATCTGTTCGTCATCATATTCATAGGAAAGTGTGTTTTTGCAGACTGAGCCTGTATTTTGCTGGTCTATGTCTTTTTCTTTGCTCTAAAGGCACTTAATAAAGCTGGCCCTAGAAAGCTGCTATAGAAATGAAATAAACCTTATGTTTACCTTCCCTTTGAACAGACTTCTGCGTTTTCTGCACCTTAATATCGCTCTTCCTGGAAAAAATAAAATAAAAACCTATGAGTGAGTCTAACCTAGGGTGATCCTGACCTATAACTCATAGTAATGAATATAACAGATATAGAAATAAAAGCCCTTTTGGCTCATGAAATATAGCCCAGGGTTGGGCGCCATACCTGGTACCTTTAGTTGTCATTGTCATTATCACAGTGGAATATGGTTAAATGAAAGAATTAAGGTCGTGACTTCAGTATCTCGGCTCTGATTCATGTTCGACTGCTGTCCTGGGATTTGAACTGTAGCTCTTTGAAGACCAACTTCAATCATTTTAATGAGTTCATCGTATTGCTGCTGACTGAGATGTCCCTGATGACACTGCAGGGTCCACACTAAATATATTCCATTGTTGTAACCATTGATTTTTTTATCCTTTGATACATTTATTTTAATGAGGCAAGTCTCCTCCCTGCTCCTCAGTGACACTCAAAAAATGACACATACTGTGCAGGATCCCCGGTGGACACCTCATGGTGCACTTCATAGGTTAAAGGTGTAGAAAATCCCTTAAAATAGGCCAAAAGCAAACCATGTGCTGTTCTCAGTGCACTCAAGTATCACCAAAACAAGGCTCTGCTCCTAGGGAAAAACACATCATATTGTATGCTGAACAAGCTGTGACAGCTTCTCGCACTCTCTAAAAACCAAACTGTTGGCTTAAAAATAACTCAATTTGGTTTATGTCTGTAACCCTGTGCTGGGTCGATCTACCAATCCTCAGGTTGTTATAAGCCTACATGATGTGTTATGTTTTGTACCCAAAAAAGTACTTGTACCCTTGCACTGGCTTTTCTTTTTTTAACCAAAACTATAGCAGCTCACAGAGTCAGTAGACCATATTCACACAGCTGCCATTGTCCACTGATATTATGTTTATGGTGGAAAACTAAAATGATGTTCTCAAAAGGATAATTTTATTCTGTTGTTTAGAAACATAGAAAATCTAACCGAATGCCAGCGTTTCAGTGGAGATTAAAATCTAAAAGAACATCAGACCATGTTCCAAATTAAAATGAGACAGCTAGCATTAATATTCAACCACTTCTTAGCTAACATAACTGACTAATACTTCTGTTATGAGATAATGTGTGAATTAATTTGAAAGCTTTATCTTGTTTTTTCTAAATGCTTTTCAGGGTTAATTTTTGCCTAATTTTCAAATAATCTTCACTACAATTATATTAAAATTAGCTGCTGTCTGACTACTTCAAATATCAGCATATTTTTGAAATATGCTCTACTAGCCATCCATGTTTTGAGTCTCTATTGTCGTGTCAGTTTCTAATCCAGTGGTTCACTACCTTTTTTTGGATCGTGACCCCATTTTAACATCACAAATTTCTGGTGACCCCAGACATTCAAAACAGAGACTTTTTTTTTTTTTTTTTTTGCTAAAATTGATTTGTTTTTTGCTATACCATGTTGCAAATAAACATTAATTTTAGACAACATTTAGTCTATATAATGTATATTATTATGGACAGAGGCAGAAAAGTCAGGTTCAGATTACTGCACAAAGGGAGAATTTTATTTTCCTTGGTCAGGATACGTAGTCATTTCAGTCTGTATTTACAAGGCTGACAATTAATTCTGAACAAACAATAACTCAAACTATGAGCATGCGGTCACATGATCGGGTCAATCAAGATCTGCCCTCTCAGATATTATATCCTGCATTTTATTTGAACTGATTTTTATTAGGAAAAGTGTGGTGTTTTAAGTCAAATGAAATATATATTGAATCATTACAAAATATTTTTATTATTATTATTTATTTATTTATTTATTTTTTCTCAATTACTAGAAATGTTTTGTGTCCCCATTTGAATTCCAGGTGATAATGTGGGGTTGCGACCCTAAGGTTGAAAGACACTGTTCTAATCAATAGGGATATGTTGGAATGATTACATTTGGCATTACTTGCATTTATGTGACTAGAATACAGAAATGTGACATTAAACATTTTCTAGCAATATATTGAACTAACCACATAGAGTTGGTGGTCAAAGGGAAATGGCAGCTATGTGACTATGGTCTGTAAAACATTGTCTTTTACATTTACAAAAAATGTTGCACCATAGGCTTTGTCAAAGATACGTGAAAGTAAAAATAATACACTAATATCATGTTTTAACACTCATTATTTTATTATATACATGTCTCCCACTTATTTTTAATTCCTTCAGACAAGATTTGTGTTGAGAGATCTTACTAGAATTGGGTTTTTTTTTTTGCTGGGACAGATTTAACACAAAGCAAATATTCTCCTGATCTTGAAAGCAATGTCATTTTACTGTCAGAGCCATAAAACATATAGTAGACTGAGGAAATTTATGAACTGCTGTTTTATAGACTGTAGTTTGCAATCAGGCCTTTTGGCGCCAGAAGTGACCATATTTAGACAAAAGGGGTGGAACAAAAGCAGCCTGAGAGGTCAGAGGTGAACTAATGCTAAATGCTAATGTACTGACTTAACAAAACAGTTAAATTCATCAAGCGTTGTGGAACAAAGTCATTTTATCGTCTTGTTAGTGGAACATATTAACCACAATTACAGCCAAGCTGTGAGTCAGAAAACAGAGTGCTTTATTAAATAAACTGAAACTTTGATAGTCTGACTTGGCAAGCTGTTACACCAACCTGTCAAACAACATGTGACACTGTAGATATCCAACTCTTCTGTTTTTAACAGAGGAAACATTTAACCACTTATTAAAGGTTCCAAATAATATGGATGAGACCAGAATGAATCCTGCAGAAAAAAAATATTATCTTAGTATTTTTAGAAAGAAGTTCAATGTAAGACTGTGGCAGCCAGGGCTTTTTGGAGCCAACCCCAGAAGCCGTCAGAGGTATTACAGCTAAGATACCTCTGCATTTTAGAGCCAAAGTCTTTTCCTCTTGGTCAGAACATTCGGTAGATATCTGACTCGTGAAAACTGGGTCCAGTATTTATTTGGATGTCGTTGGAGGGAAAGAATTAGTCAAAACTTGTAAATCATGGCCACTATTCCTATTGGAATTAATGGACAGGATGTGTGTCTCGTCTCCAAAAGGGGCTGAAATGGAACCCAAATGACAATCAGTCACCAGAGAATCATCTCGCTGGAGTTGTTATGAAACAACTAGCTAGCTGTAAATTTTAATTAAGACAGCTATCCTGCCTGCCAGTTTTCCTAGAGCACAGAATACAATAGTGTTGGCATTCACAGTATCATATGTGATATAGACCGAAAGGATGCTGGAGTGAGCTAAGTAGAAATGAATTTCCTGGTGATATTTATTTGTCGTATTGTGTTTTCTTTCACGCAAACACCCATGAAATTCAGGTCCAGTTAAGCTGTCTGTGTACAAATTTTTAGAATCCTGAGCTCATACTTTAGGTCACATCTCCAACACAATAAGCAAGGTCATTATTTTAACCCAGCATTTGGTTAAATCAAGGCTTATACCAGCATTTGTGTTATCAAAACAACACTGCATTTTAATTTTTACAATACACCCAGGCCTCATGATCTCAGTGCTAAATTAAATTTTAACTCTGTTTCAAAGTATCAGCTACAATTCTTTGTATAACGTGTGTCTGGAAGAGAACGGTATAAATGAAGCTCTTTTTTTTTTTTTTATTGTACATCAGAGGCCCCACATACAGAGCAGATGACACAAGATGAGCAACAGTGGTTACTGTTATTTTAATTAGGCAAACTAATTCTTATCACATATGAGTTAAATGAAGTTAATTATGAGGAGAATATTAAACAAGGGGAGTTCAGAGTCTCATGCATTCACTGGCAAAATACATAATGAATGTGGACTTGCACATACGAGGAAACAAACTTACCTCAGTTTTGCAATTTGGTCTTTATGAAGAGCCACATTTGCATTCTGTTAGTCTTGTTATTGGCAGTCATGACTTACAGTATGTGACAGCTGCTGTGACTGATAGGTTTATGAGCAGAATTAATGGCTTAGCCACCTTTAAATGACTTTATCAAAACCACCACAGGCTTGGAATCTAACAAACAAATGAATCAATTTTGACTGCACCACAATGCAATTAAACCATCGTTAGGACTTTAATTTGCAAAAATAATGAGATCAGAACCTTAAGAAACTTCACTTTTGATGGATCTCTTTATGTCAGAGCAATATTCTCATGGATGCTTTGATTATCCAATAAGCTCCTGACTCTGAAAGTGACAATGACTTTGTGTATTTTCCTTTTTCTTCACAAAGGATCTCTTCTAAATCATTGTAGAACAAGCGAGACAGAATTTCTTTTTGTTGCTTAAGCACACCCATGTGAGTGTCATATTTTATTTATAAAGTCTGAAAAGTGTGCCACAGAGAAGGCTAGGCTTCCTACGTCAAGCATCAAAAACTGGATGGTACTCATAAAAGTTTCAGTTCCTTTCAGAATGGAGAGTTCAGACATGTTGCCTTTAATTATTTCATTTCACATTAAAAGTTTGAAAACATTCACTTTATATTCTAAAATGGGAATATTTCTCGGTGCGTTCTGAGTAACAGTAACCCCTTCTGGACTTCTACATATTCATTCATAAAACATAGAAAACAAGAAAGATTGGCAAAGCGCCGAAAACCATCTGGATGGCTTTCCGTTGTGGTTTGAACCAGATGTAAGCTCCGATAATACAGTTTTTTTCTTTTCCATGTCAAAATATGAGGCTTTTTTTTCTTTCTTTTTTTTTTCTTTTTTAAGTGGAACTAATTTTGTACATTTTTGGTTCCTGGAATGTTTTTTTTTTTTTTCAAGTCTGTTCTCTTTTACAGGGAATCATGTGTGTTTAAGAGGTTAAAGGATAATTTGCTTTTTTATCCCCAAATTCAGTCTCTGCATTTTTAGATGAATAATAGCATTGCATTTTGGGAAGCGCTCTCTATTTATTTATTTATTTTTGCTTTTTCATGATTATCAATAACATATACAAAGCACTTCATTCAGCTTTCCTTTCAAATTATTTCTATTAATAATGAAATAAAGAATCAACATAGAAACCTATCCAGTGCTTCCTGCTGTGCATCACAGAGACATAGAAAGTGAGATGCCTTTTATTTCAGTAATAATAGCACTAGCCTACATTCCATTGCTGAAACACGTTCAATACAAAGATTTTAATTTCTGTTTTACAAAGGCACAGAGGGAAATCAATCTTTTGAAATGTTCTGTTTGCTTTTTCTGATCAGGAAAATATCTTTGGTTTATCCATTTCTACATTAAAGTTGAAATTTATTTTATCATTCCTTTAATTTCTGTTTCTGAAAATGGGGCATAAAAGATACATTTATGAAGTAGATGATTTAGCTTTTGTGTATCATTATTCTTGGTAAGAGTCATGCATGAGGCACACATAAAAGACTCCAACAATGCTTCTTGTAAAGAAAACTTTATTTAGCTCTAAAATTAGACAAATGCATTAGTCTAAGTTTGTCATCTTAATGACACCAGCCACATGTCCAATTCAACACTCACACATCATACATGCTTTAAGATACAGAAAATAGTTTTTTTTTTTTTTTTTTAAAAAAGTATATTATAATGCCAATATATCAGTGACATCTCCAGTTTAATCAAACAATGTTTTCAGGGGAGCTCACAATAGGCCTATTATTGCATAGGGTTGATCTGAGTTTAGCTGCTAAAAAATAATTCAATTCAAAACAAAGCCAAAAGGATTCCAGATGACAGTCGAAAAAGAGAGGTAAAACAAAAACCTTATGCTTCATCTGGTAAAAGAAACAGTTCAATAGCATTAAAAGAAGACAAAATGAACCTAACCTGAACCATGAATCTATTGTTGAACTTCTTCAGCCCAATAGAATTGTTTGTATTACGTGTTCATAGAATTTCAATACAGCCCATTTCTTCACAGTTCTCATACTTATTCACAGTTATCTGCAGACCTCTTTAAAATGGAGATAAAAAAAATAACAGTTTCATGTTTATAAAACGTGAATGGGGAGGAAAAAAATGAGATCTTGGCAGCAAACATGGGCTCAAGCACAGGTTTCATCTTCATATGGGTATATGGACTTTGAGAAAAACATAATAATGCTGAAATTCATCATTAGGAAGTTTGCCCCAAAATTTGTACCTTTGATGCCAGCAATATTTCCAATGCTGTCACATCAAAAATGTTCTGAGAAGCCACTGCACTCTGATAGTGTCCCAAGTGAGATGCTTGTACCTCATTTGTGACATGTTTCTTATTTCACTTGTTCACAACAAAGCAGACGCAGCAGCATCGCTGGATAATGATGAGGTCATGTCATCAAATAAGCTAATAGTGTTATCACACTAACACTCAAGGCCTCCATAAATAGAATCTATTGACGTCATACTATGACTCTTCACATAGATTAATCTGAACCAACATAAGGTTTGTGAATATATTCCTGATGGCCTTGACAACTCTCTTCTTTTCTTACACCTCCGATAAAAACTCAACAGACGAGTCTGCAAGCCTTTGTGTGTGCTTTTCACAGAGGCAAATCTCAGAGGAGCCGCAGTTCGTTGTGCTATGACAGTCAAGCCTGGGACGTTGAAGTCTCGCACTCTTCTTCTTTTCTTTATCTTCCTTTTTTTTCATTCCTCGGCTACTGTGAATAGGCAGCGCCTTCCCAATTAGCAGTTTTCTGAAGAGGTGTTGTGACAGCCAGGGAATACAATTTACAGTTATTAAAGCTTATCTGAACCCACTGTCAGCATCTAACAAGGATAATATTAAGCTTGATAATAATCCAGGAACCATGTGAAGTAAAGAATTGTGATGATTGATTGGACATTTACAGACCAAAGGTGATCTAATCCTTACAGCACATCTGTTCAAGCCGCTTAAAAACCTCCTTCTGAAATTGCCGTCTGTTGCCAGATACTGTAGACCAGTCTCAAATCACACCTGATTATTGTAAGATGGAGGGAGACCTTTGAAGATTAGCAATAGGCAGAAGTTGGTTTACAGTAGGGAAAAAAAAGAATTATGAGATTGGTGCTGCATGCTTCCTAGAACTGCTTTGGTTTGCCATTTATTATTGTCATTCAGGAGACAATGAGCAAATTGCGGATGAAAAATTGAATACAGAGCCCAGTAATTTCACAGATCTCATAAATGTACCATGTTCTTGCTGAAATATGTTTTTATGCTTTTAGTAGGGGTTTCAGATTTGGTCACTGAAAGAAAACAGTGTTGTGAGGATGATTGTTTTTTTCAAGCAGACCTGCTGACCACATTGACGGCAAATACAGTATAAAAGTGATCTGGAACCTCATGCACCGTACTGTGAAACAGTAAGTATCACACTGAGCCAGCAGGACCGGAAGTCAACAATTCAAAAGTATTGATTTCTAACGGTGGCTTTAATCTTAAATGACAGCTCTCAGTGAGCACCATTATGTGAAAGCCGCTCAAATAACTCCATTGATTAATTTTGTCTTTTGAAATGGCAGCCTAGGTCCTCTAAGCATACTTCTTTTATACAGATATAGAACGAGTCAATATGTGGCTTTCTGTTCTATTGTTCTGTGTTATGCCCTAACTTTTTCCTCCGTTGTGTCTTGACTGTGACATAGCCAGATACAGTGCACCTGTCAATAGAATCTACACTGACATATCCAGATAGAGGCACGCCCTCCCTCAGTGTGGAAAAGATTGATTTCATTTTGTCTTTCTTCATATACCGTTCACGTCAGCTACCTGCCTGCTCCCGATGACTAAAATAGGTAGGCGACACATTCTGGATGCCAAAGGATTGTAAATACAAGGACACCCAAATGCAGCTAGGCTTTGGTGGAACATACTGCAGTACAGGCCAGCTCTCTTTATATTTGAGAACTGGAAAAAACATTGAGGAGACCCTCTAAGCATTATATTAAAACCTTCATAAGAGAAGAGTGACAGGACGCTTGCCTTCTGTGCTTAGGGATTCTCAGAGAAGTGCTGCCAAATGCTCTACCCTTGTCCCTGAGCTGCAGTGCAGGGTCAGCGCCGGAGGTGGCCACCTCAGCTGGATATAAAATGGCCTGTAAATCACAGATGATATGGGACAATGGCTTTGTGTGAGGTGGAATGTGTCTAAAATCTTTTACATTTCACTGTGTCTCTTTCTTAGAGCTTCACAATGCACGCATGATCAAATAGGAGCTTATGTGCTTAAGGGTATCGGGGTCCTCTTTGTGCATTGGTGAATGTTTATGTTTGCTTCTGTGCCAACATTTGCATGCACATGAGTGTGTCTATGTGTGTGTGCAGGTCACCCTGAAGCTGCCAGACCAGATGTGCAGGAGTCTGGATTGTGTGGAGTGATGAGTGGCTCCCTCGCTGACTCTGCAGACTTGGAACAATGCACACAGGTCTCTCCAACTAATGAGCTCTCTATATAGAGAGCACGCAGAGAGAGCCTCCACTCTGCTTACAGTTTCAATCAGGGTCTCCATATCTGGGGAGAGAGCTTTTTATGCTTGTGCTGGCACCTGACCAAGGAACTTGATACAAAATGCAAATCAGCATCGAGTACCTGAGGTGGTTCCAGTTTGTTTGTGTCACAAGGTGGAGAGTGACAGGTTCTTTGGATCAGGATGGAGTAGACTCAGAAGTGCAGAGGCAGCGAGGCTATTTTTGCTTTCGACTTCCGTATGCTAGCAGACACAAATTCATAGGATTTGTTACTTGGGTGTTTCATTTCAAATTTGCTGCCATGTATTGGTGACAGTAACCAAAAAGATGCAGAAACGCTGCTTTAAATAACTTCAGAAATATTTGTGGACTCACATACTGTACTGCATTTGTGCTTCACATCACAGGGACAGAGATGAATTCTTTGTTTTAACATTTCAAACTCGTTGTGGCGGAAAGCCTTCCAAAATCCCCAATGGGCTGTTAAAACCGACTCAAACAAATATAGGTTACAGGGGCTTAGAGAGTGACGCAGCCACCCTTGAGGCAAATGTCCAGACTTTTTTACAGAGAAATGACTCTACATTATTCATTTCACCTCTAATGTCTTTGTTTTGCTATAATGCTTTAAGCAGAACAGGACCACAACTTTAAATCTAAAATGCTTTCAATAGGAAGATGCTGGAAATGATAGTATAAAGTTCACTCAGTGCATTAAAACATCCAAAAATAGCTTTTCTTCCCATGGAAAAATGTTCTAAAACTGTAGCGGTAACTCTGTGTTATCATTACTAGAAGCACCCAGAAGGATGGGAAAATCTTTTTGTCATAACTTGTAGCTGCAGAATGAAAATAACCCTTCCTGTGCTAAATATGGCACTAATGAGTCAGAGAAATGTGGGCTTTTAACCTAGGGTAAATATTTTTTTTACCTGCTTGTGGTTTTTAACCCCAGGGGAGACAATAGAAAACACCACACCACATGTTTTTGGACTGCTGGGTACATTAAGAATTATCTAAAGTTGGTAATGATGAAATTTCTGCATATCAGGCAGTTTGGAATGCAAATGTACTTTTATGCTACCAATCATAGCCTGGTAGCAATATCATAAAATATTCATTTTCACAGGAACCTTATTCTGTGGTGGTGCAAAATCCTCTGCCTCTGATGGAGAAGTACAAAGATAGACTCACATACCCTACAGTGTTCCTCTGCCATAACGTGTACCTGTCAGGGAAATTACAAAGACTCGTGAGTTCGCATCAGATTTCAAACGCATAACCTCTCTGTCTTAGGTTTGTGTTTCTCTGGCAGCGCTAAATATATGAGATGCCCTCTAGTATGTTACAAGCTGGCTGTTTTGATCTATGAGGTTGTGATATAAGCTTTGGTTAATAATTGATGTCTGGAAGGATGTCTCTCCCCACTCCTTCACAGGACTCAAAAATGACATTCCTGAAAATAAGAGGGGTCTTCTGCAGGATGAAATATTTCACTTTGTGAATTACTGATGCACTGTGTGGGAGTTCCCACCCCCTCCTGCCTCCCTTGTTATTGTGCAAAGTTCAGTGTTTTTAAGTTCGCTGTGGCCTTTAGAGTAGTAGGAAAAGGCTGCGCTGACCTCATTAGCGCTTGCTGGCTAGCTTATGAAGCTAGTGATCTGTGTCCTGAAGTTTCTATCTGTATGCTAAACAACAAAAATGACCTTCTGCATTTCTCATATGTGCCTCTCCATAACTAATTAAGTTAGAGAAAAAAAAAAAGGGAGAGTATAATACAGCTGCTTTGGAAGGTGAGACATGAGAACAGCATGTTGCTGCCAAAGCTATCAGCTGCACCACAGGAACGTATTACAAGGAAGTTAATTTCTGTTTTCTGTAGCTTCTCTTCAGTTATGACATAGAAGGCATCATATGGACTTAGATAGATAGATAGATAGATAGATAGATAGATAGATAGATAGATAGATAGATAGATAGATAGATAGATAGATAGATGGAAAACATATCTATCTATCTGTCATTTGTGGGGACTTTGTTTCCTTGTGGGGATGTACAGATGCCATTGCTTCCTCTCTTACTATTGCTCTTAAAGGAAAAGTTTTAATTACTTCCACAGACTTTTTGCCCCCTTATACCAACAATTCAATAATCTGCTCAGATATTAATGTTTACCACCAGGGTGTCTTCAACTACAGGTTCTTTTTTTTTCCTTTTCTCTACATTCAATTTCTCCCCTTACTAAAAGCCGCCACTCAGGAAATCCAACAGAGTCAGTTTTTATAAGTGAAAAATGATGTCTGAATTGGTTATCTTATGTGAAGCTTTTACTGGTGCTTTCCTTATTTTTTTCTTTATTACATCTGAGTTATTATGTGGACCATCTTTGTTAGATGACAACAATCTCGTGGCTGCAGATAAAGTGAAAAGCATCTAACTTCGATGGGGAGTTTTACAATAACGTCCTTTCAAGAACACCCTCTTTGTAAAGTTACATTTGTCCTTTATTGAATCAGGATAGCTGCGGTGTGAAATAATGCAACGAAAGATTGGTTCAAATGTGTCAGGAATATTGCATCTGGAAACTGCATGTGGGCTCACATGTGACGTTTCATTTGTTCACATATACGGTGGCTGCATAGTCGAAATCAATATGTCAAATGCACTCAAATGCATATAATCAGACAAAACAAACTGCAGTAATTTCTTATGTTCAATAGAAGCATCTTTTGTAAAACATGGATTTTCTTTTGAGCAATGTGTTGATGACGCCATTTCTGGGGTCAAATATGTATGATAATTATAATAAAACCTAGTGGGTGGTTTCTACACTACCTAAAAATATTCTTCATGCTTAAGTGGATCTGAGTGAGTTAGCTGGTGATGCTGGCAGATGTGAATGTAAACACATTTTGTGTCTCCATACCTAAGCACTGTTGCTGTGAGGAATAAATGTCTGCAATATGGAATCAGCATTCTGCTCTTTATGTCTGTGCTAAGTGGTTATTTGGGGCTGCAGCGCCTTTAACTCTTGGTGGTTATTCAAACCAAACAATGTTGTTCTTCACTCTTGGTTGGATGCATAATGTGGAAACTTTGCAAGTCTTATAAATATAAATATTATTAATGTAACTATTCAGAGTCTTAGCTGAACATGCAGCACAGTAACAAACAAAGTAGGGCATGATTATAAAAGGTTCACTTTTTTCAGTTCATTGTAAATCCATAGTAACTTGTTTGTATTTCTAAAGTTTTAAAACTAATTTAATTTCAGTCCTTCTAAATATGGCCTAACATATATTTTGGAGTCTTTTGTCTTCTTTTCCGATCACACTTGATGCTGTAAGCTCTGTTTCATTTATTTAATAATCTCACAAGCAGGTCAGACTATTAATGAGCTTAGACCTATTACACAATTTGTTGTTTACTTAAGGTCAAGCATGATTTTGCCTACAGTGAAGAAGTAGTGTGAAGGAAAATTCATCACTACCCCATAGCGAAAAACAGTAACTTCTTTAATTTCTTCTTATTCTGTGAATATAAATGAATATAAGATCATATTAAGCTGCTGTTGCTGTCCTTAGATTCTCTAAGATTTATTTGTTTTGGGATATAGTGAATTCTTCAGGTTAACAGTGTTTTGCAAGGCTGAAGATTAACTTTAGTTTATAATCACTGGAAGGCTCTTTAGTGAGAAAATCTACTTCGCTCGTTTTTGAATATGAGTGTAATAAATTGCTTTGAATGACATCGTTTGTATAAGAACTGAAGGTCGATGAATTTAAGTCTCATCCACTGAATAATGACATCAACAAGGAGAAAGTGAAGTTGTGATTGAGTCTTTGTTCAGTTCAGCTAATAAGTTCAGTTATAAAGTAGTCGACTTATGCACTTACATGTATTAAATATGCACAAGAGTCACTGAAAGCTTTGTGGAACCAAATAGAGACATCACGCAGCATTTCACAGAGTCAGAACACTTAACCTTCTTGTCTGCATTGCATCTCAGTGTTTCTTCGCAATAATGTAATTGAAATCCTTATTTGAAAAGGTGATTTTCTGTCATGGTGCCCCTGAGGTGTGTTCTGCATTAATTCAAGTGGATGTTTCAAGTGTCCATCATTAAATTGATCAATGACACCCTCATAAATGTCAGTTATATTGGTAACATCATGGGTGATTCATCTGCACGAAGCCAATGAAACATGTTGCATGTTCTGGGGTTTTTTTGTTGTTTTTTTAGTTTTTTTTTTTTTTTATAGAAACGGAGGCATACATATTCATTGGACCCTGAAAAGAGACATCATCTTTCTGTGGTGTGTGCGAGTGTGTGGTTTGGTTACGTACATGTGGCGTCTGCTTATTTTCAATGCTAAGTCACAGCACTAAAGGCAGATGTTTGATTTTCAGCTGGAGCAGAAGGGTGAGACAATGTACTGTGCATTACTAATGTCCTGAGAGTCTTTGGTCCCTTTTTTGTAGCTGTTGCGAGTGCTACAGTAATCAGGGCAGTTGAAAAAGTGAAGAAGACATGAGAATGGAGGAGGTCTAATTTCTGAGATAGGCTGCAGTGCTCCTTTCTTCTTCCACTGAATTCTATTTAATTAAAAAAACACGGAACAATTCAACTACATGGGGTGCTGTCGTCTCATCCTTTTGTGTGCCTTTCACACTGTCTGCTCACAAGTTTCCATCATAGAAGTATGAGCTCAGGGAGCATAACACAGTTTGTATTCAGTCTGTGTGACAGCCAGCAAGACAGCAATCTTGTCTGTCGAAAGACAATGATTCCACTCAGCTGCCATGTTGTGCACACAAATGTGCTATACCGTATCAGCCCTGAAGTCTGTCACCTTGCAAAGTGAAATTTAAAAAGTGAGAATAAGTCAAGATAGTCCTCCATAGGAATAAAAAATTTAACCCACTCTTAACTCATCATAAAGTCTATTTGTACATTTCTGTTGCTGCGTCTCTCCTATGGGCAATATTTATTTTTACATGTGACTTTTTTAAACTCAAGAAAAATCAATCACTCTTTTGACATTGATTTTTCAACATGAGAATGTACACAGCACTTTCTTCACCCACCACAAGTGTATGTACATAACTCTACTGTTCAATAAAAACAGGAAGAAATACTTTTATCTACGTTTGAGAATTTGATTTTATTATAAGAACACTGGAAGCCTGTGAACAACCATCCGTGTCTGAGATAAACAGAATCAGAAGTACATCAGAAATTGGTTTATTGCCAAGAGTTTTCACATTGAACGATTTTGTCTTGGTGGTGTAGTGCAAAACTAGTTGTAGACATTAAAAAGTTACAAAAATGCCGTAAAGAAGAAGGACTGTAAAGAACAATATACAAACATGTACTTTAAAATGTAGAAAGAGGTATTTAATAGGCATAGAAATATTAAAGTCCATACATGAATAGAGGAGAATACAGATGAGAGGCAAGGCAAAGAAATATTATTCTCCACAATAGGACTGCACATGAAACCTAGGAAAGGATCACAGCAATTAAAATATGCAAGTTAACAATACTTGTAAAAATCACGCAGGTGCCAAACACAGACACTACTTTGTTTCCGAAGTACTTTTCATTCTAATGAAGCAACTGTGCTTTAGCTTTGCATTACAGTCAAGACTTGAGCGTTTTAGCCAATGTTCTCCATGATTGAAATTCTCAGTCAGCCATCAATCTGCATTATAGACTGGTTTCCCCTTGTCTGGTGGGGGCTAACTGAAACAGATTGAGACAGCTCTTGCTCACTGCATCACTAATGGCTGCCGATGAAAGACGTCTCTGTGCCGTTGACCCGTATGTGGAACAGGAGCACGTCGCAGCTCAGAGCGATGGGAAGAACACAGCTCAATATAGGGAGTCTCTTCGGCATCAGTCACCATTCAACAGCATCCTCACCCTATTGACTAAATGTTGTCCAGAAATAGAATCTAATCACAGGGTTTGGACAGGCTCTAGTTCTCCTAATGGTTTACCATTAACTGACTGGAACAAAGCCCAAAGTGTAGTGAAATATAACAATATACTCCAGGGTGCATGGTAATATTGGGCTCTCCGTTTTTGTTTTTTTCTGATATGCAATGCAGACACCTGCAGACTGCTGTAGTGGGAGAGTTCTGAATCATTTGATAAAAAGAGTGCTTAGCTCGGCTTTAAATGCATCTCATTATTTCTATGTTAAATCACTCCATTTACTAAAACAAGGAAGGGGCTTAGAAAACATCAGCCAAAAGTTGAGGAATATGTGTTTTCTCCATTCATCTGTGCTGAATGGACAACACAGGAGAGTAGCCTAAGTGAAACAATTTCCAAGCCATTGTGCAGCAGGGCCACAACAAAGCCATTACCTGCATGGCATAATTGACAGTGAACACAGGCAGGCCTGTTAATTGATTACCAAGCCCTCTGTTAATGGAAAATGCAAAGCCTCATTGTACTTCCATAAAACCCCTGTCAGGAACATTTCCACACAAAGACTACCAGAGCCAACACCTTTAATGCTTCTACACTTGTCTCCTGGGGCTTCCACTGATGGCTGCTTTAATCCAATGCATGATTATCTACAAAATGATGATGGATTTGAATCTTTTTAGAGGCATATGCCTGAAATGAGTGATCAGAAAACAGAATAAAAACCCATTAGGGACCACGTGCCAGTGTAGAAATATAAGCAGAACTTAATTAAGTGCATGCCCAGTCGCCTTTTCTTCCAGGTTGAGATGAGGATGCGGGGGTACAGGGCCCCTCTCTCCCTTATCATGCAGGATTCAGCCTCCAGCTCCTCCTCTGATGCATCGTTTGCATCAGTACTTGGGAACAGTTGTCCGCGCGCTGCTGCACCTCCCCACAGCGCATTCACGGACTCCACTTTCCCAGGTGATGACAGATGCACGCTCAAGTGTAAAATGATACGTTTTTATCACGTCTGAAGTCGGAATTAACGGAGAATGGAGACGCGCGTCGGTCACTGCCTTTTTGTGTTTTTTTCGGAGTGGATTTGGCTCTTCATCCTAACTTCCATCCAGGGCGGAACAAAAGCGGAGGTGAGGTGCCTTCCCTCGTGCCAGCCGCCGCTCATCTCTGCGTTTCCCCGGGAACTCTCGGCGCTGGATGTGTCTAGTTTTGGCGACTCACAAACTGACGAATTTGTTGGATATATCGAAGGGGGACCGGACACCAAGCGCACCGGCGAAGAGGGCGAGACGCGCAACACTGCGGATTTAAATGAAGAAAGTTCATGTAAAGTACAGGGACCTCTGGGGGGGAATAAATGTCTCCGGAAGGACGTGTCCAACGGTCAGGAAAAACTTTCCCAACCAGAAGTGGCTTCACCAAGTCATTCAAGCGCATCCGTCCCTTCTCGCAGTGACAGTAACTTAACCGAAAATAGCAACAATGATGGGGAAACTAACAGGCTTTATGCTGAAAATGGGACGCAGGTTGATATGACAGAAAACGAGGACAAGGTTATGGCCACTTGGAACCAGAGACGAACGCGAAGTACCGAGAGCGCAGAGACTTGGTCCGAATTCAGACCTGAAGGTGGGGAGGATGCTGCGTTTCTGGACCCGGAGGAATTTCAGCTGACACATACGACATTTGCTCTCACTGGGGACACGGCTCATAATCAGGCAATGGTGCATTGGTCTGGACAAAACAGCAGCGTAAGTTACTGACATTTTACACCAGTCTGTGTGGTCCTGATTTACGCACGGACTTCTTTTGACGCAGTGTGGTCTGTGATCATTCCAAAAAATGTTTTAGATCGAAATATGTGACACTCAAAGATTTAACCATCCCTAAAAATTGTCTGCACATAATAATAATGTCTAATGAAGATAAAATGAGTGAATGCTGAGAGGTTGCAGAGTGGAAGAGATGCAGCTGTTGTGGATCTCTGTTGTCTTGATTTGCCTCATCCTCTCTCTCTCTCCCTCCCTCTCTCCTTCTCTCTCTCTATCTCTCTCTCTATTGTATTGTAATTATTTCTGTTACTCACACACACTCTTAAACACTCAGAGCATAAACATTTCAATAACTTATACCAAACCCCAAGCTGCCCATCCCCATCCCTATCCCTGACCCAACCCATTTAATACAACTCTGAAATGTCAGATCCACATATTTCCATTATAGTGACCTGCATTTTATGCACATAAGTCCTCACAAATGACAGTGAAAACACAATCTACATTCCATCTCCATATTCTAAAATTACTGGGGCCACCACATAATGGTATATGTTTCCCTTTGAGGACAACTGCCGTCTCTTACTCAACCATAACCATCACAAACCCATTATCTATCTATCTATCTATCTATCTATCTATCTATCTATCTATCTATCTATCTATCTATCTATCTATCTATCTA
>JAQQZY010000008.1:23230493-23240527 GCA_030068375.1 Ostorhinchus rueppellii
CCCCCCCCCCCCCCCCCCCCCCCCCACAGGGTGTTTGTGATGGGCAGGCTTTGGAGAAGGAGTGTGCTGCTGTTTTGTCTCTTACAGCAAATATTACACATTCTGCTCAAGAAATATAAATAAATTCATGAAATACATAAGGATAAGAAGTGTAACGCCATGACAAAACCAAAGACAAAGATTGTTCCTTCTTAGACAAATGTGTGGATGTGGCATTGCCTACATTATAAGGGTAAACAGAAGGGCTGCTCTGAAAGCTCAGCACTTTTCAGAAACTACTGGCATTCTGAGTTCAGCTCTGCCAAGCCACCAAGCCTTCCTGTGGTGAGGTTCTCTTAACGCCTTGAGATCCTGCAGAGCCAGTTTTTTTTTGTTTTTTTATATCGGCAAGCTGCTGGTCTCTCCTGGGTTTCCTTTCTTCTCCACCATATTCTGGAATTCCACAAAAATCAGGCGAAGATGTTATTTCCAGGATAAAGTTAATTTGGCTGCAGCAACACATAATGAGATCATGTTTCTATCTGTGGCAGACATGCCTTTGTGTCTTCTCATTTTTTTTTTTTTTTTTTGGGGGGGGTGTGTGTTTTTCTCTTGTGTTTTGCTGCCCATTTCCATATTTTCTTTTATTATTTGTATTCTATCTGTTGTCACTGTTCTTCAGCGCTGCAATGCACTGTTAATTGTAATAGTAGCTGGTACCCAAAAAGCATGTTGTGTATTTTATAGATTTTCTTTGTTGTGCATTGTTAACCTCTTCTGATTACAGTTGGTAAATCCAAAATAGCTTTGGCTTCTAAAAACTCAGTACATTGAGTGCACCATCTAATCTGAAATATTCCTCCAGTTGGCTGCTGATGCTGTTTGATGTGTTGTCAGGATTCTTTTTTTTTTCCTGGTCATTGCTCATTTGCTACCATATTTTGTGTTAGGGAACACTTTAACAGTGGCCACCTGCATTATTCGTCTGAGTTACACCATCTGGCTGCTTTAAGAAAAGTCTCCCATTGAAAACCATAACTTTGATTCATGGGCTGAAAAATCTCCTTTTAGATTTATAGTGAGGCTTGTTGGCAAACATAACACTTCGGATACAAGACTTGAAAGCCTATGGGCGAGAAAATCCTTCTGCGGCATATTTATCATATCAACTGTTTTACTTTTTTATGTAAAAGGAAATGTACTTCATTAAAGAACCCGTCGTGCCTTTGGTTTGTCAACATGCAGTCTGAAGAGTTAAAAGTAGCTCAGATAAAAAACATTATTCCGAAGTGAAGATAAGTTTTAGGTTAGGCAGAAAAATCTACCCACTTGCAGTCTAATCTTGTCCGCATTGATCAGACCCCCTCCTCATGCACACTGAAGCTTCCAAGCTCAGCAGGCCACCATAGCCCGGCTGCCGAAGTAGCCCGGCTTTCATTTATGGCGAAGAAGCAAACGATGCAACAATATAAGCCCAAAAGGGAAGAAGCTGTTTCAGATGACTTCTCAACCAAACTATTATTCCCACCCAGGGCCGTTGTCTCAACATGAGTATCCACACTTTACTGTTCTGCTTGAAAGCAGTCGCCGAATCACGGAGTATGTGCTCACTCCCCATTTCAAATTCTGGCTATTTGATGTTCACAGATCAATGGAGTCGGAGTGTGCTGAGGTAACAGATGTTGCCATCAGTCACATTATAGCGGAGTTCTCTTAAGGATTTTTCTCTTTAAGGATTACATGTCTCGCTGAATCATTTAATACACTGAAGTGCTAAAAGCAACAACTGAAGGTACCGTTTCCCCAATACTGTTTCACGCTTTACACCCCTAGTTGGGATATAAATATCAGGCTGCATCAGGACAATACTTTATTTTCTGCAAAGTGGTATTGTGAAGTTACTTTATAATTTATGATTGCAGTGACCTGTTATCCATAGGGGAGCCAACAGCTCTGACTTCAAACAACCTAGCTTCAGCTCAACATCTGGCCTATGAGGAAATGTTGCCTTTGTTAATGAAGTGATATAAATTGATGTGGCAGACAAAAGCCTCTGTACATTATATGTTTCACTGCAGTGGTATTGAAGTACTCTGGGATGCGCTTACCTGCAGGCTTTTGTTGCTTCGGCCTGAGTTGCTGGCCTAGAAACAGTTTAATAGAAATGGACAATCCTGTCTTTATTAAAGGTGTTAAACAATGCTGTTTAATGTGATAATTTTATTAAGGGCGTTTTCGTACTTTTCTCTCTTTGGTCCCCTGGGCTTTTTTTCATTTGCTGGCTTAAATGTGTTTTTAATTCTGAAAGGTACTCACTTCCACATTGTTAACATGTCTTTGGTGTTAAAATCTAGTCAGCAGGAGTTGCTTTGTGTTCATGGATGGTGCTTCCTGGATGATTTTGCTTTAATTAAGATAATTAATGTCACAATGCTGTCATTTAGTGAAATAGCAACGTTAAACAAACCCAGCATTGGGTTTTGCGTAATTTCAGGAAATAAAGAAAAAAAAAAAGAAGTCATTTCAGATGACAGTAAAAGAGCGTCATCAAAAAACTAAAGTAATAAAAATTATTAGGTGTACTTTTTGCCATTTGTGATGCTTGTTTGTCTTGTTTATGGCTGCAAAGGAGCACTTAGCAAATGTCACAGACTCAGGCTGGACAAATCACCAGTGTTTTCATATGTCAAATGTGTCTTTATTATTAATATTCCAGTCAGTAACTTCTGTAACAATTGCTTTTACAGAATCATCCATCTGTTTAATTGCTCTGGCTAAATGTGACGACAGTTTTATTGATGAGGCAACTTAATTCCAACAGCTGATAAGGCCGGATCAACGGGGTGGTGAGAGCGAGAGAGAACTGCAAGGCGTCTCTCCTTTTCATTTGTCTCAGGTGTTCATCCCTCACTTTCTCCGAATGCCCCTGTGCTTTCTTCCTACCCTCAACACCTTCATTTCACACCAGTAATCTCTTCAACCTAAGCTCTTTAAGTCACCATTAAGCCCTCATTCCTCCTTACATAATGATCAAATTCATCCCAGTCCATTTACCTCCAAGGTTTAAGATTTACGAAGGATTAGAGGTTGAAAAATCAATTTGCTTGCTCTTGGATGTCAAATAATCCACTTTGTAGATACACTGGTGCTACTGCTACCTAGTGCGTTAAACTCCACACGGTGGCTAACGTCATGTGTGACCCTTCCTTGAGTTTCAAAGGGAAAGATATGCTAATACACATATCATTATCATTGAATACGCCAGGGAGGTTATGCCACGATCGGGTGGAAGGTGTAATCTTTACAAGAACAGCCTTTGTCCGGTGATTTCAAATAGCAATTTAATGGCCTATGTGACATGCTGAACTTCAAACACCCATTTCATGCTGAAAAAAATCTACAAAGTGAATATTGTATCACTGTATTGATGTGTTAACTGCAGCTGCAGAGCTTCACCTTACACTTACATCTCTCATAACACAGAAAACTTTTCCAGCCAGCAATTTGGTGGATGCAAATTATATCTGACTGTAATCCTGGATCCTTACCAAGTAAATGCATAAAGTTAATTGCCATACAGAAGGAGGGATATAATTTGTCCTAATTTTCAGACTGCTGTGGGTTGTTTTATTGTCTATGACGGTGTCCATGAGGGTATGACATTTGGAAGGTATAAAGGCCATTTTATTGGAAGACTATAAATCTCTGAAACCCAGTCTGGACACTTCGTACCACTGTTAACAAGTGTGTGTGTGGGGGGGTTATTTTTAGATTAAGCCCACACATAAAGATTTTCATACATTCAGCAGAAATTATAAGCACAGTTAGAGTAGCCTTAGTCAGCCTGTTCTCCACAAAGCCAAATAATTAGTAAATAAATGCATGATGTAGAACGGATCAATTGCAAGGTTACTGTTTTATGGGAAACAGAACTGGACAACAAATGAACTTTACCTTTATTACATCCTTTTTTGGGAGGGATGAATTGAATTGTACACGAGGTTAAATATACTGACACAATTGTTGCATACAGGTAGAAGTCTAGACTCACATTCAATAGAGCAGGGGTGCAAAATTTATTTTAGTTCAGGGGCCACATTCAACAAAATTTGATCTGAAGTGGGTCGGACCAGTGAAATAATAACATAACATAACGTAACATAAAATAACACATAACATACCATCACATAACATAACATAGCATAAAATAACATGTAACATAACATAGCATATAACATAACATAAAATAACATAACAACATCATATATTACATAGCATAACATAAAATAACATAACATGCCATACCATCACATAACATAGCATAAAATAACGTATAACATAACATACCATATAACATAACATAGCATACAATAACATAACATAACGTAACATGCCATACCATCACATAAGATAGCCTAAAATAACATAACATACCATATAACATAACATAGCATAGCATAAAATGACATATACCATATAGCATAACATAACATATCATAAAAATAACATATAACATAACATAATATATTACATAGCATAACATAAAATAACATAACAATATATAAATAATGTCTACTCCTAACTTTTCTCTATATTTTAGAGTGAAAAATAGTAAAACTAAAGACTGAAAATGTTTACATCTACAAACTATCTTCTCAAACAATGCAAATAACATGAACAACCTGAAAAGTAAGTGTCATTTTAGCAGTATTATGTTTCAGTTTATCACTTCCACATGTTCATGATAACTTACAGACACAGTGGATCTACAAACCCACAAAACATTTAGTAACAGGAAGAATATTGGTAAAATTACACTTACTTTTCTTAAGACATTTCAGGTTCTTTATATTTGTTCAGATTATTTACATTTTTGTGAAATTATACTTTGTTTTAGTGTCAATATGTGAAATTATTTAGATTTGCAAAGAGAAAAATTTGGAGTTGTGAGTATTTATAGGTTATTATTATGATAGTATTTTACTTTTGTGACCCACTTGAGATTGAATTGGTCTAAATGTGGAACCTGAACTAAAATGATTGTTAATATCTTAATATCTATTTTTGTATTTCACAAATTCATCCCAAGGGCTGGACTAGACCCTTTGACGGGCCGGATTTGGCCCCCGGGCCGCATGTTTGACACCTGCGCTATAGAGGTTCTATTCATGGTTGAATGAGGTTGAACTAACATAAGCATAACAATGCAACAAAGGATGTAGCTAGAAAATACACTGATTACCTCCGCCAAGTTTTGTTTTACTGAGCGTTTGTTTGTTTGTTTGTTTATTACCATCTGACTTTGTTTGTTAGCAACATAACTTAAAAAGTTATGGACAGATTTTGATTAAATTTTCAGGGTATGTCCACTCTGGGTCAAGGAAGGCGATTTGAATCACCGTCTGGATCCTGGAACTTTTTAAAGGATTCTTTATCATTGTGAGATAGGGCATGGTGGCACAGATCTACATGAGGTCATTCACCGCCATCTAGTAGAGTAAAGTACAAACACTACCTTAAACAAAAGTACAAACACTACCTTAAAAAAAGTACAAACACTACCTTAAACAAAAGTACAAACACTACCTTAAAAAAAGTACAAACACTACCTTATAAAAAATAAAAATACAAGAACTAGCTTAAAAAAACAAAACAAAACACAAAAACAAGCACTACCTTAAAAAAAGTATAAACACTACCTTGAAAAAAAAGTACAAACACTACCTTAAAAAAAATAAATAAATACAAACACTATCTTGGCGGAGGTCTGTGCTCTGCGAGTGCTTTTCTAGTTTATCAGTATAATAAATAGTACGTTTTTAGATTTGTATCAGAAATGTGCTGCTGATAGTGATGGATGGATAAAAGTCTTCAAAAGATGATTCACTGATTAAACTGAAATAAGAAGGAAAATAACTATCAAAATGCCTCCAGTTTGTGTCATTTAGTGTTGCTCTAGTAAATCGATTCCGGGAACTACAGTGGGATTTTATTAAGTAACAAGAGTTGCTGTTAATGAAAAGGAAAATGCAAGAAATTCAACACCAGAAAAAGACAGCCTTGGAGTCTTTGTTTCACCTGCATTTTGTAGACTTCAGCAGCTAAAAGCAACACAAGTATCACTTATAAATCCAATGTACGGTCTCACAAAAGACATAAAAAGAGGAAAAACTGCTTTTTTTGGTCAGTTTGTCCACTTTTGTCGCCATCAATGGATAATTATTATGACTGAACTATTAAATTTGACCTCAAGCTGTGATTGTGATTTGCAGTTTTACTAGTGATTATCAGGTTTCATGACTTTAACCGATCGAGTGGTGGTTTTTTAGCGGCGTTTAGGTGCATTGGTCGAAGAAGACTTTATGTGATGAGTTCATTCATAACACATTCATACCAGCTGCCATGAACTGCACACGAAGCATTCATGACTGTTTCATGAGACACGACTCAACATTCATACCAAACCTTTCATGAATGTGCAAGACAAAACGACGAAAACTTGTTAAAAAAAAAAGTCTAACAATCGCAAAGCAGCGTTGCCGTCTTTTTTGTTTTGTTTTAAACCTGTTACCTGATCATGTCACATCTATGAGGAAGTCCAGTGTCCAAGAGAATTTTCATGTTTTTTTGTTTGTTTTTTTTTTGGTTTATTTTATGATAGATGCATAATTTTCAACACTAAAACAGGAATGTCCAACCATACTGGTAAGCTCAATGTAGTTCTCTTCTCAGTATGATGAATACATTTTTAAAAAATGAAAAAATAATGTTCTTGACCATGTTCTGTCGTTCTGGCGGTGGACTAGCCCACTGAGACAGATGTGACGTGGGTTGGAATAAAAACGGCAATGCTGCTTTGCGGTTGTTGGACTTTTATTTTGACAAGTTTTCATTGTTTCCACATTCATGAAAGGGTTGGTATGAATGTTGAGTCATGTCTCATGAAACAGTCATGGATGCTTCATGTGCAGTTCATGACAGCTGTTATGAATGTGTTATGAACCAGTCACGTAAAGTGTTACCACAATGGGTTCCAATTTTGAATTAAAACTAAGATGTTTTTTTTTTTTTTTTTCTCATATTCAAAGCCTGATTGCACAGTTTAGCAGACTCACATGTACAGAGTGTTCTTTTTGTTTCTAAATCACTAACAAAGAAGCCTGTGACTTTTCACCCCTTAGAATCCTCATGGAGCAGCAATTTACTTCATAAAAGCAGCAGCTGTGGACCATGTGAATAAACTTATTGTATTTTTTTTTTTTCATAACAGAAAATTTGGAACAACACCAGCCTCAGGTGTGAAAACAACTAAAATGAGCCCTAAGTGTGTACTGATCACTGTAATCTGAATATGATGAGACATATGAGCATTAATGATTCGGTCCCAGGCTTTTTTTTTTTTTGATCCAGACACACTTAGCAGTTCTGTAACTTAGCCACACTGATCCACGTCATCTGTGACACTTCACCAGTCCCCTGAGACTCGTTAATCCAGAAATGGTAAGTTAACAACCATAATGTTAACATCCAGCTGTCATTTGTCATCTGGAGTAATACTGGAAGTTGTAACAGTAGTATTCATAATAGTAGTTGTTGCTTCTACTACCTCATTAGTAGGAAAAACTTTCAGCTCCTCTTTGTAACATGTTCTGTGATTTTATGTTCACGCGTGTCATATGATCTAAATTAGCACAGCCCACAGTTTCCTGTATCACCTCCGTTCTGCAGTTTCCCCTCCCTCTGAATCTCACATGTCATCAGAATCACATTGGTGCAAATAAACCCTTATGGTGTTTTACAGAGAGCGCTGCACTATTCCGGGGCCGTAGCATCACTGTTGTTAGGCTAGTAATTCTATTTTAGTTATTTTACTGTGATATTTTAGCATCTATCCTCAATAAAGTAGTTTTATTCTGCATTTACTCACAGTGTTTCTCTAATGTGTTGTTTTAATGCTACCAAAAAAATAAAATTATCATGAAAAATGACTGTGTCAGTCTGCAGGTACGCCTCCTGAACTGTGACATTGCAAGGATTCTGTTTTACAAAGATGGTTTAGAGTTATGCTAATGGGAAAACATTTTTGACTCATTATAATACTCCAGTGGGACAAATTAGGTGGCATATTGGGTAATTGATTAACCCTTTTAGCAGCATAACAATAGATATATTTATTAAAACGCCTGGTCTTTTTTGTCTATTTTGTCAATAATTGTGTCAAATAATGCCCTGTGTTTAAATAATTTATACCCTTTTTCCAGGAGAAGTAGAACTTTCAAAATCTGTCAGGTATTTATCATTCTTATGTCATTAAATACCTAAAACTGTGTGTTATAAGAAGAAAAAGACAAAAATGGAATTGAATTTTCTTCACCTTTCTTTTATAAATTCCTGAAAAGTGCAGATTGAACATTGATCTGTGTAAACGGGGCTAGTGCCACTCTATGTACATGAATATGATATATGTCTGAGTGTTTACTTCATCTAAATATTGTCAATATTGTATAATCCTGGTCCAACTGAAGCAAAAAATAGTTACTAGTCAGATATAACAGCAAAATCCCATCACTCTTTAGCCTAAGCCTTGAGATCTCAGAGAAAACGAGAGGAAAACATGTTGTTCAGTTGTAACTCACTAATACTTTAGAAGACATCACAAAAATTGTGATTCAGATCATGAATTATGATTCTACCTCCCAAATATCATCATATAATCTTTTGGCCACATCATCGAACTCCCAGCTAAATTTTTAATGGACAGTTTGATGTTCACGTCTATTAATTAATTAGTTTCAGTTTGATTTTCTGTGATTCAGATTTATTAGGCTGAGTTATATTATATTACTGTGACTTAGATGTTCAGGTCAACAGTTATCTTGTTTCTAATAAAGTGAAAGATAGTTCGTGTCAGACATGCATAATGTGTTTTCACAAAGCCCGGTCACTTAATCAGCTTTTCCTTGCTCCAAACCATCATTATTGTATTAGCCTTTAATAATCTACTATCGGTCAGCCTCTAGTGGAAAATTTACATTTTTCACCATTTTAAGACTGAGACTGATGGAGGAATGTCAGGAGTCTGTAATCTTCTGATCACAGGTATTCAACACATATTGATTTTGATCTACTGATGGTTTTCCAGAGGTTATTACAACATATCCTGAGGGTAGTGGAAGGACTACCTAAAATGTTATAGCAATTCCTGAATTGCCAAAGCCATCAACAGCTCCACTGTAAGGTTGATAAGCCTGGATGTGTCAAAGTAATTTGGTGTCAGTGCATCCAACAGAAAACAGATTTCTCTCTAAATTCAGTCCAGTTTCTGACTCTGTGTGTAATTGATCTAATAGTTGTTGAGACTTACCAATGGGGTAAGGAAGCTGTCAAAATATTTGCATGCATAAGACAGATATGCTTGCACATTAGCCTATAGTGCAAAAATAAATATAGTTATGCAAAAAAATAAATATCTGAAACTCTTGAATGAGTTCAATCGTACATAAAATCTATTGTGTGCATTTTATCTGTCAGAATAGGAATGAAAAAGTGTCAACAACAACAATTACAAACACGAAATCCAACTTTACGATTGTGTTTTCTCAGAGCCTCATTCCAAGCCTCCATTGGGCCCTCAGCAAAATTGGATTTGGTGGCCCTCTATTTTGTTTTTTTGTTTTATTTTTTCTCTTCTTCCTCTTTCTTTTTTCAGCCCCAGAAGGGTTCATCCTTTTTTGTGACATTGTTTTGATTGGAAGTACTTGTGGGTTGGATACGTAGTGCGCACTACACGGCAGGAGGCACACATTATGGTGCAGTGGAGTTTACACATTTAAACAGAATAGAAGAATCACTAAGCTTACATCAACAGCACCACAGAAAATCAGTTTTTATACAATAGTATAATTTTGATTGTATATAAATAATCACTCATGCATGCAAAAACAATTTTTTAAAAATTGCTCTTGGGGCCCCCAAGTGTCCTAACCTGATTGCCACCAGATGAATTGTTACAATTCATCTGGGAGTCCTTCATAAGCCTAGCTCTGCTGAAGCGG
>JAQQZY010000008.1:23257819-23339295 GCA_030068375.1 Ostorhinchus rueppellii
GGGATAGGCTCCATGCGACCCCCGTGACCCTAGTGAGGATAAAGCGGGTATAGAAGATGAATGAATGAATGAATATTTATAGAACTTTAACATTTAAAGAACTTTTCATTTAATAATTACAACATTTATAATTTCAATTAGTGTATTCATAATACAGAGATTGACACAGGACATGATTGGCTATTAATTAAGATTGAAACCTTACTGTATTGTGTGTGACATGCTCAGTTTAGGATATATACTGCCTGGCCAAAAAAACAAAAACAAAAAAACCCCACAGCATTTCATTGGGTCACCTTTTACCTTTGATTAGAGGATGTAATAGCCATGGTATTTTTTGAAGACACACAGCGCTCTTGCTATGTCACAGTAATTGTCACATTTGGGTTTGTCTGGGCTGCATTAATCTTATGCCAAGATCTTGATGATGGGAAAGTCAGATCACTGCAAAAAGGTTTCTTCAGCACTTCCCAAAGAATCTCAGTGGAGTTCAGGTGGACTCTGTGGTGGCCAATCCATGTATGACATCTCTGCTCTGTTTTACAGTTTGAGCCTGATGAATCCTGGTGTTATCGTCTCTAAGCTTCAATCTTTATTCCCTCTAGCAAACTTGTTAGTTGTTTATGAAATCAGAGGCTACTCACTGCATCATTTGGGGTTAAATATCTTTTAACCATTTCAGTGCTTGTCCAATAGAATGCTTGTAACACTAGACCTGTTAAAAAAAAAAAAAAGAACTTTGATGTTGATTTTTGTCAAAAACGCTGGGAATTTTGGATAAGGTTGTTCTATTTTTCCTTGTAACTTAACCATAGAGCGTTATCACTGGTACCACATGAAAGCTGATAACATTTACTTTAAGGCACAGGTGTCAAACATGCGGACCGGGGGCCAAATCTGGCCCGCCAAAGGGTCCAGTTCGGCCCTTGGGATGAATTTGTGAAATGCAAAAATTATACCAAGATATGAACAATCCTTTTAGTTCAGGTTCCACAATCAGACCAATTCAGTCTGCAGTGGACAGGACCAGTAAAATACTAACATAATAACACAAATAATGACAACTCCAAATTTTTCTCTCTGTAAATGTAAACATTTTTATGTATTTACACTAAAACTAAGTATAATTTTGCAAAAATGTGAATAACCTGAACAAATATGAACAACCTGAAATGAAGTAAATACAACTTTAACAAGATTCTTCCTGTTATTAAATGTTTTGTGTATTTGTAGATCTACTGTGTCTGTAAGTTATAATGTACATGTGGAAATGATAAACTGAGACTTAATATTGTTAAAATGACACTTATTTTTTCAGTTTGTTCATGTTATTCACATTGTTTGAAAGGATAGTTTGTAGATGTAAACATTTTCATAAAGTAATTTTACTCTTTTCACTCTAAAACATAGAGAAAAGGTTGAAGATGACATTATTTATATAATATTATGTTATTATTTTACTGGTCTGGCCCACTTCAGACCAAATTTTGTTGAATGTGGCCCCTGAACTAAAATGAGTTTGACACCCCTGCTTTAAGGTAATACCTAATACATTAGCAATCTAGACAATTATAGTTGTCTTTGAAGCAAAAACCTGTACATTTTAGGGAATTTCGGAGGGACCAAATCAAACGATACACCATGGACTATGGTACCTCATAAAACTTTACTGATTCAACAAAGATGAAGTTCAGTGATGGACTGAAGCGATTTAGTTTAATTAACATTCATTATCAACAATAGGACACTCAGGGAAAGCAAGCTAAGGCACAAATGTTGTTGAGATGAACCTCTGTTTTGGCCAATCAGGGCTTGGTCAGTTTCCTAATATTTAAATTCAGGCCAGCACAAGTCATGACATTTTGACCAATCAGATTGTGTGGGATTTTGTGTCATTTGTTGACATTAGCAAAAGTTAATTTCCCACAGTGAAAAAGTTGAGACAGCCTTTGGTGTTTCCTGTTTAATTTTTGTTAAATCATAACATAATGTAGTAAAATATCCTGACTGATATTGTAATAACATTTTTACCGAAAATGTAATACCTTATTGCATAATTGGGGATTTATTACATTTTCAGGTGGGTCCCCCCCCCCCCAAAACTGATAATGTCAAACTCGACAGATAATGTCCCCACCAGAAAATGTAATAAATTCCCAATAATGTAATTAGATATTACATTATGGGTAAAAATGTTAATACATTATCAGTCAGGATATTTTATTACATTATTGGTGAAGTTATTACATTATTTGGTTTTATTACATTTTTGTTTGAGTTAAGTGCAAATTTTATTACATTTTCAGGTGTTATTACATGTTATTATTTATTTTTTTTGGCCAGGCACTGTATATGTAGTAAACATGACACCTGTTTCACTGGGCTTTAATGTTAATTATAGCTTTGAAAAAAAATAGGACTAATCCACTTTGTATGGGGTAATAGTTCTAGAAAATGCTCATCATGTGTCTCCTGTAAGTGAGGCTAAATGGCAAAATGAAAGTCAGATTGAACATCATTATGGAGGGTGCCTACATTTTTTTGGTAACAAATAGAATTCTGTCAAATAAAAGGCGCATTTACTAAAAAAAAAAAAAAAAAAAGAAAAGAAACAAAAAAAAGATAAACAAACAGAACTCTCCCCCTCCATAAAAAAGAAAAAAAAAAGAGCAATACAAACAAAACACATATAAAGACAATCAAGACAGTGCATTCTGGTACCACTAAAAGAGGAAAGAAAATAAATAAATAAACAAGAGGTCAATAACAATATAAACATCTAAAATGTTTTTAAAGTTCCAGGCAATATATTCATGCAGTGTAAAAGAGGTTCCCATATTTTATAAACTATATTGTTAGTTATTTAAGATGCACCTATTTTTTTCTAACTTTATGTAAAGCAGGATGTCTCTGATCCATTGATCGTGTGCTGGAGGGAATGAGCGTTTAATTAATTTTAAAGGATTTTCCCATAACTTTGCTTCTAATTGCTCTGATTATTATTTCTTTTACACACACACACACAAGGATGCTGTAGATTCATAAATCAATACGAAGAACTGTAAGAGTAAAAATATAACCCAGCACTCAGCGCTAATTTGTGTTTCTCAGGTTTCTATCTGCTGCGAGCGCAGTGTGGCTGGTGTTAAAAAAAGTACTGACACTCTGCTATGTGTGAGACACGTGCATCCTCATAGGTACAAATCAAACAAAGGAGGAAGAGATTTTTGCCGTCGGCTTTAGATCCTTGCAATCAACAAGAAAAAAGCAAGAGTTAGAGGATGGATGCGTTAAAACTGGGTTTGACACTTTACCTCGTGTACACAGCTGAGGTAGCTGTGTGTGAAAAATAAATCTGTAAATCAAGTATTGGCTGAAGCTTATACTCATAATGTGCATAGGAGAATGAGTGGATTTGTCTTTAATTTATAACCTGTGAATATTTGATGTGTGCTCTGCGTGTATTGATGTTAGTGTGTGACAAAATAAACTTGTGTCTGCAGGTTTTTCAGGAAGAATACAGTGTGTTTTTCCTGAATCAAGGAGGATCTCTGGTGGCAATCCGACACACACCTCTGCCAATTAGACACATTTGGTAAGACTCTCCAAGGAGGCGCTACATTTTTGCAAGATATTCAATCTTCGGAACAAAAAGTCAGACTTGCTTTTCTGCTGAGGCTCCTCTTACTGAACTCGACTCTATTTGTGGCAGGTTTTTGTGTGATCCAACTATTGTTCTCTCCCTCAGGCTGAGTTTTGATGAGGGCAGAAACTGGGACAAATATAGCTTCACCTCCTCTCCGCTCTATGTTGATGGGGTGCTGGGGGAGCCAGGAGAGGACACCCTGATAATGACGTAAGATATGAAGAAAAGGTTTTTAGTCAGTCAGTTCTTATTGAGCAGTGACATCCTTATTAAAGGTTATTAGTTACGATGTAAACAATAATTAAGTAATTAACCCGTAAAGACCCAGGGCGACTTTTGTGGCCGTTCCCAAAGTATTTTTTCTCTCTATTTAACCCTTGCTTAAAAGATTTATCATCATTACCTCCGCCAAGGAGGTTCTGTTTTTGTCGGCGTTTATCCGTTTGTCTGTTTGTGTTCAAAATAACTTGAAAAGTTCTGAACGGATTTGGATGACATTTTCAGGAATTGTTAGAAATTGGATGAGGAAAAAGTGATTAAATTTTGGTGGTGATCCAGATCACCGTCTGGATCCAGGAATTTTTTTAAAGGTTTCTTCATCATTGGGAGATAGGGCATGATGACACTGAATTGCATGTGAGGTCATTCAGCACCATCTAGTGGAGGAAAGTACAAACACTACCTCCGAGTGATTTTCTAGTTTATTTATTATAATATTGCCTTCTGTGTTTTATATTTTCCACTGTAAACCATGCATTTCCATATATTTAACGCTTTCATGCACATTGGTCACTGCAGCGGACAACTATTCCACAGCTGTTCTAGTGTATATTCATGGGTTTTGATTCATACTATTACAGTAACTGTGCTGTTCTCCATAAACCTGATCTACACTAACATATTTTAGTGTAAATCAATTGCTAATTGTTACAGGACAGTAATTAACAGTTTTAATCAACAAAAAGGTTTTTTTTTTCTTGCATTTAATCTCCATGAAGTGAGTAATAACTAGTCTTAGATGTGTTAAAATGTGACAAAACATCAAATAATATGCATTCATTTTTTTCCCCCATCACTTTCACACAGTTAATCACTTTCTGATGATGGTTTGAAGTGAATAATAACTAGTATTAGACTATGATCAAATGTGGGAAAACATCTGATTAGCAGCATTGAAAATGCTTTTATTGTATAGTTTTTCATATCACTTTCCTCAAATTAGGGCTTAAATACTTGTTTCTTTAGTTCAAAAAATTAAATGCAGGGTGCCTGGCTGAGTGGACAAAAAAAAAAAGATTGCGTTGGTTTGTTTTGTTTTTTATGAAAGCCCGATTCGGTCATGCCTTTCAAACAGTTTTTTTATATTGTTTTCTCGTGATAATGACATAATTTTCTCGTTATCTCGAGAAAACAAATAATTTTTTCTCGTGATAACGACATACTTTTCTCATTATCACAAGAAAACAAATATTGTTTTCTCGTGATAATGAGAAAATTATGATAATGACATAATTCAACAGGTTATGTAGGCAATGCATGACAGGGAAGTCACTTCACAGTACACAGACAGCACCACAGAAGCAGAAATGGATCATCGTATTGTGCATTTATTTAACTAAGGACTGACACAGCCTGAGATAGCAGCATGCCTTTCTGTAAATGACAACATACACATCAGTGTGCGTCATTTAAGACATTTGGCCAGGCTTCATTGCACTCAGTGCTTGATAAAATTATGTTATCACGAGAAAACAATGTAAAAACTGTTTGCACGGCATGACCAAATCGGTCTTCCGTAAGAGAGAGAGTCTTTATTTATTGTTTTTTTTTTGCAGTTATTTTATTAGTCCGACCCACTAGAGTTCCAGTTGGTCTTCTATGTGGTCCCTGAACTAAAATGAGTTTGATATTGTTGACTGTTAATATCTCCACTGTATTTTTTGCACTTTGTAAACTCATCCTACAGGCCAGATTGGACCCTTTATTGGGCCAGTTTTTGCCCACAGGCTGCATGTTTCACACCCCTGTTCTAACCCATAATTTTCTTGCGTCTCCTTAACATTCAACTTAAATCACCACCCTGTGATGTCATCAAACAAATTTACTAACCTCTGTAATACCCCTCTAACCCTCAGAATGATAATCAGCTGGACCAAGATGAACTGGACCTTGAGCCCCTGGACAATGCTGTCCATCTGCCCAGTAGCCACTTACTGAGGAATAACGCCTCCATCTTAGGCACTGGACCTGGCATTGCTGCTGGTGGAGGTTTGACGGGCGGCCACAGTCGCTCAAGAAACATAGATTCACCTGTTCTGATGCAGACCATCCTGAGCAACAGCCAGGAGCTGGACAGCGGTGTGGGCCGCACAGATGAAAGCACACGCTATGAGGAGTCTTCAGAGCATGACCTCTTAGGAGATGACCACACCAGTGCCTCCAATACCAATGCCACCAACACACCCGGCAGTATGCGCAAGTTCTTCTCCAGCCGAGGTGATACTCCACCCTTGCTGCACTCCCAAGACCTCCAGTTCAGTACTGACTCGCTCTTAGGGCTGGACTGTGTTAATGGAGGAGGGCTAGAGCAGGTGGAGAGACTGGAGAGGGCCTACATGGTGGACCCTGTGAGGATGATGATGCCTGGTCTGACTGAGGAGGAATGTGAGAGGTACAAAGAACTCCTGGAGATCAAGTGTTATTATGAGAAGAGCAGCAATGGTCTACAGCTACTGGAGGGCCAGGGGCAAGCACAAGAGGAGGGAGGTATCCCACTGGACGTGAACAGGAATGAGAGCATCTCACAGCATGAAATGGCTCTTCTGGAGGAGGAGTTACGCCACTTAGAGTTTAAGTGCCGTAACATTTTGAGGGCGCAGAAGATGCAGCAACTGAGGGAGCGCTGCATGAAGGCTTGGCCTCTAGAAGACAAAAATGGAGCAAGTGTAGGTGCAGGTGTTGGAGCTGGACGTCTGGACATAAATGGTCCTCTGGCTAATGAGGAGTCCAGCCACCATGCACTGTCAGATATAAATGAGCTCCCAGAGAGGGAGCGCTCGGATAAGGACAGTACGAGTGCCTACAACACCGGAGGGGAAAGCTGCAGGAGCACCCCTCTGGTCAACGAACAGTATCCTTCACCCTCCACACAGAGCCTGGAGGGGGGAGAGCCTCTCCTCTCAGCCAGTGTTCAGCTTCCAAACTCCACCAGGCAGAGAGAGAGAGGGACCAGGGCTGAACGAGCAGATGGGATGCAAATAAATCTGAATCAACCCTATGCTCCCCAGAGTCAGAGGAGAGGAGCAGAAGGTAAGACATCTAGCCCTGGAATGAAAGTCCGGTCCTTGTCCAGAGACAGTGGAACCAGGAGGGGGTCTGACGGAGGGGTGAGACGGAACCCTAAAGCCAGCGGGACACTTGAGAGAACCGGTGGACGCAGTGCAGAGAACAGCCCTTATCTGTCCCGTCGTCAGACTGAACCAAACCCACCTCAGCGCTACCTGAGCTGCATGCAGCTGAGGTCTCCATCAACCTCTGAGCGCCTGGTTGGTCTCAGAGAGGGAGGTTTGGAGAACGACGGCGACGCCAGTCCCATGAGTCTCGGTAGCACATGTAAAGATGTTCCACAGGTGGGTTTACCTTTACCACTATCCCCTCGCATGGAGTGGAAGGTGAAGATCCGCAGTGATGGAACCCGCTACGTGGCCAAAAGGCCTGTAAGAGATCGGCTCCTGAAGGCCCGAGCCATGAAGATCAGTGAGGAGCGCAGCGGTATGACGACGGATGACGACGCTGTGAGTGAGATGAAGATGGGTCGCTACTGGAGCAAAGAAGAGCGGAAACAGCAGCTGCTTAAGGCCCGAGAGCAGCGGCGGCGCAGGGAGTTCATGATGCAAAGCCGCCTCGACTGTCTGAGGGAGCGTGAGAGGGAGCAGGGTGGTGGCGGCAGCGGCCAGCAGGGGACGCCACAACAGGAACCACCCTCCATCCTGGAGCTGTGCCACCGCAGGAGCATGAAGAAACGGAGTCGGAAGATCCTGGACAACTGGATAACCATTCAGGAACTACTGGCTCATGGGACCAGGTCTGCAGATGGGAAGAAGGTCTACAACCCTCTGCTGTCCGTCACCACAGTCTGAGATCTGAGGAGGCAGATGTTTGGAGAGGTCAGGTCTGCTAGGACTTGGTGATCACTCCATGGGGAAGAGTGGTGGAAATGAGCTGCTTCAACAGTCTGTGCTCAGCACAAAAGGTTGAAGTCAAACTCAGAGGAAGAATCCAAGGACTGTCATGTCTAAAAAATAACTTTTGATCAATAGCTTGTTATAAAAGGGAAAAGTTTATTATAACTCGATACTGATCAGTTGTTCTTTTTCCCATATGGCAGTATTATCCTTCCGTATTCAGAAAGTGCTTTGTTTAATTTCATATTTAAATTAAGTAGCATCTTACTGGCGCCAGCCGAAATTATTCAGTTGACAAAAAACGGATGACTGAGGCTGCTTGGACTCATCTGTCCTTAATGCTGTGTGTATATGAGCAAACCAGAAAAGTACAATACTGTTGAACTGAAGCTGCATTTCAAAAGTGAATTTCATGCACACAAACAAAGCTTTACACAGATCATAACTTTTAGAAATGCATACCAAATATACACTTCTTTTCATTTAACTCAACTTCATGCTTTCAGAGGGATTTAAGCATCTCCTGATCTGCTCAAATGTCTGAAACTCTATTATTAAAGAACACATTTTGATACAGAGAAGCACATTTGAATAAATATACTGCATTTCTCTACTGTTGTGGCTGGTTAAATGGACCTAAACCTTGGAGGAAACATTTTAGACCTTTTCATTATGGTCCATATTTAAAGGATTTAAAACTGATACTAAAAAAACAGAAGTAGTTATAAATAAAAGTTGACAATAGAGCACAGATTGGCACAGTTGAATGAAAAGGTATTCAGAAAAAGTGAAGTAAAAAACCAAGAGGAAAAATACATCATTACTTTCAATCTGTCATCTTCTATAAAAAGGAGAGAGACAGCACCACCTGCTGTGAAGAATAACTGAAATGTGGAGAAATGGGCGCCCTGTAATCACTGCAGACACGTATTACATTAGTGTCAGTGATAGAATAAAGGAAAAATAAAAATAGGGCCAATTATGCAACTGTGAAACCACAGGAAAACCATTTTTGTGCCATAATACTGATGAGTGATCTCATTTTCAGCAAAACACTATGTGCCAATGATCAAGACCTTCATTCTTGCACTGTTCGTGTACAAATGGTCCTTTGTTTTACCAGAGGAAATTCATCATTTTCAGACGCTTTCTGATAATGAATGGCTGAGAGGTGCCTTTCAAGCAGACTTAACTGTACAGCACAAATCTCAAAGCAACAAAAAAAAAAAAATAAGGCTGTAAGTGAGCAGTTGAGAGTAAATACTGCAGCACAGCGCAACCGACAGACTTAATGTTTTAAAGTGGCAGTGTCTTGCAAAGCACAAAGGTGTTACATTAGAAAAGCAACGCGGTTTAAACAAATAATTGCAATCCAATCCTTTTTTTCCTGCTTGTAGTCAGTGTCATATCTGCAATAGAACTTTTTCTGCCACAATAAGACTTTGTTTTCTTGATGTGTCATCTTCAACCTTTTGAAATCACTTTAACTCTGTGGTCTCACAGCGGAGGTCATTAAACTACAGCTTAACAGGTTTAACTGCAACTTACATTTAACCTCTTCGGTGTCATTTATAGAAACATTATGGTTAAAGCAAATTTTCTATTTGACTCCCATGCATGTTTGATATTGAGGCCAAAATATTTTTTTTCCATGTTCGTAAATTGTGGATGTGACTTTCTATGAATTTGCTTAAATCCTAGCATAGAAAAAAAAAAAAACATGATGTACTTGTTAAATATTGTGATGTCCAGTGTCTGCCATTTTACATTTAAAGCTTTTCTAAATAAATGCTGTGATCATGGAAGTGTTTTGTGTCTAACATTTGAGATGAGAAATAATGAGTCAATGTATCCTAAACAATTCTAAACTTTTATTTTCTAACAAGAGTGAAAAGAAACAAAAGCAACATTAAAATGTAAATTTTATACACAAACTCACGACAACTGTGTGTCTGCAATATCAATAATATAATAATAATAATAATAGTAATAATAATAATAATATAATCATTTGAACCCAGAGAACAAAACAAAACTGACAAAAGTGAGTTACAGTGAAGTTACCTTAATCTTAGAGAGAACGAAGAATAGGTCATATTGAAAGAAATAAAACATGTTTCCTATAGAATGGAAGCTTAAAAAAATAAAATAAAATATAATGGGGAGGAAGGAGAAAGACAAAGCCAAGAGGTACAGATATTTCTGGGAAAGTAGCACCAAAAACATGAATGCCTGTTTTTAACACTTCCCAAAATTTTCTCAGTTTATTCAAAATGCATGTCTCCTCAAAACAGCATCAAACACAAGATTCCTTACAACTAAAAAAAAAAAAAAAGAAAGTGTGACCACGGTGCTGTTTCCTAAAATCAGCTGCAAAATGTTCTGCTGTACTTAAGCTCCGAGACTCACGCCCAAACACATCTGTCTATAAACCCCCCCCATCGTCTCTCCAACTCCGACGGGTGGGCTCGAGTGAAGTGAAACTGCAACAGCCCGCGCCGATACGAACTAGCATTTTAATACAGTTGGGATAACATAGCATACTGACTGACCTCAGAGACAACTCAAGACCAAAGACACTCCTATTACGGTAAGTCCCACATCGGTCCAACATAGTCCTAACATGTTCACAGGGAAAAAGGTCCAGGGAAGGTGGAGCATAAAGATGGAATAAGACAGTGAAGCTGAAAAATGAGATGAGTGAGATTATGACGGAGTTAAGGATAAGAACATGGAGTGTAGAGGAAGAGTCATCACTCTGTTAGTGTGTGACGCATGAGTAAAGGGGATAGGAGGGAGGCAGGGTACATGGGAATGTCCTGCATCTTTCATTAACTTGACACTGTCTTCTGGCACACATCGCTCTGTCCCAAACTTATCCTATTAACAGAGCTCCAGCGTGGACTATATCACAATATCTGAAAGAAAAAAGAAAAACAATGTCACCTTTCTATTTCCAGGTTTAAAATACTTTGCTTAAAAAGTCATTACATTGAAGCCCCAGTGGACTGTTGCCTACCTCTGGGTGGGTCTGGACCGTTAAAGGAGGGGAGGGGCTGCGGTTAAGAAGACAACTTTTCTTTGACTCGGAGGCATCAATTGCCCCTGCTGTTGCCCCTTCCCCACCGCCTCTGTGGCTCTTCCTCTTCCTTTTTGAGTCCTTGGTCCGTCCGCGGCTGCTTCTCCGCTGCTCTTCAAGCTCAATCTGAGAGAAAGAGGAAAACAACAATTAGAAAATTAGATGGTCAAAACATGATCTAACAGGACAGCACAGCAAGCAGTTTTGTAATTTTCAATTCCAAAAAAATGTGTTCCATTGTCAAGGTCTGCATTTTTGGTGTACTGACATAAGCAAAAGGTACTACATGTGTTACTGATAACATTAAATATAGTCATTCTATCCAATTTCCTCAAAACTCTGAATAAAAATGCAGGATTCAATGCTCTGAAATCAATCTACATTGCTCTGTTTTTAATGATGCCAATTACAC
The DNA here is from genome assembly GCA_030068375.1 of Ostorhinchus rueppellii. Classification (NCBI taxonomy): domain Eukaryota; kingdom Metazoa; phylum Chordata; class Actinopteri; order Kurtiformes; family Apogonidae; genus Ostorhinchus; species Ostorhinchus rueppellii. The sequence goes on from JAQQZY010000008.1 coordinate 23,269,141, forward strand.
ATTTGCTTCAAGTCAAATGTCTGCTGCAACAGAGGTTTTTGGCAGAGGGGGGAAATCCCAGCTTGATAGAGTAAAAATTCTGCCACAGTTATCAAAAGTCATCAAAAACAATGGTTATACAAGGAAGTACAAACGCCTGTGTGTATCGTGACTAAAACAGACAGAAACAAGAGCGATCAGTGACCGCAAACTTCCGCCAAGGTTATGACATCATGACGTCAAAACCGCTAGCGATATTGACATTATGATGTACCACATGATAGCAGGTGTGACCCTCTATCATCCCACAAAGGCACGACTCAATCGGCTGAATATTGACGGAGATATGATTTTTAAAAGTTTGCACAATGATATGAGAGAGGGATTTTCTGGATTTTCAAAAAAAAAAAAAAAAACATCCTGGATCCAGAGATTTATCCAGATCATGACCAAAAGTTAATTTGAACATCTTTGGGGGATTCTCTATCACTGGTGAAAATTTCAAGAAAATCCATCCAGTAGTTTTTCTGTAAAGTTGCAAACAAACAGACAGACAAACAAATGCCGGCAAAAACATAACCTCCTTGACGGAGGTAAAGAAAACAAGGAATGAATAAAAGCACTGTTTTTGTCAGTACAATGACAGATATTGATGCAAGAGCTGAAGTGATTTTGGTTAATATCAAGAAAACATGGAAAATGGATAGATATCAGCTCTGAAATTAAACTCGTATGAGCCATTTTTGTTTTTATCATTATATTTGTCCAAACAAATGTATTTTTAGTTTTAGCAGGAATTAAAATTAATAAGAAATTGAAGAAAACAAGGGGTGGGCTAATATTTTGTTCTGTGACTGTATTTGTTCCAACCACTCACTGAACCAGCCCATTTTGATGAGCCCAACTCCTCATCCAGGTAGATGGGGTAATTAGTGGACCTGTGTTAAGTGAACAGGTAGAACCAATACATGGCACAACCTTTACTCTACGGAGCTGGGATTGTCAAACAGATGAAACCACTGCATTTCATTTTGCCATTCGATTCTAAACTGCTACATCTTTCAAAGCTCATGTTTAGTTTGTCTGACCTGAATGAGTGTGTGCAGTGTTTCTCTGGGTGGAACAGAAGTAGCCTGAAGGACTCTGTGGATGGTCTGTGTCTGGTCCAGAGACACCTCCAGCAGATCTCCTTCCAGCTGCAGCTCCTCCAGCTGGACCCTGGTGGCCGGGGAGAGTTCCACCACCTGACCTTTTAGCAAAGGCAGCAGGGGCAGCAAGGACCCCACACCTGAGAGCATGTGTAGAGAGAGAAAACACTCATCAGGAAATGATGCCCAGCAGCTTTGTAAAGCTAATCTGAAAATGAACATAAAATCTCACCTGTAACGTTTGACTTCTTATGGACACCATTTTCACATGCCGCCTGTCGGGAAACAGATGAGGTTGATATGTTTACATAGATGTTCAGTGGAAACATATCAAGGTTGTTTAATAAGCTCGACAGTTTAAACAGTTTGACAGTTTGTTAAATCATAAAGCGAGTCAGAAATAAGTGTTAACCTGAGTGTCGTTGCTTTGCTTGGCATTCTTTTTTTGTGGACTATCTTCTGTCAGATCGATGACTCCATCTTCTCCTTCTCCTCCCTCAGAGTCAGACAAAACAATTACTGAGCTCCCTTCTGGTTCCTTTTCCATACCGCCCTCTTTGTCTGCTTCACAGCTCAGACTCTCTTTGAGTTCTTGCAGCCTCTGAAGTGTCTGCTGCAGCTCTGGAGTCTCCAGTGCCTCCTTAGCTCTGCCTTGCCAGGTGATGGCCCTTTCTGTGAGACACTGCAATGCCTCTCCTTCAGGGAGACGCACTGGCAGCTTCTGCAGGGCAACAAGTAATGCCAGGATAGTCTCGAGGCGTGGGCGCCGTGATCGCTGGCATTGTGAACATAAGAAACGGGAGTCCCAGTCCCACCAGCAGAGGGGGTTAACGGATACTTCAGGGGAGGGAAGCAGGGAGGGGAATGGAACACAGCCACCGTGGAACCAGTCCTTACACAGATGGCAGCGGAGCTGAGGGGCACGGGGCTGCCCACCACACACACACACAGACTGAGGAGTGTGGTTACTGTTACCATTCTCTTTTACAGAGTTCTCTGAGTGGCTGGATGTGTCCGTCTCCATGGCGCTGTCCCAGTCCCCATTCTCCTTGTCCTCTTTGTAACTTGAAGCATTAAGTCCAGACTTACACATGTTCGTTTTCTGTAACCTCAGTGTTGCCTCCTTCTCCTGGTGCTCCCCTTCTTTGAAGGCCATCACCTAGAGAAAAACAAAAAAAAAAAAAAGTCATGAAATAAACATATTGCTGACAAAATCTGAACAGAATTAATTCTTAAAAAACAAAAACAAAACAATGATGTCTTATAAGCTCACAATAGCTGCTGGATCTCTCAGGTCCTGAGCAGAGAGCCCCAGAGTGTTGGTATCCGAATCATCCAATGGATCATCCAGTGGCTCCGTCTCATCCCGCCTCTCTCTTCTTTTTGCACACGGACACAAAACCTGTATGACAATAGTTCAATTTAATGCATATTCATGTCAAATTAGAGATGTGAGCGTTTAAACTTAAGTGGAACTAATTTAAGCAGAGAGACCATTGAAAATGAGTTTGTTGCAATAGGCTAACTTTAATATTTTCTTCAACTCGCTCACCTCTAGCAGACTATGCTGACTGCTCTTCTTCAGGAAGGTTTTGCTGGCTTTGTCCCTCCAGGAGTGAGCACTAGCGACCTGCAGTTCCAGCTGTCTTAGTTCTTCCATAAATACAGGTAAGTCCCTTCCAATTGCCACAAGACCCTCCAGATCATCTAGACATGGGTAATGTTCCCCATTCTACAAAATACAAACAGATGATTAAAAAACAAAAAAATAAAAAAAAGGATATCTGGAAAAGCAGTAATTTACAAAATGGAAAGAGAGAAAAGATTTGAAAAGGTTTTGTTGGTCACCTGGATTTCCTCCAGATCTGTTACCCAGGCCCGTGCTCTGGTCAAACAGCCCTGTAGAGCTAAGATGTTGGGTAGCTTAACAGGAATCAACTGGGCTTCATTTACTATTGCCTCCAGGGTGGATAGAGGGTGCTTTTGCCTGAAGAACACAAAACCATGTCAAAGAAACCTGGGCATTTCCCCTGCACAACAGACTAGCAGAGAAATGCCTAAGGCAACTGATGCTGACAGAAATGTTCATTTCATTTGTAGTACCTTTGCTCCAGACAGATCTGTGCTTTCTCCTCCCAGCGTTCCGCTATTGTGAGCAGCTCCTGAAGCTCAGCCATTGCCGTCTCCACAGACACACTCTGGGGCACATTGCAGCCTGCTTCCATCAGATTCCTCAATACGACCAAAGTCACCTCCTGCCTCTCCCCACCTTCTGTTCCCAAGGTACGTCGTACATCAGCCAGCCAGTGGCCCTGCTCCTGCAGGCCTTGAAGCAATTCACACTCTGGCACCACAACAGGTAGTTTGCCCCCCTGCTCCAACAAGGTCTGCAACTGCTCAGGTGGGGGAGAGTCCCTCCTCCAGTCTTTATCATTGACCAGTGCTTGAGCTTGGGTCTGGTAAGCCTCCACCGTCTGCAGAACAGCCTTGGAGACAGATAACGGGTAAACGCTTAAGTGCATCAAGAATGCAACTGTTAAGCAAGAAAAGCAGAGTGTGTCACATTTCTTGCTTGTGTTTGTAAACAGAAATGTTCAAACCCAACCCCTTCTTAGAGAAAAAAGGAATAAGAATGGAGTCCCAAGTAATAAATAGATTAGGTGAAAAAAAAAAAAAAAAAAAAGTGAAAGAGAAAGAGAAAAATAAACATTACATCCTGATTCTATCATAGTTGTCATTTTCTAAAAAGTGAAAACCTAAGTGGATCCTTCTAATACTCCCATCCAGTGACAACATTTTGCCCCTCCTGCTCACTGACACTGCCTATCAAGGGATTCATTTTTAGTCTTAACTTCCAATCTTTTCAAAAACTTCTATCAAAAAAAAAAAAAAATTGGAATTCAGTCATTACACTGTTCAAGGCACCTCTCTCATTGGAAAAGAACGTGTCAAATTTAAAAGCACCAGGTGAACAGTGTCCGACAACTGGGTTGGACAAAAATTCCAGACAGACTGACAGAGCTCCTGCTATATTTATGTCCAGGGTGGGGTACAATAAAAATGCAATGAAAATGTTCTAGAGGTAAAATACAGCTGAAGTACAAGTTTCCTCATTTCTGATGTGTGTCTTGTCAACAGGCTAAAAGGTCTGTGTGGATGTGTGTGCTTTGCTTAGAGTTTTGTTTCTTAGAATTAACTGTGCAGTAAGTGAGAGGAGTGGAACAAGGAATGAGTTGCATAACCAGAGTTGCTTACTTTTAATATTGTTTCATCCACAAAAGTCCCAAACATTGTAAAACATGAGGAAAATAGGAAGTACAGGCAGAGGGCAGGGACTCTGCAGGTAAATACACCACCACACACTGACAGAAGGTCAGAGGTTATAACTGAGAAAAACTATTCTAGTAAGAGTCTACAGGGAACATTAGACATTTTGTCTTCAAGTACATTGGATTTCATTACAAATAGGTTGGAATCCAAGTACAAATATATCAAAACGGTTTCAATCTAAGAGAAAAGTGACTGACACATGGACTTTATTGTACCTGCACTTCCTCCAACTGGTTCATCACACAGGGTAGGTTCTGCATCGTCTCCACCAAAGACTTGAGCTCTGCCAAAGTCATCTTCCTTTCACTAACACAAAGCAAAACAAAAGCAATTAAAACTGAGGCGGCAATGTAAGTGTTAACTGTTTCTATTTAATAAACCTATATATTCATTTACCTGTTCGCAGAGTCACTGAGAAGTTCAGTACTTGTCCTTTGGCAGCGCTCTATGTCTTTAAGAACAGTGTTGAGTTTGCGTAGAAGCTCATTGTCTGGAAATTTCTTTTCTGCTGCTTCCATCTTGAGCATCTCCAGGTCATCGGTCACTGCAAAGGAATAGTCATCTGGTCTTACAATACCCTTTCAAAACAGATTTTGGATCCAAAAATCATTCTCTTAGTGAGATTTCCCACCGATCTTGTTCCCCTCTTCCTGCTCGAGTGCTTCTTTTACTCTGTTGGCCCAGGAATCAAAGGACTCGGATCGAACCTTTAATCGATGTAACATGGCTAACAACTCGTCCAGAGTGTATCTGTATCTGCAGTGTGAAGGGATAACAGCAGCTTAGGCATATTTTTTGACTATTCATGGCCAATTACACACTGCAAAGCATGAACACACACTGATACACAAACCATCAATACCTGAGGTAGAGTTTGTCAGTGGGGCAGTTGCACAGGTCCTGAGTGTGATAGAGACACACCAGCCGCTCTGGACAGTTTGAGCAGGCAAGAGCAGAAAGGAAGCATGTTGTTTTGCATTTATCACACTGTCTTTCATCATCAGGCAACAGCTCAAATGCCTCCCTCTCTGCTTCAGTGATGCCCTGCAGGTACAACACAGTTTCAATTTCACATGGAAATACAAAGACATAACAGCCAACAAATGTAACACTGGACTAATTTGAATCTTATCCACTCGCACATATTACAAAGAGATGATGAAAAAATTGACACATTAAGATCAAATCATGTGTCTCACCCTTTCCATTAGACCCTTCCTCAGCTTCCTCTCTTCTTGGACAATAATAAACATTTCCCGGTGGGTAGCTGCAGCCAGGTTCAGGTCGAGTTTCTCTGGGCAAGCAGCCATTTTACAGGTGAGCTCCTCATGGGAGAACACACAATACCTCCTTAAACGCCTGTAATGTTCAATACAGGACCGACCGGCAGGCAGCTGTGGAGAATAGAAATGCATGGTGTAAGTCATGATGTACGTACGGTGCTGAAGACTGTGACACATTGAGTCAGACAGAGTGCCCAGGCGTACCCAGTCTGCAGTACAGAAGTTGACAGCTTCGGCAAAGTTGTATCCCTGATTGAAGCCACTGTGGTAAGCTCGGGGGAAGGTGATAACAAACTCACCAGCACACTGGTTTGTGCGCACAACCTGCCAATCAAAAACACAACTGTCAGTAAAAGTCAGTAAAAAGTACTTCCGCAGTGTGAATATGTGTTAATGTGAAACTAACCGGTACACCATGAGCCATGAGGATATTGGGATTCATGATGGTGACCAGTTGGTGCAAAAGATCTGGCTGAAACTCAAACAGCTCTGGAGTGAGCTTTTTCATCACTTCTTCCAGTCGCTCTGCAGCCACAGAGGGAACGCCGTACCAAGTCTTGGGTTCACCCCTGGAAATCATAGATAAAATGGACAACAGAGACATTTTTCAGTTCGAAGCTCAACTCCACCCAACATCATCCTATACTACATTAAAAGATACAATCATTTAACCTACAACATACAGTGGAACACCAAACCAAGTACTTCATAAGTATTCTGTACCAATGCAGGTAGTTAATGGAGTAACTCCAGTGATCCTCAATGTGCCAACAGAAAGCAGAGAACACCATGCCGACATAGAGCCAGGGCACTTTCATCCCAGAGATGTCACCATTAATATGACACAGGAGTGACTGCTCCAGCACAGGCATCACATTTAAGTTCCAGCCAGAACGGGCATATTCCTGTCGAGGGGGAAAATAAAGAAGAAACAACACAGAACCAGTTAGCAAAATTCTGGAACAATTTCATGCAATGTCTTTTTAAACACATTTTAGTTTTGTTATCAATTACTTTAAAGTTATGCATAGGTTTACTAGTTAAGTATAGAAAACAAAAAGAAAACAGACTAAATGGGTGACATCCTAAAGGAAGATGACTTCAGCGCTTTCAAGCTTATATCATTTTTGACTGATTTCAAATTCTTTATGCAAGATATTCTTGTTTCTTACACACTATAGATTAATTTTCAGTCAATTAAAATTGCCATAAAAGCCCTAGAAAAATCTTATAAGATAGCAAAACAGTTTTGACTGTACGTTTGTCACCGTGCCTCATACAGGTAGCTAGTAATCATCAACAGACACATAGCATTACTAGTGGATGTGCAAGGGTGTTTCTGTGAAACTCAGCAAAGATAAATTGATAGAAATACATTCTTAAGAGTCATACAGTTGCATTACACACCAGCAGAAAGGCATGTGGTGATCTGTATGTACATTTATTTTCTGTGAACTTCCATTTTCTGCTTGTTTAATTGTCACCTCATATCTATAATGGGAGATTCTGACAATGATTTCAACAAGTACTGAATAAAAATAACAATAAACCCACCTCCTCTTCCTCCGTGAGCTTCCTTTTGCCATTGTTCATCGGGAACCCACTGCCAAACTCTTTGGAGTGTATGTCTGCGCCATACTCAACAGTCACGTCTTCCTCAATACTACTGACAAGCCTCCAGAACTCACGCTCCACAAGTTCAGTGGGAACCATCTACATAAATAACCATGCACATGTTTGAGATTAGTCTCTCAAACTATCACCATCCAGGGAAAAATATATGCTTCATAATGACAAGGTAATGTAGGTGCAATTACATGGACAGGCATGTTGAAGTAATCTGCTTTAAAAGCGTCAGCCATTTCCCCAAAACTCTGCAGAGTATATTCACGTGTGGCCTGTTCGAAGCCAAATGCTTCTGCAGGCTTTTTGCATTCCTTTAGAGATAAAGAGATGGGAAGTAAGAAAAAATTACAAAAAAAACATAAGACTGCAGACACAGTGAGATGCTTTTAAACATTACTTACTTCAGCCACACATTTAGGGCACCGCCAGTTGCCTTTAGGTGGATCAGTGAGAGGGGGCAGCAGACAGTAGGTGTGGTAGTTATCGTCACAGCCATCACACAGCAGAAGTTTCTCATCATCATCTCCACGACCACACATACGACAAACAAATGAGTCCACCTTTGAAACATAAGTGGATGTCATTGATTATATATAAGGTTTAAAGCCTGAGTGTCTTCAACAGCCGTCTTTCTATTAAAAAAAAAAAAACACGTTAACTTCAAGGATATAATGTTCTGACACAGGAAGTGTAACAATATTTAAGAACAGAACAGTAACAGACTATCATGTTCAGGGTGGTGTCGGATATTAAGCACAACTGGATTAGGCGGTAGCTCAAGTTTCTTATTTGGCAAGCTTCAGAAGTGTGTTTTTATTAAAGGTATTTCCATTTTCTTTTTTTAATTTACATATACATTTTTAGCATTTTATACATCACACAGTAAGACAAAATACATAAAATGAACTAACAAGAAAAACTAACAATGTTTATACAAAAGTACTTATAAAGCCCAAAAGGTAAACATGAACACAAACACAACCCCCACCCCCCAAAAAACTCCATCACACTAAGTAAATTACACACATACAAACAATGGGGCTATTATATGCTTTGGTTCCTTGTTTGTATTCAGCTCAATTTACAATACAATCAATTTGTATTATTAAACTTTGATAATCTTAAGTGCTTAAATATACTTACACACTGCGGGTTGTTGAGGTTGCGTCTAAGCCTCATGGTCATTTTAGTACAAGGACCCTCCTCCTCATCGTTGTGTTTCTTATACTCTTCCTCTGGTTCTTCTTTCTTTATTTCTGCCTTAACTGTGATGCTAGTGGGAGGCAGTTGAGGGCTTGATGTGCTTTCTTCAACCCCCCTCTCTTGAGACTCCAGTGGCTCCCCTTTGACTGAGGTATCACCAGGACCAGAAGACACATTATCCCTGATGGTAACAGTCTGAGGCAGATCATCTAAAAAGGAGAGCAGAAGAACAAGTAGTATTCACACCTGGAGGTAGAACTGTTGAGAATTAAAAATACCTTTGCTCGTCTATCTCAACATGTAGTCTAAGAACAGGGTTGTCTTGCTTGTTTTAAATAATTTCCAAAGGTATGATCAAAATATTTCTGGAATATTAAAGTTTAGGCTTCTCACCATTACTATTCTTGCTAGTTTGGTCTGAAAAGATGCTTATATGAAGAGTCAGTAATCAAACTTACCTTTCTTCCTCATGCCTTTGTCTCTAGCAACTAGTCCAAGTCCCATCATCTTCGGCCCTGCACCATATATCTGCAGCTTCTTGAGCTCTGGGTTCTTCTCTATGTCTTCCTCTGTAGGTTCAGGCTGTGGAGAAAAGTCAATACTCATCAAGAACACATCAACAGAATGTATGATCCAAAGCACACAAAGCAAAGCAAAGGTGTCGGCCAAATGCAGAACAAATGGTTGAAACATAAGAGCATAGCAATGTGCCACAAAGGGGGGTTATACTAGGTTAGAAAAGTAAGGAAAGTTATCTTCACAGTAAAAAGCTTGAAGGTTAGGACCCACCACCATAACAAATAAAATAAAAATCACCAGTAGCTGCAACCATATAGTTGGGTAAAGAAATCCAAGATATCATTTTGGTGACAGAAATCCTGATTTTTATTATACTCTGCATAAGAGTCTGAACACATTCAGAAAGCAAACAATTTTATATATGAGATATTCTGTCAGCTGCCTGTCAATTAAAAAAAAACAAAACAGATTTTTAAATTAATTTTATTTATCCATCCATCTTCTGAACCTGCTTTATCCTCACTAGGGTCACGGGGGTCGTTTAGAGCCTATCCCAGCTACTTAAGGGCGAAAGCGGGGTACACCCTGGACAGGTCACCTGTTCATCACACAGCTGACAGAGACAAACAATCACTGTCACATTTACACCTATGGGCAATTTAGATTAGCCAATTAACCTATCAGTGCATGTTTTTGAATGGTGGGAGGAAGCCAGAGTACCTGGAGAGATAAATAATTTTATGTAAGGGCAAAATATAATTATTTATGTATGAATAAGATGAATGAACTCTTTTCAATGTTCACAGGCAAAGCAGGCACATTGACACCTAGTAAGAGACTGCACTGCCCAATTAAATACATGCAATCGCACATTGCTGTTGATTTTCTTTGTGTTAACATAACCGTTCTATTATTTATCTAACAAGAATGATTACATCAGTGCGACAAACTCCCACAATTGAACCATCCTTTCAAAGTATCAGGGATACCCTCTGATTCATGCCTGTGTTTCACATATTTGGAGTTGTATTTCCATTACATCAGTACTTGGAGACTCACAACCGAAAAAGCACAAAAACACAGTTTGCATAATTAAAAATGTTACTGTATTAGATTTTGTAACATTTATGGTAGAGCATTATTTGGGCTGGACTGTACCAAGTTACAGCAGCTTCTTGACAGCAAACACTTAATGACGTATGAAGATTACTAATCAGACATTACACAGGCTTCCTCCCAGTTTTTGACTTCATCTCAAAACTGCTTGGACTCTACAACTACAGCGCTCATCATGACTCTCTCATTTCCATAAGTGCTAGGATGTTCTGACCACTAGTCAAGGATATCATTTACTGCCCTGATCTGCCCACTATCTTAGTGCAAGTAAAATTGACTTGTCATTGAGAAGAATCTGTAAATAAGTGTTTTAATTGTTTGTATATTAACACTGTGGTAATTTATTTGGTTCTTTAAAACAGTTGTTCATATTAGCTGTGATCCAGACACAAATTGCACTCTCACAGCCAAAAAAAAAAAAAAACCTGTACATGTTATGATGAAGTAAAAAAGAAAAACAAGATAAATTACTTCACTGAAGTATGACCAGTAAAAAATTTTGAAGCTTCAGTTGTTAATGGAAGAAGACTTTGCAGCCTTCAAGTACAACCACCTATAACTGCCGTGATGATGTAGCTTTTCCCACTTACAAAACACAGTGGATCCTGGTAAAACTAACTTTGTTGACAATTCACCCATGCAAATGAAGACTTAAAGCACAGTTAATAAAACTGAAATGCAGGTGAACATAGCCAGATTGTCAAAAAGGGTAGAAATCCAGCTTGTGATGCCAATGATATACACGTGTTAGAAAAAAACAACACTTAACCGTCTTCCAAAAGTCTGTGTCTCTGTAAATAGAACCTACATGTTTCTTCAGAATGACTGTACTCAAAAGGAACAGATGCAGTCACACTGACAGCTGCTGTGGCGAGTAGGCAGTAAGGTAAGAAAGCAAAGAGAAAAGGCACACTGACAGCCCAGCACCAAAGCACTTTAAGCCAAGTACCACCAAAGAAAATGTGAGTGTAAGTGAAAGATAAAAGCTGAAATCTACAACAAACTCACTAATGACGTATGACAAGTGAAAGATCTAGAATGAGCTGCACCATTAAGGACCTTTGAAACATAAATATTACATGAATTTAAATTCACCTCTATATAAGCCAATATGTCGTGCACTCGTGCCCATTTATTACATTAAGATTTTAAAATGGTTATGGTACCTAAGAATTCACTGACAACACCACAAAATACATTTCCTCAACAAAACACTGTGGTCCACCATATTAATCTGATATAACAGCCTGAAAACTGAAAAAGAGCATGCATTACAGAAAAGTAAGTAACCAAAGACAGACTAGTAAGTAAAGATATTTTCATTGTCCGGTTAAAATTTTAAAAGATAACTGATCTAAGAATAAGCACCAGTTACATAATATCTTGCTTTTTTTTTTTTTCAATGTCAACATGTATGCAACCAAAATGTGACCATTAGTGCTGGCCACACTTCGACTGAGAATTTGTGAGAGGACAGGTATGTTTTCATGTTAATGGAAATGTTTGTGGTCAATAAAAATAAAAATAAAAATAAGAAAAACACACATCTTGACAATTTCATAAAGGGTTAAGTGGTCAAGGGAAAGAGGCAGAAAGAGGGCGGGGCAGAAGGTGAGCTCATTTGCTCAAGAGGCAGTACCGCAGAGATGAGTTGAGAGCCAGTGGTGAGAGGATGTGGGGCCAGATCCTCTGGACCCTGCAAGGGGAGACAATAACAGCAACAATAAACTAAGACAAGAGGAAAAAGGAGATGAAAGAGGGAGGGAGAGATCCTGGAGAGAATAGAGCTAGAATAGTTGAGGGGAAAATATAACTGGGACACATAATAAAACAAAGGTCACAATATATACAGGACCTTTAATTTCCAAGAGGAAAACCCCAAAGATCTAAAAGGTTTGAGTAAAATATTATAAAACTTTACCATTTAGAAACTACTGGTAAAATTACATCAAATCTGTTTACTGACCATTGTTAAAGCTGTTGCACAAACAATTCACTTTAAAATAATGCAACCCCGGTCACAAACAGGTTTTTTTGGTGTGAAATGTAGGAATTTGTGTTTGCTGATAAGTTTATCATTGTGCAAAATCCTTAGCAACTGGAGCATTGCTAAAGAATACTTTAGTTCAGCTATGCAAACAACTAAAAAGAGAAAAAAAAAAACTTTTTGAGATCTTAAATTACATCCTTGATAGGTCACATTTAATCTCAATATTGTAAAAATGCTATTCTGACAAGAATTTTAATGAGGCCACATCAGACCTTTAGTGTCTTTTAATAATGGGAGCAAAAAATAAAATGAAATAAAAAAACTAAAATAAAAAGCAATACCAAATGCAAAGGAGGTTAAATGAAGGTCAATTTCTTGTAGTTATTATATCTTAAGATAATCTATGCTCAAAAATCTGTATTTAGTATATACCTACTGTAAAAATCAAGAGAACCACTAAAAATAACAGAGGTTTGAGTAAAATCCTCTGATGACATACTCAAAGTCTTAATGAGTAGGTCATTATAACATTCAGTGGTTAGGGTAGAAAATGGAGCATGATTAGTTTTGTAAATGAGAACATATAAACAGGATGTAGGCTGGTGCTGAAAACTGGGGGCATGAATGGAAAAAAGGTCATGGATTTTAACACGGATATCACTGAATGAATATTATGTGTCACTGGAAGATGAAAAACAGACCATGAAGGAAAAAAAGCTGAGAGCAACACAGGACTGCAATGATCACAAAGCAGAGAGCTGTAACATCAGCGTCAAGCAAAGCAGCGTGGACGGACAGACAGTAAGCAAGCTGGGATGTGCATTGAGTGAATTGTCACATCTTTGAGCTGCCACATTCTAAGCAAAGTACGAGGGCACATGGATAACCATAACACCACTGTTAGTATGCTGAAATAGAGTATACCCATTAAAACTGTAGTATACTGAAACAAAGATTTTTATTTTTTTTTTTCAACAGATGGTGGTTGTAGGTGTCATTTGACCGGTACAGTAGAGAATATCCTATTATACAGAACTGAAAGTCAATGGTTATAAATGGAAGAGGCATGCAGCCTATCTAATTCACTGTTCAGTTCAGATCAAACACCATATATTTATCAGTTGTGAACACGCATGAATATTATACAAGTCCTAGAAAATCTGCTAAGCTATTTTTTTGTAATCACACTGTATAAAACATTTTGGTATGCATACAAATTAAAAGGCATTTTTTGTGCAAAGTGTGGTTTGTAATTATTAATAAAAATGAATTTATAGCCAATAAAGAGAACATTTCACAAAATATTCTGTACATTCTGGATAAAACTCATACACCAGCAGGGTTCATTAATTAAAAAAAAAAAAAAATCTAAAACGACTCCATTAAATGTTGTATAATGATGAAAATACTTTCTACGTGACAAAAAGGCTTTCTGTGTCGTAAGGCCAGCTTCTGTATTATGACAACTATGCAACAGCTCAGTTTTAAATCACTTTCCCGGGACCAAATTGAAGCACTCAGGATCACACTAAAATATGAAGAAAAAGGTTTCAAAAACAAAAAAAGAACTTGTTATTGATCTTCAAATTATAGAACTAAGAAATTAAACAGTTTCTCCAACTCACATCAGGCTGGCAGCGGTTTGCTCTGCGTCCATAGCTGCTCATTTTGGATGGCTGGACAGACTGCCGCAGGGGGATTGAGTGGGGCTTATACTCCTTGTCCACATCCTCTCCATCATAATGCTTTGGCTTGCAGTGCTACAAATTAAATCAAAAGCAATTCTGGATGAAAACCTATTAAAACACATCAGTCATCCTGTGGTCATTGTTTTTACACATCTGACCGAGCTAGTCTTCACGAACAAACCAAGACTAAATTTGAAAGTAATTTGTGAAATGAACATGTGAAACTATACCAGCAGGCTGGCACCAGATTGGAACATTTCGAAGGGGTAGACGATCCTCTCATAGTGGGAGCGCAGAAGAGATCCTATGTTCTTGCCTGCAGGATAGCCAAGCCTCTGGGCCACACGAGCCCAGCGCCGTTCCTTACAGACCATCTCAAAACCTCCTTCATCAGTCACAATCTGAAATAAAACACACATTTATCAACAAATTGGCAACATTAGTCAGAAAACTTAATTTAATTTCCAGTTTAAATGTAGTTCCAAATGTTCAATAGTTAAATAGATATTAAACCTTTGACAAGCTGAAAAGGTCGAGTATGCGTCTTTCAATATGTGGGATTTTCAGTGAGGATCCCTGGATCTCCCAAAACCTTGCAATGCGGTCCAAATAATTGAGCTTCACCCTGGTTTCCGCCTTAAGAAAAAAATTAAGAAACCCCATTATTATTCCCTCAGTGTCATCAACAAAACACAACATTAAAAGTTCACTATTAAGAAAATAGAAGTCACTCACTTCCAACTCATTAAGCCTCTGGATACGTGGTGTGAAGCGAAAGCTATCCAGCTCCACTGAAAAAGGTGGTTGCCAGTCCTATTTAGGAAGGAAAACATGCAATTAAACATCTACCCTAATCCTACTGTATTACTAATTTTCTCTATAAAATAGATCAGTGACAAATACATCAGGTCTTGCATCATGAATCTGGCTCTACTTCAGACGTAAAACGAGGCTTGCACTGTCTGTGGCCAACAGCAAGGGTATATCCCTGAAATCCCCCCTATTCTCTAATAAATAATAAAGCAAATAAATGACACAATATCCAAAAGACACAAATTTAATTGTTATTCAGAAAGCAGATTGTGGCTAGATATGATTTAAAATGTGACACTGTATAGAAATACCCATAACTGTTCATTTAATATTTTTAGAACATTATCAAACATCCCCAATCCTGCATCCTCCAACCATTTGGAAAAAACCCACCACCTGGTGTCAAAACATGACATCATGTAAACTCAAGGTAGTGGCATGAAGAAAGATTACTGTTAGACAATCGATATGAACTCAATTTGAGCTACATCAACCTGATAGTGGCAAAATAATGGTCAGAGAACTAATTTTTCCTCAATAACGCCACCTAGTGAATGAAAATGACACCACATGAACTCTGGATGGTAGTGAGAACATGGGCATTTGTAAGATGATCAATATGAACCAAATTTTTATCTCAGTTGGTCTATTATTGCACGATTGACTTCCAAAATACAGATTTTCAACTAAAGCGCCCCCGTTTGGATGACTTTGAAGGAAACTAATAATTACTTACAAAACAGTTCTAATTGATGGATATTTTACATATCTAACTGAATCATAGAACTTTAATCATAGCAGTATGTTGAATTTGATTTTACTTTAAATGTGTTACTTCGTTAACACATTTGGCAATGCATTTTGTCTGCCTATTTTTGCTGCATCTAATTGTGACTCAATTGGTCATTAATGAAAAAAAGCATTTTATGCTTGTAAATGTCTATTTCTGACAATAAGTAATTAAGACTCTTGGACAATTGATTAAATATTTCAATTTAGAACCTATCTTTAATTGAGATCTTAATGATGCCCACTTGATTGTAGTAACGATTTTGTTAAGTAAATAACACAGATCTAATATTTTGCACCAAAATGTTTATGTTTTTTTTTTTTTTTTACTAAAACTGGTCAACTTCATGACTTGGGAAAATGATGCTGCAAAGTGAAACATCTTCACATAACATGATTTTTTTTTAAAAAAGTTAATACATAGCAAGCACAAAAATTTACCGGTGGAGGTCGAATTTTGCAAATTCCAGACTTCTCTGCAATTGGACGTATCTTGGCAATATAGCCCAGGGGATCCTGGAACTCCTCCCATGACGGCTCAAATACTGGACACTCCGGAGGAGGGACGAACTCTTCCCCTTCCATTGCCCTAAAAAAAACAGAAAGAGGCAACCACATAATTCAGAGCCATTTTCTACAACTACATTAAACAATTAATAAGGCACTATTGTAAAAATACATTTCTAGGTCACTAACTTTTTAGACGACACATTGGAAAAGTATGTGTTACCCAAAACAACCATGTGAGCTTACGAAAATGCATTTAAGGGTAACACAATGTCTTTGAAAAACCTATAAATTTAAAAGTGACTATTTGTAAACCAAGTACAATGGATACTGAACAGCATATTTCCAAATGTAAGGTATGTTCTTGCCATTTCATTACTTCCTGGTAAGACATTATATTGTCACTTTCACTAAACCTCCTGAGATCCAGGATGTCAAGGAACTATAGAGCAGTTCTAATGCGTTTTTAATGCTTAATCATTTTTCACTTTAACATAACAGTCAAAAATAAGGCAGGCTGGGACCCACAATATTGAGCTTTTGTGACATGGAAGTGGTTTGCTGAAAACCCCTCCCCCATCACCAGACACAACAAAACAAATGTTTTCCTCTTCAAATATCAGCACAGCCTGGGGAGTAAAAAAAAAAAAAAAACACAAAACAACAACAACAAACTAAACTTTCAAGGGATACCTTATCAGTACTCATGCTTAACAACAATCAAGTGATATAAAAGCAAGATCAGAAGTATTCTGTGCAGAATTGAAAAAATAAGCACACTGACTGATTTAACAATAACGTATAAAAAATGAACTTCCTTCCCCATATACTACCTTATAAATTTTATATCACATCAAAATGAGTTACAGTGAATTCAGTAACGTGTATTCCTTGTACCTGATTCTTCATGCGCCTCCAAACAAACAATGGCGTGAAGGCCATGAACCCAAAGGTAAAGAAGGCCATAAAGGCATCACTACATGCAGGTGGCCTGGGATATAGCAACAATTAAGTGTTCCTCAGACAAACAGCATCAAAAGCACAAGTAGTTAATTGTAGAACGTCAATGTGACATTTAATTGATATCTTAGTTCGGCTATGTAACCTATATCAATAGCATATCTGAGTCAGCTGACAACTGTTAGCTACTAGCTATTAAACTTAAAGAGAACATAGGTTGAAACTAACCTTACCTTTCAAAGAAAGCCACAAGAAAAATAAAGAATAACCTTATTGAGTTTGATTAAATCAATACGGAAACAAGACGCCATTCATTTCTCCTAATCGGGAGAGCTAATTGTAGTGTGGTCTATTTTTGCCCATTGTTGAGCTTTAATTCGCGAAAATGCTGTTGCAGCTAACACTAGCATCGAGGCCTTCACTCTTCCTCAACCAGACCCATTGCCTCTCAAGTCTCAAATAAGCAACTGTAGGTAGTTAACTGACTGGTCAAGTAAACTAAAGCAAAACCACAACCACAGACAAGCTAACCTACATACTGGAGTCGACGTTATCATTCAGCTAGCGAGTCACCGTTAGCCATATATCTAACGATACGAAAATATGTGCTAAATATCATGTGCTGAACCAAGAATTACTAATACTCAATCTTGTTGTATTCCTGAGACTGACCCAAAGACACCTCGATGTCCTGGGGTATGATAGGGCTGATGGCTGCGCTCCTTTCTCTGCTGTTGTGATGTCTGGTGGTTAGCTAACGTTGGCCAGCTGTGCTCGGTCCAGTTGGCTAGCTACGGTCGCTAGCAAAGTTGACCGTTTTCAACCTCACTTCTCCATATATTCCACTCTGTCAAACACACGAAGAGCTGAGCATTGATGGCAAAGGTTCGTTTCAGAGTGTACGAGAGCTTCACACTTCATCAACTATATCGTTATCAATCATTTCCCGAGAAACATAAACACTCTCCTCAGGCCATCCTATCTTTCTTGACGAGACGCCATCTTAGTTTTTTCTCACGACCGAAGCACAACCTCAATTTTTCACACGTCCCTTTACATTTGTCGCTGAATATAGTACCCACGTACACAAATGGCTCCGACGTCATACGATTTTAGCTCTTAGAAGTTGAATGAAGGATATTTGAAATCAATTAGAATTACAACTAAAGAAAAAGGAAATAAATCAAACGGCCAAAACATTTGTACTTTCAGTTATATTGTTATATTATTTGGGATTACTTCATCATGTTAGGGTAGCCCACTAATGCTCATTATTGCGTTATTTTCATATGTGATTCTGAGAGCATCAAAATGTACAGATTTAGAAATAGTACCACTTATCCAATTTAATTATAATCATAATTAGGAATTGCAGACCTTTTAGGTGTTTTTGTGTGCAAATGTGAAGTAAAAATCTTTCAAGAGACATGAAATGTATTGCTTTGTAACTACAAAGAAAGAAATTAGTTGCATTTAAGGTCATATTGACAAGCTCATATATTTAATTTATTAATTCATGAAATCCCGATATTCACATTTGCAGACAACTTTGAAAAATATGTTTCTTTTGTTGACCTACATTAGTGAAAATGAAACAAAAGTGTTTCAGGAATGAGTAATATATCTTTATTTTTTAAATATTCTGAAAATATTAGATAATATACAAACATTAAAATGTGTTATGTATTATATTATTATTGTTATTATTATTATTATTATTATTATTATTATTATTAATAATAATAATAATAATAATAATAATAATTTATTTTGTAAGGGCCTTTCAGTAAACTCAAGGATGTTGTAACCATCGACCATCGATGAAAAAACTGAATTAAATAAAATACAATAGAAAAAAGAACTGCAAGATGGGGAAATTGGTGTAAAAATTCTTATTAAGCTATATGTCTATATAGCTAATTGTCTTGAATTATTTATTATCTACATATTACATCCTAGGCTAATATACATACTCTCCTTATCTATACAATCATGTATATACTTAAAATCCATCTGTATTTTTTATATTCATAACTATCTGTAAATTTCACATCTTGTATCTCTTTCTTGGTAGCCCTTATTGTATATTTTTAGTATTAATAGTCTTATTGTATACATTTATCCTTGATTCTATTTTATTGTAACTTTATTGCATGTTTCTACTGTTGCTGCTGGAACACCAGAATTTCCTTGGGTGGGATCAATAAAGTATATCTATCTATCTATCTATCTATCTATCTATCTCATTGAGCAAGTTAAAAAAAACAAAAAACATACAGCCAATGTCACTGCAAGGACACTTTAATTTATCAGAAGCAATAAATATTCACATCTCAATTCTCTATTCTTTCAGTACACATAATACATACACAAAGGAAAAACTGAAATCATTTGTTTAAAATAATATCAATAAGTGCACTGACATATAAACTCTTTAGGCTTTAATTTCTGTCACTCTCACCTTCAGTCTGAAATAATAATAAAAGAAAAAGAAATCAGTATTCCTTTTGGCCAACATCTCTTAACGCATCCCTCTTTAATATGTACATACGTAATGGCATTCACATGCACGCACCTGAAAACAGGGAGTACTGTTTGTCGTCCCATTGTTATAAGAAGCCTTTGTATAATATAATATGTACATTCAGGTTTATACAGTACAATCTATTCAATAAGTGCAGATATATTCATGCAAGAGTCAAAAAGGACACCATAAAAGGAAAGCTAGCCAACACATACGAGTAAAAACTGCCTCTCACATTCTTGAGTCTCCACGAATCATTTAAATCCTTTGCAGACCTTCAAGCTTTCTGAATCTCTTTCAGTTGCTTGTTTTATAGACAACTCATCCTTCTTTGCCCTCATCCATTCATCCACTCCTACATTGGAATAAACGTTTCCTTCAATGATTTAGGTCACTGAAGGAAAACAACTTCAGTGCTCCTTGAAACCTCAATACTGCTGTAGCAAAAGGGGTAACGCTTACACAATGCTTACAGAAAGAAAAGGAAAATATGTAGGCTATTTTACATTCTTGACTCTTGTTATGTTTTCAAACAAGAAGCCCTCAGCAAGATGCAAAGGCATCAGAAAATCTGGTAAGAGATTTCTAAAAGTGGCAGGAGAGGGAGGATTAGAAGAAGGCCATTTCTGACTTAAGACATCACGTGTGCAAAACCACAAAACCTCATGTAAAATCGTGCTTCTTCAAAACAGAAAAACACACAATGGAGAGATCTGATGATGGCTTGAAAGGGAGCACAGTTGGTCTGTGTGAGTGTGAGAGAAATGCAATTATTTTCAATATTTTAACTCCCTTTTTTTCCAAAAATGGGAGCCTTATAATGATGAAACACTAACTTCAGTTGGTATGTTCAAGTTTTGTAAATAACCCTTCTGAAGAAACAGTGTCCCTGCTTACACTAACAAAACAGAAAAGGAGAAACATTGTTAGGGTTCAAATGATCATGAAACAAAACTAAACCTCATTCATCACCTTAAACAGTCAAAAAAATACTAATTGTTTAAAAGATTAACCAAATAGAATTCATTGTAATATGGACATAAATTACACTTCACATATTAGAACGCCCTCTATAGGTTATGGCAAACTGAGGGAATTTATATGTGCATATACTCTCTATAACCATGTACAAACATCTGCTGATATATTAATCACTGATCAAAACAATTATTGGACAATATTCATCATACTCATAGCAGATATATCATAATATCGATAAAACAGCAAGAAGCTTCAGAAACATTCAAAATATATTATTGATTGTATCATTGATTCCCATACCCCACAATGAATGCATTATGAAGCCAAGTGGCTCCAGCTGACATGTAAGAGTTAAGCAAAAGACAGTCAGGAAACCGTGCACTGGTTTTAAAAGTTTTAGACAAAGTAACATATCTGAGGTCTTTTTTTTCTTTTTTTAGGAAAAAAAAAAAAAAGATACCAGCAAAGCGGAACCTGCAAGAATGGACAGAGACATCATGAAGCTGAGTAAATTATTGCAAAGTCAAAGGGACATTTTTTTGCAAGTCTTTGCTATTTTTAATGCTAACCTCTGCAGGAAAGCATTTGGTGGTTTAGTCTTTATTTACATCCCCATGTAAGCAGCTGAATATATAGGCCTACTGTCTCCGTGTTCCCATGTCACATTATCACATGTTGGTACTGTACATGTACATAGTCTCATACACATTCAACTAGACTTCAAACAATTAAAACTGAGGCTATATATAGATTTAGTTTAATCTTAAATCATATGGCTATAGACTTGTTTGATTGTGTGTAGAAATAAGTGAGTGCTTGTTCATGTTGAGCTTGTTCAGCTTGTGTGTATTGTTCCAAAGTTGTGGGTTTTAAAGTTGTGTGCACATGCCATTCAAATCGAGCTGTGCTTGTTATCACCACATATCTCCTTCTACATATGTGGGAAACGGAGGTGAAAGTAACAGAGACGGAGTAAGCTGCGTTTCCTCTTGTCACCCGCGCTGCTACTGTTACTTTCTGTCCTGGCAGATTTGGTTCTAGCCCTGGTTCTGCCCACCTCCTCCACTCTGTCATCTAACCTCAGGCCTCTGGAACTCCATCTGGTCACACCACGGTACTTATCCGGTTGATAGGCTTGGATTTGGAGCTGCCCCCTGTACCTGTCGCTCCAGCCCCCGTCACCTGCGGCGGCCCCTGCTGAGGCTGCCCGGGGTGCTGGGGGGGGTGAGGGGAGAGTGGTGTAAGAGGGGTAAGGGGGGACGAAGGGGGGGGTAAAGGGGAGTGTGGTGGGGGAGGGGGGATAGAAGAAAGAGGAGGGTACTGGGGCAGATACGGGGCGGCGGACGCTGCGTGATGCGCATTGACGGTAGCGGATGGTAGGTTGTGGGGCAGAGTGCCGAATATGAAGTGTGTTTGATGGGTGGAATGGCTGGTTGGGTGTGGTGTGTGTACGTGTCCGGGGTGGGTTTGGGAGTGTGCGTGGGGGTGGGGGTGGGAGTGTGACAAGGTTAGGGGTGGTTTGGTACCAGGGCCGCTGCCCCCTCTGATAGAGTGTGTGGGCTGTGCGTGGTACAGAGCGAACTGTGGGCTCTGGGAATGTTGGGAGTGAGGAGAAAGGGGGGGGGGACATCCCACCACCATGTTGGTGAAGCGACCCGGAAGCCCATGCTGAGAGAGCTGGGAGAGATGGGCCAGCTGCGGGTGCTGGACGAGAGGGGGGCCAAGCGGTGGACGACAGGGTAGTGGGCCTCTCTGTATAGTATGAGGGGACACTCCTTGCAAAGGTGGAGGGACAGCTTGGACGTGGTAGCGATGGTGATGGTAGTAAGGTGGAGGAGGCTGCACGGTGGCAGCGTGGCAGTACTGTGCGTGCAGTGCCTGAATCTTGGTAGGTCCCCCCTCCAACTGGCACAGAGATGAAGGGGAGTGAGGAGGGGGTCCTCCAGTAGTCGGTGGGGGTACAGGTGCGGGGTAGGGTGGCCCCGGTGGAATAAGGGGCCCTGGTGGTTTGGCGCGTTTGCTGCCGAATAGGGAGCCCAGAAAGGAACCGCTGTTGTTGCTGCTGCTCCCCCCAGGTCCGCTCCCCGCTCCTGGTCTCTCTACACTGCTGGACACTCCCCCAACTCCTGTCCCAGCGGTGGTATGTTGCTGCCCCGGCCCACCCCCCACCCCCGTTCCGGGGCTCAGGATGGGGCGGTGAGGCCGGAAGTCTTCTGTTCCATAGCAGCTGGAGACTACTCCTGGCACTGTATAGCGCTGGTGAGGCTGTGGGCTGCTAATGATGGATCCCTGTGAGGATAGAAAATCATCATTCTTTAGAAAATCCCTGGAGGACTGTAATACAACCCATGCTCCTCCTTTGTCATCACACACAGGCATGTTTGGGCAAATAAACACACACAAAGCCATGCAAATGGTGTAGGCAATAGTAGGCAAACATGTAAACACACATGCATGCACAGACATATGGTACACACCAGTGTCTGAACTTTACTGTTAAAATGTAATAGATTACATGTTACAGTGTTTTACACTAGACAATGAAGCTGAAAGTCTTACAAACATTAATTTAAACCAGACACAGTGCATTCAACACTGATTAGTGTTAAACCACGTTGTGTTCTTCAATATAAGACTATACAGCAACATTAGATGCTTTTTCAGATTTCAGAAGGATAATATTGTCGATGATATTGGAGAACTTAGGCCTTGCATACATAGAATGACTGAAAGCAATGTGTGTACAGTGGAAAGATACAAAGCAAAAGCAGGAATGTTATGTTTGTAAAGCACTCATGAAGGAAAAGGCTGGTCTACTGGAGGTTGCAGGACAATATTTACACATGGCAACTTACTTCCATTGTACTGTCCAGAGAACCAACACTGTTCCTGCGACCACGTTTCCCTGCACCCCACCCGGAAAAAGAAGGTTAGAAAAGAGTGGAAGGTTTGAGTGGTGACATGTGTTTTGAAAAGGATGTGAGATGCATGAGCATAATCTGATATAAGATAGACAGAGCGATAGAAACAGAGAATAAAATCACCAAGGAAGCTTTGTGGAGCCCAATTCAACCCAACAGAAGAAAAAACAGACCCCATCTTTGAGGTCCTGTCATCTCACCTGTGTCCGATAGGTCCCTGAGAGATGAGCTGAGTGCTGTGCGCTTGAGACCCTCACCCACTGAGCAGTTGTCATCAAAACTTGTCCTTCCCAAAGTGCCATTGACAACATCACTCTTCACACCTACACCTCCTCCTACCACACCTCCAGTCAGCAGACTGGGCCGCATCACACCTTTCTGTTTCTCCAACTCCGCTGTTAACAGGCACAGAGGGTACAGAGAAGGTTAAATGTGAGGGGGGGGGGGGGGTCGCCACATAAATGATCCCTCTGAATAAAAACAACCACTGGTCACACCATACTTTACATTTAAATTTAATCATAATGAGGTATATTGTTGAAACCTGTACAGACCATCATCCTTAAAAGATGATCATTCTAGTTCACAGTAATGTCCAGTAGATGGGGTGCTTACATTCCACTCTGTATTTCTCCATCTCTTGTACTTCAGCAATGCTCTCCCTGAGGTCACTAACAAAGCGGGTGCGGTCTTGCTGACTGGGTGCCATGAAGACGATAAGAACCTTCCTCTCTCCACCCAGGACAGCTGAGGTTAGACGTATACCATGAGGGTAGTCTAAAAGAAGCAAACATAGAAATAATACTGACATAAATACCTTACCATATCAATCATTTAAAAGATTTGTTAAACCGAGAAACAGAGGGAGAGTATTCCGTTACAGTCTTACATGAGTTCTGGAACATGTGAACTTGCATCTCAACCAAAGGAAAAGATTGTCTGAAACTATAAGTCACTGAGGTTTTCTTCTTCTGGAAGATTTTGGTCACCTGACACACACAACAAAAAATAAGAATCGTAAAATATATTTGAATACGAATACATTTTAACAGCTGTATCTGTCTTTAGGTAGTAGTAGTAGTGAATGGTTAGTCGCAAGTCTTACCACCAGGAGGTCATTGAAAAGGAAGACCTCTCGTTGGTGGACTCCTGTCCTCTGAGGTCTGTTAGGGTCTGGTACCTCATAGAGCTGGCAACAACATACCAGCCTACGATGAGGAAGGGACAGTACCTATACAGAACCAGACACAATGTAAATGCATGAATCATCTACCAGACAAGCCATGTTACACTTCCCTGTACACTGTCTCAGTCAGGTTCTGAATGTGCATCTATGGGTAACTTTACAATACAACTATTTCACACAAAACTTACAGGCTTCTTTCCCACAATAACTCTTTCCACTGCCTGCACTTGAGACACATGGTCATCATTGGTCCGTAGCTCCCATTTCTGTATCCGCTGGTATATTCCAACTAGCAGGTCCCTGGGAATATCTTGACCATTGTCTACACCTTAAACAGAGACAAGAGAAGAATGTGGATCATATTTGACTGCATATGCCATTTACAGCTCTTAGAAATAAGGAGGAACAGGATATATAAAAAGATAAATAAAAACACTACACTGTAAAAAGTTAAACATTGAATCAACTTAAAAAATTTCTTCAATAGCTCACACAAAAAAAATTAGTTGAAGGAACCAAATTAAATTACATTAAATGTATTTGAATGTAATTTAATTTGGTTCACTCAACTAATTTTTCATGTGACCAATTGAAGTAGTTTTTAAGTTGATTCAACGTTTTACTTTTTACAGTGTATCAAAAAAAGCTCAAATCTATACCTTCTACGGGAAAACTGACTTATGCATGTTTGACACATCATTCTCATATGCATTTCACTCAGTCCCACTGTCTTTCAAGTACATGTGTAGTCAGTATCAGACGCACCTCTTAAATTCTTGATGAAATCCTCTAGTTTCATCTTCCTCTCAGCTTTGACATTTGGACTGTACATATCTGTGTTGAGGAGGATTATGGCAAAGGCCAAGATGAAGATGGTGTCTGGGTTTTGGAACTGGCGAACCAGAGTTGGATTACACACACAGTACCTCTGACTGGATAAAAAACAAACAGAAGAAAACATATGTACATATTATCATATTCTTACAAAGATAGTTGCATTTAATAGTGTTCGGAGGCCTCCATCACACATACAAACCTGAAAGCCTCTATGAGCCGCTCCACTTTTTGAGCTTCTCCTTGAACTTTAATCTGAGCCTGGAACTTCCGCAAAGCATCGTCCAGGTCCATACCTGAGAAATCCATCTCATCCACCACACAGCTGAAACACATACACCAGAGGTCACACTCTCACCTTTCCTGTTCTGTACCCTGGAGTCCATACCCTGGAGACTACGTAACATTCAAGCATCAATGCAGATCGTAAGTCATGTCACATATTACTCACTATGTACAGTATGTGGGAGTGGAGAGAGGGTCAAGGAGGTTCAAGAACACCTCCATTTAACCTGACATGAAATATTCAAACTAGTAACATATTTCTCTGCGTTGAATGCAGAGCCGAGGAGAAACATGTACTTCTATAATTTTTCTCAATTCATTCCTTAATTCTGTTTTTTTTTCCATACTCACTCTAAAACATCTTTGTTGAATTGTTTCTGCCGATTTCCCAGGAACTCCCCGATCATTTGTCTGCTCAAGCCTTTCCGCTCAAGGATGAAGCGAGCAATCCCAACTGGAGTGTCAGATACAAAGCCTCTCTCTATTAGGTACTGGATCCCTTTCTCTGGCTTTCTGTGATGAAAAAAAATTGAAAATATACTTTGAGCCCATAATAATAATAATAATAATAATAATAATAATAATAATAATAATAATAATAATAATAATAATAATAATATTTTTATAGCACTTTTTAGACACCCAAAGAAAATTATTTATTCGCTCGCACATTCCCCCTCTGGTGGTGGTAAAGTATGTTTATAGCTACAGCTACTCTGGGGCAGGCTGACGGAGGCGTGGCTGCCAATTCTTGCCTAACAGCCCCTCCGACCACCACCACCACCAACCATTCATGCATTCTCATTCACCAGTGTGTGAGTGAGTGGCACAGGAGGTAAGGAGGACCTTGCCCAAGGACACAACAAACTGACTGAGTGGGATTCGAACCACCAACCCCTTGATTACTAGACGACCCTCTCTACCGCCTGAGCCAGGACTACCCCAAACAGCTTGATCAGTGTAATTTTATGATCAATACTGCCAGTAGTTACATACTATAAATGTATGTTATTAAGTAATAATGATCATAAAAGCAATTGGAATCTATCACATTTAAAAAGTAAGTCTATAATTTGCAGTGGCTAATCATAATGCTGTTGATTACAACAGACTCACAATAAGTTCTGTAAAAAACTTGATGGTGATGGAAAAGAAAGCCTTTGAAAGACATTGAACATTACCTTACTTCTAAAATCTCAAAGAAGGGGTTAAATATTACAGTACCTTTTTGGTTTAAATTAACTGTTTTTTGAACTTATAAGATTTACTGCCGAGTTAAAAACATGTGTGAGAAAAGTCATCAAAAAGATACTATGTTTTTAACAAGTGATCGGTAACTAATCACAGATTGAGAATAACAATACTGTGGGTGATCACAACTACAGTATGAAGTTTTGTATAAACATATATACAGTAAACATCTTACTTGTTGAAGAGGTTAAGGCCTATGCGATACTGCCGTCTCTGCACCACATCACTGTTGAACGGTGGAGAGTCCCAGCTATGGCGGCTCTCTCTCTGGTATGTCTGTTTTCCCAGGGGAGGCAGAGGCTCCCGCAGGCTGTCCTGAGATGAGGAGCCGGAGCTGCAGTTGACAGTTTCATTGGAGTTGGTAGTGGAGTTGAGAGAGTCATTGTCTCCATCAGAGCAGCATGGCTGTTCCAGACCACCAGGGGGCAGAGCTGTAGAAGAGGAGGAGGACAGAGGAGTGGTGGGAGGCTGCTGGGGGGAGGAGGATGATGAGGGCGTGTCAGGATACTGATGGTGGTGGATTGGGTGGTGGTGATGGTGGTGATGTGCTGCAACCTGGTGTGGGATGTGAGTAGGTATGGGTCTGCCAGGGGCTCGGGTCTGACCCTGGGCAGCCACTACAGACGTGGTTCGAGTTCCTGTGTTGGGGGAGTGTTTCAGAGTTCCCTGAGGGGAGCCAGCTCCAACCCCAGGCTCCTGCTCATAAACCAGCTGTCTACTCAGAGAGCCACGATCTGATCTGTCACTCATGTCCACTGAGCTGTCACTCGGTGGCTCTATAGTGAGAAGAGGCAGATGTGCGCCCCTTAGACGGTAGTCCCTGCACTCTGTACATGGAGTGCTGCGGCGGCTGTTACTGCTGCCTCCTCCCTCAGTGTCCCTGCTGTCTTCACGCCCTCCAACACCACCACCAGGGCCCCAGTACTCTGTATCCGTGCTGCTGGGTGCTCGGTCCAGGGACAGGGGAGAAGATGGCATACCATCATCCATGTAAAGAGTAACATCACTGTATGAGGTGGCTGTGCTGTCACCGTGCATGCTCAGTCCTCCTCCAGCACCTCTGGCTCTTTCTCCTAAACCTCTCTGTGAGGAGGGGTTGCTGCTGCTGCTCCATACACATTCCCCAAAGTCTTCACTTATCCCACCACCCTCCCTGCTGCCCTCCTGGGAATCATCACGACCTGCACGGCAGGTAAGGGCATCATCTATGGAGTCAGCAAGAGACTTTACCTTAAAGGAACACAACATGAAGAGGAAGTTAGCATTAAATAGGACTGTATATGAGTGTTTGCATATACTTTCTTCTATAATATAACATTATGTATGTTAAAAAGAAATGTGCAATTTGAGTATATAAAAGGTCTAAATGTGACACTAATTCTCACAGCATGCTTTTGTAGACTTTAAAATAGTAGTGACTGGAATAGCTAATAACAGTGACAAGGTCTAATAGCTTGATTAAAGTGTTGGCTCTGGTTTAATTTCATGTTCTTTTGTATTTGATTTCTTTTTGTAAGTAGAAACTTTTGAGACTTTCATTGTCTAGTATATATTTACCTGCTTGGAGAAGGAGTCTTCTAAGTGAGTGTATTCTCCTGCGCGGTCTGTGTCAGGAGAGTGGGGAGGCCCTATGGCAACACTGTGGGTGAAGTTGGTCTGTGTTTGGGCTTGCTGCTGAGGCTGTCGCTCATCAAACGAATACTGGAGTCTCATGTTTGACAGGATGATGCGCCGTGTCATGCGACTCTCTGAAGCCGAGCTTCTGAGGCGCTCAAAGTTCTTGTTCATGCGATACTGTCTGAAGGCCGTCTGGATGGTCCGTGCTGCTCGACGACTTACAAAGGAACCACCGTACTTTCTCTCCAACATCTCCACCTTTATGAGCATACACAGGTTAGAATGTTAGAAATTAATATTAATGAAGTATTTCAACCAACACTATTTATTAATTTTATTCCATTTCTTGTAGATTTGTTTCACTTTTTACACTTTACACTTTTGTCTTTTCAGCTTATCAGTTGTCTACCTTGAACAACACAGACTAATATGGGAAAAAAGTTGTTTATTTTACCGACTTATGAGAATGTTGAGAATTCCATCTTCTAGACACAAAGAAAAACAAAAGAAACTCCAGTGACTTAACCATACTGATTCAGTACCTTTTTGTCCTGCAGATCTGTTGACAGTTCATAGCTATCTGAGAGGGCCTTGCATCTCTTGTTCTCCTCTTCCTCTTGCTTGCGAAGGGCCAGGCTTGCGGGTTGGTGGCGTGTTCGTAGTGCCCAGGCCAAGCTGGCTGAACTGGAGGCGGACACGCATGAAGGGCCCCTGGAGCCGGGTGGAGTACTGCTGCTGTCAGTGTACCGTTCTGAGCCACGTAAGTAAGGGGTCTGGCTGAAGGAGCTGTCTTTGTGGGAGCCTGAATCTGGACACTGGGAGTCCCCTTCCACACTAAAAGAGAGAAGGGGCAGAATGTGTCAAAGTTTTAAGTGACACAGCACAGCACTCTAAGTTGACTTTCAGATCCAACCATGACTTTCAACTTATATCTAGAAGTAAAGTCTTATTAATATTGTTTTGAGAATAATATGCTATGGAAGAGCAGATTGTATTGTACTGTACTTATAAATCTTAAAGTTACTTATGTTACATGTACATTGACTTAAAATATTGTCAAAGACAGCAAATTTGTTGATCACAAACTACTAATTAAATGAACGATTGAGTTAATTCAGTGCTAATGAATATATGAGGATTTTGCAAATAACAAACTTACATGTACAGCTTTGAGCGATGAGGGACTAGCCATCTCTTAGAAGCCATGGTAACCTGATCCCCTGTTCATACAATAGTCAGAAATTCCCAGTGCTTTAAATGAGTCTTAAATCAGTGTTCATGAGTTGATGACCCAGTAGACACAGAGGCCTCTGCCCTCTATCTCCTTCCTTTATTGAGTCCATGAGGATGAGTTAATATACTACCAAGTTTAGACAAGTCTACTGCTGTTTATGGACTATCAATTCATGTGTCTTACTTTTTCCTCCAGTCTGTCTTTCTCTCAGTTTCAACTTGTCTGTCAAGTACAGCACTGGAAACAGATTTTTGAAGAGTCATTACAGTAACTCCTAAAATGCACTCTTCCACTGCTACATACCAGCCTCACTATACCAACAGGAAAGACCAGGTTGTTACAGTAACAGAAGGTATAAAACGGACGCCTGTGGCTAGAACGTCATGAAACAATGTGAAGGAAAACATATGCAATTAAAATGTCCTCCCAGATTCACTCTCACTAATCACACCAAACAAATAGCAAGCAGCTCCGATTTCAGACAAAACCACCAATTAAGTTTAGCTTGTAACATTTCTATCTCATTTGCACCAATCATAAAACTTATCATGTAGGTCCAGAAACCTTCCAGTGTCCAGCTCTGTACTTTTACCCAGAAGAAATCCAAACCGAGTCAAATAGTCTGTCTGTGTTTGGGAAAACAACTGCAGTCACACGCTCCTGCCTACATTTCCTTCTTGTGTTAGCCGCACCCCCTTCTGTCTGCTGTGCCCTGTCCTTTAACCAGTTACACAGTAGGCAGTCACAGTCAGGGATATGTTGGAGCCTGCTTAATGTTTTAGGTAGGAATTGAAATGCAGTACATGACAGAAGTGTTTCTGTGATTTGTAACTTTTACATAGACTGCCAGTCTCAAATTAATGTTGATTCAAAAAAAAAAGTCTGGCATAGACTGAGATGGTGCCTTGCTGAGTCTGACCATTTTTGGCTGTAGTGGATCAGCAAGTATCCTCCACCCTCCTTGCACGGCTCCACTGAATCACAGAGACTTCCTGTGTTAGTGTTTAGCCGGTCAAAACAATACAGGACAGAAAACAATCCTTCTCAGAGTGCAAGGAAACAATTTAGGCATGTTTAAATAGTTTACAATTGTAAAGTTGTAAATGATCATGATGTTCCAATGCCAACACTTCAAGTGTTTGGTGTGAACAGAGAGGAAAATGTTACACAATGCAGAGTCCTTTCACAGGACATCCTGTACATTCATTGTTGCACATGACCTGTCCGAATTATTGTTGAGCCTCACAACAACACTGTGTACAGTTTCATTATGTTGCATAACACAAGACTCATACGCCAGCCTCTTCATAAAAGGCCCTACTCTGACATCTACAGGAAAGCACAGATCACCACAGCTAAGTAATGTTTGTTCTATTTAATGCACAATCATGTTAAATCCATGCAAATCTATCACTTTCATACCGTTTCCCATCATATCAACAAGCTGCACTTTTCTATTTTTGACTTTATCACTCAGTAACAACGAGCTGTAGTGCATAACTCTGTGTCCTCTTGATATTGTTTTGGGTTTTTTTCTCTGCAGCATCATTTATCATTCCTCCTCCTCTGCTCCTTAAATAGAGAAACCGAGAAAAGGGAGGGGGTTGCTTGGTGACGGTTGCCGTGGGACCTTTGTGGGCGGTGAGGCAGTTGTTAGGACGAGAAACGTAGTTGCCATGACGATGTATTGACTGTTATCACCATTGAGGTGGGTGTTAAAGATGCTCCACAGGTTGTGAATGACAGTCTACATAATACTTGCCTTGTTATGAAAACAGATAAAATAATAACACAGAATTCTTGCAGAGTAAAACAATACAGATACATGAAAAAATGAAGCCAGAATTAATCATATTACTTTTGTCATCTATTTACATATTGACTTGAGCAAGCTGTATAAATAGAAAATTCTGTCTTCTTCCGAGCTGCTTAAAACGGCTCCTTTTAAGGAATGGAAACCAGCCATGAGCGTGCCTGCACAGTGCCAACAGGTAGAAAGGCAGGGGACTCAGCCTCACTGTCTGACATCCTGTCAGGGAGATCACAGGAACAGATGGTATTTTCATTCAACTGAGTCACATAATAAACTCAATGTAAAATACATGCCCTGCAACATAAGGAAGCAACAAGTCTGGATTCATGGATTTGTTTTTATGATTTTTCGAGGATATTCTACTGCAGTAAAATTCTATTGTCTTTTCACATCTGATTAAAAAGGGAAAATGTCAGTCTAGGCATGAAGAACATTCTCACCAGGGAAATGTGTGGGACTAAATCGGAGACTGTATAAATTGAGAATCGCTATCCTCAGCATTTTTTTTTTTTTTAAATTTTGATATTTTACATAAGGTAAAAGCTATGGATGCTTGTTGAGATGGTCTGAATGCAGCTGCCCAAGTTTAGTCAAATATTTCAAATAAACATATTTTGTTCAGGATTTTTTTTTCTCTTCCCATGACTGTAACTGACCTCCCAGCATGTACGCATTAAACAAGACTTTCATTTGGTTTTGCTCCCAGCAAGAGTTAGGCAATAATATGCAGTGAGAGACAAGGTGGCGATGATATATGAGTAAAAAGTTTGTTGTATAAAACATGAGTGCGGCCATATCGCAGCTGGCATCTGCACCTCATTACTTATGTAAGAAAACCCTGTATTCCTGTTACAGTGCCAGGGAGAGGTTGTCTCTAGAGGCTGCCTCATAAAGACCAGCCCTGAGTTTCACTACCTCCAACCATTTAATTAGGCCTGAAACAGATGGTTGGAATCTAATAAACAGGAAAGTGATCGCTGATAGTGTTAAAAGAATGAAAGTAGTGGGTAGAAACCGTCAACAGTTCCTGTGAGAGAAATAGAGGTATGAATGGGGGTGTGTACAGTTAAAGTACGTCACCACTGTGCAGTCCCCCTACCTCCTGTCCCTCTCTCATATAATATTAATGTGCTGTCGATGTGTGTATTTTCTGTGTATGTGTATGCATATAACCAGCAGAAGGTCTGACTGTGCCATTGAACCCACAGCAGGATATGGAGGTTTAAAGATCCACCTCATGGCTGACGGCTACGGAGACACCAATAATTACATCGTTCCAAGTGTTGATTCATTTCCACCTGACCACTGACTCACTATCCTTATCTCATATCCTTTCTAATCTCCCCATCGTTTTGTGCAAATTGTACCATTTGTTTCTAAGATTACGAGCCAATATAATTAACCCTGAAACCCAAATGTGGTCTCTTGGAATGATAAAAAGGATCCAGAAGGCCTTGAGCATGGTCCCTGCTAATTACTTCAGAGATGTGACAATGTTTACTGTTAATTTACTGACTTGAATTGCAAAGAAATTGAGGACTGATGATAGGAAACCGTAGCATTATAAGTGTCCATCGCAAATGTAAATACAGAACAATCTGTGCTCTCTTTGTTGCATGTGATCCCTTTTTTTTTTCTCCCGAACATTCAAACTGAAAGGAGACAATCATATCATTCATGGGTCAGATTGGAGAATTCCTTCACCGCCAACACTCTGGCCACTTTGGGATGTGAGTCACTTTTTTCTGTGACCCTTCCAGTTATAATGTAGTGAATTAACACAAAAAAGCCATGTCTTTGTTTTGGAGCACTAGAGAATGATATCACTGAAATACAGCTGTGTTTTGTAAGCGTAACCTAATCAGATGATCTCTGTCACTGGAGCAAGGAGTGAAGAGATAACCCTTATATATACACAGTACAGACAGGAGATAAAACAATGCAAGACTTCATCCCTTAGATTTACAGAATGGAGGGATTTGTCATTTTCTATCAGTATTTTGGAGCCTGCTTATAAAGACAAATGGTTTAATTGATTTTTTTTTTTTTTTTTTTTTATGTGCGTTATCAGCAATGCAGAGCTTCAGTTCCTTCAAAAACTCATCTATTAAAGTGCTGACAACTGGATGCTTGACGAGTACCATATTCAAACTAATGGCAAACCTTTGCTGCATTGTGTGTAATCCTAACAAATTTACTCAACAGTTAAACCCATTTTTTATGAATCAATGATGTTATTTGCTTTCACGCTGTATCGCCATTTCCTCAAGAGTGGCAGGCTTGACAAATTATGCAGCCTTTGAATGGTATGTGATCTGTCATCTGAACGGCATGTACACAGGTGACTGTCAGCAGCTCGTTTATCACCCTTCATTTCCTTCAATCTAAATTGCAGCTACAGCTCAAAATCATTCTTAAAATATGTTACCCAAGTGTCAGCTGAAACTGAGTATGCTGCTTCTTTCATTAATATGAACGTGTATTTGAAAAGACAGCAATTATGTTATGTATTTACAAGTTGTCCCAGTTTGTGTAGCATTTATGGAGTGAAAGAGTGAAAAGGTTACACACACACACACACACACACACACACACACACAGTTGTTAATTCAATTCCAAAACAGATCATAGACACTGCATCACTGCAGCTGGCCACCATTCAAGCTCTTCAGTGTCAATATAATATTATCCTTTTCTGGTGCCAAAGAAAACGCTGTGACAATTTCTCATGTGAGAGAAAAGTGAAAAAGCCGAGTTCTTACCATGCTGCTACTGTCAGAGAAAAGGTCCCACACAGACTGGAGCAGTGTTAACAACAAACACACCCTCTCCTTCTGACTCTCTCACTCCTTTCACACACACTCTGTCGTGGACGCGAACACACACAGTGGCTCTCGCTCACCCTGCAAAGCTGTACAGGCTGCATTCTTGACAGTCTTTTGACAGCTATGAACTTCCCTCACGCTACCCAGCTTTCCCCTCCACCCTCCCTGCATTAGATCACTGACACATGGACACGCACTCCCATTACACAACGCAAAGCCACATCACAACACACACAATAAACAGACATGTATATAAATAGACAGAGACACACACATTAAAGCATTACATTCATTTATTAAGCAGAGGAAGAAGTTATATAGGAAATGTTGATTTTGCTTCTGATTATGTATCCAAGACCTGAAATGAAATATTTCAAGTAAAACATCAACAGTTGTAAGTGTGGTTTCTGTGGGGTCAACAATAAATGCAATTAAAAGCAAGGACATGTGGGTAACTGAGAAAAATAAGAGTTTAAGACATGAGAGATCCTGGAAAGTGATTGTCTATAGTCCTGAAAATATCATTTGTTACATTTGTGCTGCATAAAAGTGTGATTAACAAAGCAAGTTATGGTTTATGGACCTTAAACATGTCTATATCAGTTACTCAGTAACTACAACAAACAACATTTTTGTCACTCCTCGATGAAAACGTTAAAAATATAACTTAAATCATGCTCCTGTGTACGTTTCAACAAACTTCCTTACAATACAAAAGGTTTAGTGTATCAGGTTTTAACGCAGTACCAGGAGTTTTCTAATGAGGTTACCAACAACAGAGAAAACACTTATGTAAAATGCAGTAAAAAAAAAAAAAAAAAAAAAAAATCAAATGCGAGGATCATGAGCACAGAACAATCAACATGAAACTGAGTCAATTCTATAATTAATTTCTTTGTTCATTGATGGGACATTGCGCTTGGGGTGGATGTGTACAAGCTGTGACTCTTCAGACATGTTATAAAAAAGAAAGAAATGAAATGTCTTCAGGAACTTGAGATCTTTATTTTTCTTTAGGCTTAAATTAACATGATAAATGAACATGAAAAAGGACAATATAATGATAGCAGATGTAAAGGATCATTAAACGAACAAACCGCAAACAGTAATAATATGAGTCTAGCTTCTCTGGCATTGCACAAAGGTTGGTGACAGGCCTGTATAACCATTTGCACAGATAACAAATGATGACTACCAAGTTTATCCGAACTGACATGACTCAACTACTAGATTCAAGATAAGCATGAGTGCAGCAGTAATGAGCAGATGATGGTGATGCATTCTGACAGTCTGATATGGCTTTAAGAGAGGGAATAAATAGCAAAGAATACAGAGAGAAGATCAACATCAAGACTCCTTAACATATAAATTAGTGCACAAACCATATGAAACATGAATAAACCAATAGTAACACATGTACTGTCACAAAAACTATAAGTTTCATGCATGTGATTGGCTAAAATGCAGCAAGAGTTTGTCTTTTTGGTACACAGTGAGGTCTCCATTTTTGGCAGCATAAATTGTGAGCGATTGTTTCACAGGTAAACGGGCGAGTGAGTCGTTTCTGGGTCAGTCACACCTCAGCTCAGCGAGAGGAGGGGCTGCTGCAGCCTGAGGCAGCGCAACAGAACTGATGGGCACCCTCATCCTCACCCTCATCTCTTGGAAAGCAACATGGGACGGGTAAAAAAGAAAGACAGATACAAAGAAAGGCAGACAAACAAGAAAAAGAAAGGAGACAGAGAGTGACACCATGAGACACAACAAAGAGAGAAAGCAGAAAGCAAGTAGGTGGCATGTTAAGCTAGAACAGGCCTGAATGAGATGAATTCTTTGTTAAAACAGGTATCTGTGTTTTCTGTACATTGAATATACGGACATCACAGCTTTCTGATGCCAATAGATGGCAGTGTTGGAGCATCATGCATTGATGTTGTCTGAGAACGTCATCACTTAGAGGATAAATGAGGGAAGGAGAGAAAACAGGGTGAGAATTCGCCAGGTTCACTTGTGACTCAGTCCACCTCAGTCCCATAGCTTATTGAAGCTGACTGCTCCATCTCGCTCTCTGTGAGGAGCTGTGTGTGTTTTTCAAGTGCACAGCAGGGCCTAACTCCATCTCTTAGTCACATCTGGGAGTGGAAGGAGGCTGATGCACAGGCTCTTAGTGAGAATTTTTAAAAGGCATACAAGCAAGACATGGAAAGAAGGTGATGATGACACAGATTGACAGGCTGCTGAGGAGGGAGGGAGAACTGGAGTGACAGGCTTTGGGGTTTTTGCAAGTGACTTGCTACATTTCTTATGGGTTTGCAGATTTGTTTTCGTTTGGGTTAATTTGTACTCACTGTACTTCAGGCCTTGTGATGGCCCTTACCTGTCCTCCTGCTGCAAGATTTGGTCAGTGGAGGGGCAGCAGTACTGATGGAGACTGACGAAGCTGTGAACAGTCAGACTGGGGAATAGAGCGGCATAGGCAGCGCTGCCCGATGCCGTAGGAGTGGCGGGAGCCGAGACGGGCTGCCCTGAGATAGACGGCGGTCGAACACTGACAGGAAGGAGCCAAGACGGACAACACATAGAGACATGGAAAAAGCAGAGAACAGACATACAAGCAGTCAGCTCCAAAGCAGAAAGAGACAGAACATGAGCACTTATTTCAAGCTGCACACTGACAGTGACAAATCACAGAGCAGCAATGGTAGTACAAGAAATGACACATTTAAAAAGAGAGGTTGGATGTGTGACAATTTTTACCGACTCTGACAAAAACAAGGTGACTTTCTCTGGAGACGAACTGACAAAAGCACAGATTTCCCCCCCTGATTCTACAAATACAGAGAAAATGGAGACAATGTGAAGAATTCTCAAAATAAGACTTGTTTGACTTGTTAAATGAGTTTTGTTAGAGGACTTCAAGCCACTCTAATGGATTATATAAAACCCTATATTTGTCCATAGCACAGTCCTTCTGTGGATCATCCTGTTTGAAAATGGGAAACCACTTTCCGTAATGCATGCAAAAGTGCACATAAAACACAAAAGCCTCTCTGAAATGCTTCTACTCTGGCAGGAATTAGAGATGTTCCATCTGCAGATTGCGACTGAGCTAAGGAGTGAACAGTGGCTGAGATTAGCATGTGAATGGCGGGTTTCTGACTAGGGCCAGCTGCTGTCAAGCACACGCAGTCCCTGTTATTTTAGCAAGGAAACACTCAGAGAGGAGATGCAGCAAAGAAAAACATAAGAAAAAGTGTGAAAGAAAGTGAGATGCTGGAGCATTTTAGAAGATCCCTGTGGCTGGGAGTCCAGCTGCGCAAGACGAGACAGCCAAACAGAATTATGTGTCATTCATTTTACCGGAAATTAGAAGGCTGTATCAGGGGAGTCTGATTTTATTGGAAGCTAGCAGCATCATTTAGATCCTAATGATCAAATAAACTACAGCAGCGCTGAGTGATGTTTGGCAGAGGGTCAAACACATTACTTCTTGGAAATTCCAACAGGCTCAAAAAACCCACACTAGCCTAATATAAGGAGCAAAGCCATAAGGAAGAGCTAAGGGGGTTTCTAGGGGAACAAGAGTGGTAAAAATGATAGTGTTTAAAGATATCATCATGTAGGCGGAGCACTCGTTTGCTTAGTGCACATGATAAAAATTTCCAATTAAATGAGAATAAGCTGTCAGCAGCTACTTAACCAGAGCAGCATGTGAAATAGCAGCTCCTTGTTCATTACAACTTACATATACTACACAGAAGTTATCAGCACACAGCCTTAATTAGGTACATTTATTCCTAATTTACAAGCACAGATTCTATAGTGCCAACTTCACTGATAGGATGTGACCTACATGTCTTTTTAATTTGACTTTTTGGGTCTCGCTAACACTGTGAAACTAAATATTCTGAACCTGCTGACCTGTTCATCTTTTTTTTGAAGGTATAAAGGGAGACAGAGGTGCTGTTACGTAAGTCTGAGCTATGCTTGTACACAGTGTGTGGTCTTGCCAAGATTTGTATTTTACCAGCAGTAACTAATGGCTGCTGCTAGAGTGTCCCCAGTGTGGCAAGTGTTGACAGGCTCATCTAGTGTCTGATTTCTGCCTCATGAGCAGTTATGCCTGAATCCCTGTGTGCCATAAAAACAAATACACACAAGCTGTACATGCACACAATGCCCTACTCTATCCCTCCTCCTCCATAGAAACCAAAACACACATAACTACCCACACAAGCTAGTGGTTTCAGCCCGCTGGCGAGTACGCTCATACTGTCATTCGTAGTCACATGCAGATAAGTAAATACAATGAATCCAGTAAAATGCAAAGAGGCCACGGGAAGTCAAGTCTAAAAGAAAAAGTGGTACATTGAGAGAATGTGTGAGGTGGCATGTATTTAAAGCAGTGAGCTGACAGAGGCTGAAGGCAGGAAGAAGAGTGGGAGGAGAGAGAGCTACATGAGAGTGGGAGAGGTTGAATACGGAGGAGGGCAAGGGTGAACATAATCAAGAGAGGAGGAACGGAGGGAAGAATGATGGAGAGGGGAGGAGGAATGTGAAATGGAAACAGGATGTAGAGTGATAGCTGTTGGAATCCTAGAACCTATGCTATGGCATGGGGGTGTCAGTGTGTAGGTGAGGCTATGTATAGATGAGCGAGCGGAGTGGGAACAAGGCTCACATGCAGTGATCACAAGAAGACATCACCTGCATTGTTGTGGCAGGGGTATTTTCGTATGCTTGCACTGCACAACACATGCTGGATAAAGCAGTCTGATGGTCAGACATCACCTCTGTTTACGTTCATATGACATTTTAAGGTGTATAATCCGTCTGTCCGATTCAGTCGTGGTATGCACCATTTCAAATTGTGCTTTTACTGCTTTCTCGATTGTCTATGAAATTAGAGTGTAGGAGCGCACTGCGTCATCCCACCTCCATCATGTGACCCCCTGACTCCTGCTGACAAACAAAGACATTTGATTACCACACATGCTGCATTGTAGCCTAAAGTTAAGTGTGTTTTTAAACCCAATCCACTCCCTTCCACAACCACCCCCCCTTTACTTTCCACTGTGAGCTTGAGTCTCCTGCTGCTTGGCAACAGTGCGGACTGCCTGCGTGGGCGTTTGGCATTGAGTGCCAGGCGAAAGCACAAGGAGGGGCACAGTTACAGTTACGACTCAACTACGCACACCAGGCACCTGCTCTAGCCTGTGTGTTTGTGCACATGTGTGTGTGTGTCTGTGAATAGGTGTGTGTTTCATTTTAACTGCATATGAGTCATCTAGTGAAAAACAATTAGACTTCATTTAAATGTGATGCGGGAGACAGAGTAAGACTAATTCAAGAAAACTATACTCTAGCAGATCACCAAAGGGATTTTCTATAAAGTCAGAGACTTGGTCATAAAGCATGACTAATCATCTATGGTTGCCTGCCAGTGAAACCATACCCCAACTTTTCAATGAAAGACAACTGTTAACATGTGATAAATAAAACGTCGCAGCACTCATCTGTCTTCAATATGTCTCCTCCATTCCCATCAAGACGTCATTCAATCCTGCTCCTGTCTTTCACCCTGCTCCTGCTCCCACTCCTACCCTCTCTTCTCTTCACTTCTCTCCATCTCTCTATGCTGTGTCTCTCGCCCACAGAGTTCTTCACAGAAGAGCTCACAGCGTTCCCACGGTAACCAGTCTCCCTATTCTGCTCCACAGAACGTGTGCATTCAGAGTGTTTGTCAAACATCCCACCTCAAAAGTGCCACTTATCTGTATTTAAATGCAAAAGACAATGAATACAGTCATAGTAACAACTACGGAAAGACTGTGGGAATGTACCTGTGTTAATTAAGTGATGTTCATGAAAGTCCAGTGTAAATGTAGGAGGAGCCTGGTGTGTAAACTCTGCATACAGCAGCTCGGAGGTGGGAGGGTCATGATTAAAGCAACAGTGGTGATTAACCCACTGGTGAATGGGTAGTGGGCCTAGTTGACCCCTCTGATAATGACAATGTAAGAATGCTAATTTCTGCAGTAATTTGCCACGGCTGTTGTTCGGCCATAAGAGTTATCTGTACACAGCTGCCATGTAAAAACAAAGCCAAATGCCAAGGAAGGTTGTAACACCCCTACCCCACCCCCCACCCCCCCCACCCCCAACTGCCACAAACCCCAGGGAAAGTTAGGAAATTTCAAGGTAGATTAAGAGCACGAACGAATGAAAATTCAATATTGTAACTGCCTTGTGGATAGCTTTAGGCCTACAGTTTCCACAGCAACTACAGCATATCTCTGACAGCAATCCTGGTCCAAGGACATAACATTTACAGTGAAAAACTTTACATCGCAGCAGTTTGCATTGTCTCCTCTCATTTCAAGTGAATTGACTTTGATAGTATATACAGGGATAGACGGGGATCAAATGAAGTGAGTAATGACAGATATGATAATGTTTATTTGGTAGCGGAATACAGCATATTTTAAAAACCACATGACTATATATACTTTTTTTTGTCTCATTGCCCTGAAAAAAATCTGCACATTGACCTGTTTATCTGTTACAGAAACAATGAAATAAATAGATACAAATTCAGAATCCAAAACCTGGACTCTGCATCTGTTTTCTTTTCACACTAACCTGAACAAAACTGTGTCCTGACTCAACACCCTGAGGTATTTGTTGCCAAAGCCATACGTACACTCTCACACATCAGTGTATATTAAAGATGGGATGCAGCCTCCTATTTTTCTTGCCACAAAATGTGTGATGAATGTGCGGTGCGTCATAAATGACACGTGACTGAATGCTCTCACCATGTAAAAAGATATTTTGTGTGGACAATACTGTATGAAGACATGCATGCTTACTGCACTCAGTAACTATGAGTGGAAGGTAAAAAAGAAAAAAGCCATCCACATACAGTTTCTACTCCCACACATCCATCATTTAAATTTACACCGAGGAATATTGCATCACAGTAAGTAGCACTGGTGTGATTTTCCTTATTTCAACAAAAATAAAATGCTGATTTTCTACCAGATACTCAAGAAGGAAAATTTAAATCTCAAGGAAACTGTAGCTTTACTGTATTTCTTCTAGAAAGTCATGGGCAGTCCAAAGAGAATAGATTACCTCCCATCACATCATACACTGTTTGGAGCAGGTCAGTACAGGCTCAGCTGAGCATACCCACACATTTGCCGGAGGCCAGTTAATTCTCTATCTTGTATCTGCGCTACCTCACCACCTATAAGATAGAAAATACTCAAAATGCATCAGCTGCCAAATATTATAAGCTCTCCTTAGCCTAAAACAAGAATGGCCAATCAGTCTAACATCTGCAAAAATAACTGTGATTGCGTGTAACAAGAGCAGGTGAGCAAAGAGGGGAAGAGAAAGAGAATAGCACCAAAGTCATTTCTGCAGCTTCTCTGAGTCATATCTGCAGCAGTGGGAAACAGAAACAGTGAGAGTGAGAGAGTGAGTGTGTATTCGTGGGTATGTGAGAGAGAGAAAATCAGAGGAAAAGGGGACGGGGGATGGGGTTATGTGTAGTAAAGTGACACAAAATTTGGAAATCAAGCTCCTTCTGAAACACAAGCCCATTATTGTTTTCATATTCACCTAAACAGAATTAATGACATTTCAGAGCGTGGAGCGCAAAGCCACAAGGCTGGGAGTGGAGAGTGAAATGGGATAATGGAATAGAGACATGAGTGGAGACACAAGCACCGTCACAGGCCTCTTTTGAGCTTCAGTGACACGGGAAGTGAAGTGAAGAAGAGCTCTGTACCCTTTTCTTTTAGTATTATATAATATTGCTCAGTGCATGTGCTCCGCTGGGATTGTCACTGTGATCTCTAGATGCCCCTGGCTGTTATCTAAATGAGCACCTATGAACACAGCTGTAAGTATATAGAACATAATGAAGGCTACATGTCTCACTCATGTGGTGAGAACTGTCATATCATCTCAACATGACACACTTTATGCCAGATTGCAGGGTCACATTTGCTGTCTAATAATGGATATAACAGGTAGGATATCTACAGTGCACACACACAGGCTCACAAAAAGAGACACAGCAAACACACGCATGCACATATACACACAGTAATAATTACCACCCCTGGGCCACTGGTAATTATACTCTGGTCACACTAATTAATCTCTGATGCACTTTGTGTGTGTGCCCCCTCTGGGTCACACATTTCTCTACACCCACACCAGCACATACAGTATGTTATATAAAGATACACTCCCTCACACACACATAAGCTCATAGGAAGTGCACTAAGATGACCTTTCCCAAAATAACAACGAAAAAACATCTGCCGCACTCACAGGGTGCTGTGGCAGTGTCCTCAACACTGCTGTGTCTTGGAGGAGAGACTTGACATCAAATATCATTTCACCCTCAGGCCTCAGACTCGCATTGTTCACACTGCCATTAACAGGAGGGGAGCAATGAAACTGGGTAGCATTTGGGACAGCTGTTTATGGTGTGCCGCTGGGAGAAAGAAGGGAAAGGAGCGATTTTGTTTTGATGCAGTTGCAGCACGCATGGCTTAAAAACGAGGGCAGTTTATTCAGTTTCACTTGTTCGCAGTCAAAATCATGGGTTATATGAGGTGTAGAGAACATAGGGCAGAGATGATGACTCCTGCTGGAAGAACACAAACTAATTGGACAAAAACAAGGGCAGCACTCTGAGCTTTGCCTTCTCTGGTCCTGCCTCACTTACACACCCTGATAACAGATGGCAAAACAGTGTGTGTGTTCCACCTTTTCTCTTTTAGACTGAAGCTAGCTGAGTAAGGTCGCTCAGTCGCATTCCACCCCCTTGTCATCTTTTCCCTCTCCCTCATCTTCCCTCTGTTTCTCCCTCTGATTTTAGACATATTTAGAGTGGCATGGGTTCTAATGATGATGAAATCCATGGTCATGTATGATCTATTATCAGGGAGGAGGGGATTTTCACTGACCTATGTTAATAGGCCAATTTTGGGAGAGGCTGAGTCACAGCTAGACA
Source organism: Ostorhinchus rueppellii (assembly GCA_030068375.1). Taxonomy (NCBI): domain Eukaryota; kingdom Metazoa; phylum Chordata; class Actinopteri; order Kurtiformes; family Apogonidae; genus Ostorhinchus; species Ostorhinchus rueppellii. The sequence goes on from JAQQZY010000008.1 coordinate 23,312,600, forward strand.
GGGACAATATGGCTCTACTGTGCGGGTGACTTGTTATTAAATGTGACACTTCATATGATACGCTTGTCTGAGCCTTGATCCAAAGTCAGCTACAACGGCTACAGGCAATTAACAAGAGGGGATCAGCAAGATCTACATTTGCAATTCATCACTGCATTTAACACCCACATAAATAACTAATATGTGCTTCAGTTTAATGACTAAGTCACCCCCAGGGATGAGCGGAGGGGTCTACAGAGGCAGACAGGCGAGGAAACGACAGATGTAATCGATAGGGGATTTGGTCAAGTCTGAATCAATCACTGATAAGAGGATTGGGACTCTAAGAAACTAGATAGTGATGACAAAGAGCAGAAATTCAGTAATAGCTGCTGAAATGATTTTTGTGATGAGAACATTATTATATGCACAAGGACCAACGGCTTCTGTCACAGCAACACTATATTTCACTGTGTACTTTTTCACATGAATTGCTGCCTACTCACAAAGCTTAATGCTACCAGAACAAAAGCCGACTCTATTGGTGAGTGCGTTTGTGTGTGCGTGGTTAAGTAAAAGCGAGGACAGATGCACATGCTGTTCGCCAAAGCTGTGTTTGCAGCTCTCTAACTTCAGGTCATCCTTGAGTTTGGGGAGAAAAAAAAAAAAAAGTCTTTCAGAGACCAAATAGCCTACGGTTCAAAGTGAAGAGGACAAGAAAAAACACATTTTTTAAGAAACAGTGGGTGGATTTTTATAGAGAAGGGCTTCACTGATCCAAAAAGTTGAGATCATCACAAGAAAAGACCCATAACCCTCCTGATTGGACGAGAGTTTTCTACTATTCAGCTCCCACGCACCGAACATAATAGACCATGATCATTACTCTAATCAAACCCTCTGCAGTCAAATTCTCACAGCATGATGAAACAGAAACCTTGAACACTGTTCACTCTACCCATAATCCTTCTGCATTTTGCATATTTCCCCATGATCATGTATTAAAATATCCCTTCTTAGGTTTAGTCCCATTACTGGGAGGATTATCTCTGATGACTAGAAAGGCTGCAGCTCCACACAGCCTGTCATTATGAGAGCTTAGCATATGAGTGTTCTGTCATACATTAAATATTACTCAGACCCTGACTCGTTGCTGCAATTTCTATAATCAAACCTGATTAAGCAGCTACTTGACAAGACCATTGACATTCTTGTAATGTAATGGCATGAAGATACTCTCACCATTCACTGATGAAACATTAACCTGGCAGTGGAGGCCAGAGTGTCTAGAACTTACTTTCTTCGTATGGTCGAGCTGGGGTTGGTGTCTGTGCTGTCAGTGCGTTCAAGCCGGTCTCGTTCAGTGGTGGAGGAGCCGCAGGAAAGACCTCGAGTCAACCTGGTGTGTGTCCTCCTTTCCCTGCTGGACCCTGGTGTTGTGGCTGATCCAGGTGTCGCCTGAGTCGTCGAGATGCTACTGTTTCCACTGCTGCCACCGCCACCACTGCCATGATGGATAGGGAGAGACAGAGGCTGGCTGGTATGGTTCTGCTCAGGGGAGTCAGAACCAGGGGTAAGTCCTGTGCTGCGCTCCTGCCTGAGGTCCTGGTTCTCCTGGCTGACCCGGTCCAGCTGGCCCTCCAGCTCCTCAATCCGTCGGCGCTGGGTCTCCAGAAGCTTGGCCTGGCTCTCGATGATGTTGTTGAGTTCCAGGAGGTATTCCACAGCCCGGTTGGGGCTCTCTGGGGTGGTCTCCATGGTGGTACCTCTGGGGGTATAACCACCACCAGCCACCACCACGGTTTTGACCCCGTAGGGCCAAGATCCACCCCCCCCACCAGCCCCGATGAGTGGGGGGGAGGGAGGGACCAATGAAGGCTCTGATAAAAGTTAACTATATGCTTTAGATGTTCAAGAACACAAAGTCACAGCTATTAAGAGGTCAGTAATGCATGAATGTCTACATACCCCCAGATCACAAAACAAAAATGTGCATTATAGCATTTTAGTGGCTTTTAGAGACATTGCAATGCAAAGAAAAGCTCAAAAAGGAGAGAAGACAGATTGTCTGGCATCCTGGAGTCATGTTTGCACGATAAGGGTCAAGAGTTCGACACATCATGATGTATTTTAATCCAATGACTAAAATCTTGTCCACAGAAGAAGAGTGGATGGACAGAAGTCTAATCAATAGACAATGTGTGGTCTAAATGAGACAAATACGACCTATGAACTTCAACTTATTATAATCAGAATAATATCCCTTTACCCGCTGATCTATGGTATCCTGATATCTGCGTTTTGATATTTATAAAGCTCTGTGTCCTCTCTTTCGCCTCTCTGAGATCCAGGGGAAGGGGGTAGGGGTGATGGGGGAATGGAGTTAGGATCTACCACTAATAATTAGACACTGTCAATCATTACATAACACATAAAATTCTTCTCCCTCCCACGTTGAATATCCCCGGAGTCTATCATCTTTGCTTTCAACCCATGGCTTGATGTGTCTTTAAAGCACAAAACCGAAGCAGAAGCGACTTACTAAGTTCATTGTTGAGGTCTAAATCCTCCAAATCTACATCCTAGTGTAATGAACAGAATATTTCCCAAAGTGGGTGTCTCTCTGGTATATTTCATCCAAGAGGACCGCAGAGTTGATTTCCACGCAACGCATTCATTAAACCTAATCTCGGCAACAAAACTTGACACCTTTTTAAAACCAAAAACTATCCGGATAATCTCTGGCTTTCCGAAATTCTCAAAAGGTTGTGCAAAAATCTTGAAACTGTACTTCTGCGGTTTGTCGATTTCGCCGCTATTTCTTAAATCGGCCTAACCTGAACTGTTTGCGTCCTTTCTCACTTATCTGTGCCGAGTTTTGCGTTGTTTCAGTCCGTATTCCGTGCAGGAGCGCACTGCTGTATCTCCTTTCAGGTGGCGCAGAAACACAGACACCTTCCGCTTCTTGAGCGTCTGAAATGCACACACTCGTGCGGCTTTTTCTCGAGAGCGCGTAACGTCAAGACAGCGTCAAAGATAGCACACTTCCGTTTCAGGAATTTCAAAATAAAACAAGCAGCGCGCTTTGTATTATAAGAAAAAAGGAAAATGTAGATGCATATTTGCATAATAATGGCAGCAGATTATTTATATAACTTAATAAAGCATATAAAATTTCTTTAAATGTTTGTTAAATCAAATATAAACCACCTGGAACAAATTCAGCACCGCTTCCATAAAATGTACTTTTAATTTGAAGGTTCAATAACGACATTATTTTTAATGCTTAGGTTTAACTTTAACCAGATCTAAAATCCTGTTGAGCGCCTATGAATCAGGAGTGCAAATATATATATAAATAAAAAAGGAAAAAGAAAAACTGTATTAACCTGTAAATACACTGTGATGCAAGACACGAAGCATCATGTGCAACATTTATTGTGTGACCAATATTCTATAAATAAAATAAACCTTAAATTGCTGAAACAGCTTAACTGAACTTCCACGCGCAAATATGTCATGGTGATTTTAGTTGAACTGGAGCCAGTCATGTTTTAATGCAGTCTCTATGGTTTTACTGCGGCGAACAGAAGGATGCGGCTTTATAAGACAACATGAGAGGAAGATAGGCCTAGGAGCGATGTTATTTTTAGTGACAGTACTTAAGTGCTCATATCTGAACTGAGACACGATGCTTATAAATTCACCCGCCGTCTTCCCTGTATTTCACAGAGGGGAGGCTATTCTGATGTACAGTACAAGAAACTAATATTAGACTGTGCAGTGAGACTCCACAGAAAATGTAAAACCTCTGTTCTCGCAAAAAAGCGGGTTAAATATTTCATCTGGAAGAAGAGACCAGATTTCAATCAGAATTTATATTTATTTCATGGGATCCTTAATGTCACGCACACACACACGAACGCACGCACACACGCACTTTAATCTTACCCCAATCCCATATTTTTGCTATATATACACTGCAAAATTCTGCTGCCATCTGCTGTCCATTTAAGGACTCTTCTGGTATCCAAAAAGCAATAAAAGAAGACACACATGACCACTGAGGAAATTGTTTCAGCACTTTATTTGCAGTTTTATTAGAATTTGTTTACAGTTCCACCATATACTCTCCCAAATGAAAGTCTAAAAAAAGAACATTAGCAAACATTATAAAATAAGTCTTACATATAGGCTACCAAGCTACACTGTATAGTCATTGGTTGGGGAATATGGATTGGTCACTGTACTACCATGTGCCATTCTGGGCAGCACAGCGATGCAAATAGGCAGGGCACATTTAATTTCAGTTCTTCAACATGGGTACAAACAAAGGACTGACTTCACTTAGAGTGTCAACCTTTAGATAATAATGGGATGGTAACTTATAAGAGCTATAACAGTCTGCGTCTCCTGATGGTGCCATAAAGAATCAACATAGCATTACCTCAACATTATATGAATACACTCTGCATTATGAAAGGTGTTGTGAAGTCACTCTGTAGCTTTTCTTCCTAATGGCTTATCTCTACAGCAAAGTATCTGAAAACCTGAGTATTTCAAAAAAGATAATTTCATAGAAAAATAACATCTCACAGTATCCTTTCAGCTAGTTTTTTTTTTTATAACAGAATTGTTAAAAAGAGAGCAAAATAAAAAAAAAATGATGTGCTATTTTTGCCGTCTCAGATGCAGCACTGAGCTCAGACTTTGCAGAGGCTTATTATTATTTTTTATTTTTATGGATTTACAGTAAGGGCCTGTTTTGGCATGACTGAAATTACTAAACTGCCCGCCTGCTTCTTATACGACGGACCTCAGAGTAAGGGTTTTCACAGTAAGAAAAAACAGTGGTTAAGATAAAATGGTTTATGTTACCAAGGCAACTGTACGTGGCGCAATGGGCACAGCACTCTCTAGAATCAAGATAGTGGATTTTTTCTGACCCCAGATACACAATAAATAACAGTACTTAAAAAATATGCACTCTAGATGCACACTTTTGGCATCTTTTGCTGACTTTTGAAGAAGGGTACGACACAGAGCATCCTAATCCACACTCAAGCAGCATATTACAAAACATTCATGTATGAATAGGCCAGGTACAATATAGTGAGTCTTCAACCTTCACAAAAGCTATATACCAATTTTAGTTGTTTTTCATGACACAATATTAAATAATATAGATGGGTAGCTGTTTTATGTTATATAGAGATATAGTGCATATGTATATATACTTGTAATCATAATGTATTACATTACAGTAATACAAATAAGGGCTTGGCTCCAGTTTCTATAGTATTTACAATAAGTTATGTCATTTATTTCTCTACATATATTTACAGAATATAGATTTCACACCTGCTGTCAAAAGGGATCTGCAATAAACTTTATCACAATCAGATATTCAGATATATGGAACAACATTACAAGTCAAGGCAAGTATCCACATGTATGACAACACAAAGAGACAATTTTACAAACATTTTACGCTGTTTACTCTCAAACCAGGTCAAGGTGGTACAGTGGATATGGATGGCTGATAGTCTTGGACAGTTGCATTATTATTGCTCAGTAACTCCATGAGGTATAAGTGAATGTCTATGCAGTCTTTGTACAGTAGGGGGTACTTCAGGGATGATAGAGTAGTAGATGACTGGGGGATAGGAAGTAGGTTGAACCAAGGTGTCATAAAAACCTTGTTCTGGAAACATCTGTCACAGCAGCTGTAGATAGATGCTATAAACTATAGAGAGAAGTGCAACATAAAGAGGGCAACAGGCCCTCAAAAAAGAACAGTGTCCTTCTGAATAACTGACTGAAAGCTACAGTAGGCAGGAATCACAAAAAAAAGATGGCAGATTTATTTTATATCTCAAGAATAAAAGTAAAGACAGTGTAATGCTGTTTCATGCAAAAATAAGTGAAGCCAAAATAAGGCAGGTAAGGGAGCTGCCGTGTTACTCCTCATCATTACAGCTGCCGATCAACTCCACTTTTTAAATAGACCTACAATTGGCCAAAAACCTCTCATGGGTGATATTTCTGAAGACTGACAGAACTAAGAGGAGGTGCAGAATCTAGTTCCCTTTCAGACACTTGGATTAAAATATCCTCAAATGTCATTATGGAATTCCCACCCAATAACACCTAAAAACTGCCTACTGAAGCTTTACTTTCCTACCGTGTGTAGATGTCACTACTTGAAATATTGACATTTAACATCAGCCAGAGGTCAGCTGTAAAAAGGCACAAATATGACTTTATACTGTAATAGATATCAGAGTGACTGAGGAAAAAAGTGAGTCCAAAGTGTGGGTAGCTGCAGAAAAAAACTTGAGTTGTAACAGTGTGAAACTGACCATCAAAATGACTGATAACTGAGGAACAATCAGCCCGGTAAATGCACTACTTCCTGTTTAAATCAAGATACGGCACTTCCTCCTCCTCTCCGTCCGGTCTGCAGCCCAGGGTGCCTGTTCTCCCCTACAACCTGAGCCACCCTCTGCTGGCTGGGTCTGAGCCAAGGTCCTGGCAGCACCGCCGCCACTGGCCTGCCTGCTGCTGCTGCTGTGGCAGCCAGAGAAAGGCCTGAGATACTGGCAGCAGACACGCTGCCGTCAGATTGGCTGCCTTCAGACTCTGACTCTTCGACCCCCAGCTGCTCTATGGACAGTGTGGAGGTGAGGAAGTTGAAGGGTTTTCTCTGTGACACTAGATCTGTTACAGTAACACCTGGTAAAGGCCTCCTCACAAGCTCACTCTGTGTCTCATCTGCCTCCTGATCCAAATCTAACTCAGTTTCTCTATTCTCACCTCTGTCATCCTCCCATGACTTCTCCTGCTCGTTCGCACCCTCACTGTCTGGTCTCATGACTTTCTTCAGCTCTTTGTACTCTGCTGCCATGTCCCAGTTTTCATCCTCCTCCTGCCCCTTCCACTCCTGTTTGGGTCTGGGCAGCCTTTGGTCAGGATTTGGAATGGGTAAGACAGCATCTTCTTCAGCCTCTTCTCTCTCTAAATCATCTGCCTCCTCTACCTGTTCTACTTCCTGCACCTCCACTCTTTCTTCCACGTCCTCCTCAACCACTTCAGCCACCTGCTCTTCGCTCTGCTCAGGCTCTTCCTCCTGTTCAGGTTCTTCCTTTTCCTCTTCCTCTTCAACCTCTGCCCTCCTCACCCTCTCCTCACTCCTGCTTCTCCTCTGTCTGCTTCTGCTCCTCCCTCTTTCCCTTTTCCTCACTCTCTCTGTCCCTCTCTCTGAGTCACTATCGTCATAATTCCTGAGGGCATCTCTGGGTAAACTCTGAGATTCTCTTTTCCGCCTCCTCCGCCTGTCCCTGGCATCACCCCGCCTTCCCCTCTCTTCCAGCGGCTCAGAGACGGGGCTTTGTAAACCTGAGCGTCGTGCTCCTTCTGAGCCCCCTCTCCTCCTTCTCCTCTCCTTTCCTTGCCCCTTTTCTCGTTCATGCGAAGACCTGCTTCTCCTCTTGTGTTCGGAGCTGCGCCCCCTCCGCCTGCTGGAGTCTACTGTAGCCAAACCCTGCTCCTTGGGGTGACGCAGGAGGGAGGGGGAGATGATTCTGTGCTCACGGCCTGGACACACATTAGATGGGAAGAGGGGACGAGAGTAGACCAAAAAACAGTCTGAATAAACAGGTATGAACCACAAAGAGCAAAATCTCTCATAGAGAGCATTACGTAATCTGTTACTAGAGCTCTGAATTCCAGAAAGGATTTTTGTAAGAGGTGCATCATGTCCTCTTGTGTAACAACAGCTGCTTCTCTATTTTAGTGCAAGGCTTAGACAACCCATCATTAGATATATGACACAAATATAATTATGAGTGTTCTGTATTATAGTGCAATTAGGCTTTCTTTAAATGAGATGATCCAGTTCACTTACATCATGTGAAGCTGCAAAATTCTGATTAGACTGGTTATAATTAAGCAAAGTAAAGGAAACAATAATTCAGCACCATGTAAATTAGATTCCTAAGTATTTAATGAAAATTTCAGCCGAAGCTGTAAAGTAATTATCATTGAAAGTGAAGATAGCAGTGGGGACTGAGTAGAAGAATGTAGAGAGACAGAAAATGGGAGAACTAACAGGAACCATTACCAACCGCGTATTCTCTGTCCGTCCAATGACATAGAAGCAAGGCTCGCCCAGCTTGGAGTTGGTCATACAAAGAGACAAACTGGAGAGCTCCACTAAGAGAGAACAGAGGGAAAAAAGGGAGGAAGGAAAAGAAACATGTAGAAGAAGAAACAAGGAAAAGGGGAGGCAGGTAAAAGCCCAGAAGAACAAATGAGCCAATAGGGTAAAAGGTGGAAAACATCCCAAATAAAAGTTAAGGAGTAAAAACGGTACAAAGTGTTTTAGTTAGAAGCAATCCCACAGAGAAGTTCTAAGAAAGGCCACCAAAAAGAAATACATCCCACACCACAGGCAAAGGTTTCCTTATCTTGTAAATGTCACAACCTGAAATACATGGTTCTGACTTCCTGCTGTGACTTACCATAGTCAGGCACATAGCCATTTCCTCTCTTCAGGACCAGGTGGATGTGGTGTCCTCCCCTACGGATCTGTTCGACAGCCTGACTGTGGGTCATTCCTGCGGTACTGTCACCATTGATCTCCACGAGCTGATCACTCACCTGAACCCAGATCACACAAATATCACATTTGCTTAAAACAAGTTACCAGCTCTATTTTCCTACAACCTAATATTTACAATTTCATGGCAATACTTATATTATCATTTGAAGTTGGTTCAGAAAAAGATTATATAAATAAATAATTTTAAGTGACCTTTAGTTGTTTCTTCTTTCTTCTGAGGAGAATATTGGTCCTGTGGTAACACTGTTCAGTTTTATGACAACAATACACTGCATATTACAATAAATAAACCACCACAGCAGTCATGAAATTAACACCAATAAACTTAGCTTAGCTGGGATTCCTTCTGATTGGTCAAACGTTGAAGGTTAATGCATGGCATGAGTAAATAAATTTATTATTCATATTAAATGTGCTCCCGGAAGCTTTTTTACAGTGGGTTCATTGTGCACATTTTGCCGGAGTATGTGATATCTGTAATTAAAACTTTGGTCAGATGTAATCTGCTACTGGAAACATAGACCTTGATTAAATTTGAGTTTTGCTGACACAATAAAGCCCTGAAGCAAACGTAAAGAAGTGAATTCAAACAGGAAAACATCAGGAGAATAATAAAGAGACAAAGTGACATTCAGAGGAGACTAGATATGTATATGCCAAAAAAATGTCCGGAGACTGCACAGATGAGACGGACCTGCATTTTTTGGCTCCGTGAGGCCGGTCCCCCCTCCATCAGTCCCAGGACATACAGGCCCATGTTGTATTCACTGCCCCCTCGCAAACTGAAGCCAAAACCTGAAGGCCCACGATCCAGATCCACACTGTAATACCTGGAATCACGCTGTAAAGCAAGTGGAAAGAAAAAGAAAGATGAGGAGTACTCATCTTCAGTGATGACTGAGAGATTACACATGGCCAAGTAGATGAGCTCAAGTGTTCACACACAAATTATGTTGCTACGCTGACCTTCGGACGTGACCTCTGACCCTTCCTGCTCCTGTGACTGGAGTCGAATTCAGCAGTCTCTGAAAGGCTTGAAGAGTCTAATGAAGATGAAAGGTCAAATTAGAAAAAAAAACAACAGAGAACGGAAGTGCAACTACACAATATATCACTGGTAATCATTCTTTCATTCATCATTTTCACACTGCAAACAACATGGTTGTACAAAATGTACAACCATATAAATATTTTCTCATTTCATAATTTTAGTGTTGGTTTGGCTGTTTAGTCATGACATGTAACGTGTGGGTGGGAAATTGCACAACACTTCATGGTTAGGAGAGAAGTGACTGCATTATAGCCAAAGCAAAACAGTCTTAAAATTCATTTTCTTACATCTCAGATAAAAAATTTGGATTCTAATAACTGGAAAAATGCAGAATATTGGATCCAATAATCAGCTGGCCCATCTATCCCCAGTTTAAATGACTTGAGAATCATCCAAAATGTTGGCTGAAATATATTAGCTGCTATTACATGGTAGAATGTTTTAAGAAAAAACACTTAAATCAGTATTTTTACTCATGTGCATTAGTTTTGACTATTTATAATGAAACTTTCTTGTGTAAGTCATCCGATTTTATTGAAGTGCAGTGTTAAATTACTGTATGTTTTGCATTTGCATATGTTGCATCTGTGCTTACATGTGCTTGGTCGGGGTACAATGGTGAGGCGGAGAGTGTTTCCTGCTCGGCGTAGGATCTGAGCGAGCTCTCGATGAGGCAAAGTCACCACTGAGCGTCCTTCTACTGCCTCCAGTCGATCTCCGGCGCGAATCTGACCACTCTTGGCTGCTGGGCTGCCTCGACGGACAGTCACAAACCGGTGAGGGAGAAGGGAAGCAGCTGAAGGGAAGACACAAAACATCAAACAGTTACTAATGACTTCAAGGATTTGGCACTTAGGTTACTTTGAAACCCATACTGAGCATGAAAAAACTGGCAGCTGGGACACAAAAGTCCATGGAGTCCAAAAACTTTCCTTTTACCCGAAGGCAGTGAGTAGTAAGTGGGGTCAAGTGAAGATAAATCTAAAAGTAGGAAGATTTATTTCAGCAGAGCATGTGCCAGAATTCCTAAAACAAGCTGTAATTAAGCTTTGGATCGTTTTTGGCCGGGTTTACTTTGTAAATTACTTCCTACAGAAGTCTTTCTTTATCACCTCCCCCACCGTCTCCTTGAAACACTCTCCTTTCTTCATCTCCTCATCTATCAACCTATCTCTCCATCCGCTGACGCACCACAAACTGTTTTCACTGTTCAATAATTTGTGTTGGAGCACAAGGTTTCCAGTAATGTATATATATGTTTTTTTTTTTTTACCCCGAATCTGTCAAACTGCACATGATAGCAGACTTCAGGTATTTAAACATGATTTTAAACAGCCCCAGTGACTCCTCTTATTTTCAAAGATCTCCAACATTGAAGCCTGTCTGCAGTGAAAACCTCCAGTGTGCCAAACACACACTAACATAACATTACTATTTTTATTTTTTTGCTGGCGCCACAAAATATTCCCTTTCTCTGGGAAAAAGCTGTCTATCTTCACGCTCTCACAGTACTTACCAAAGTCACAGATAATGAGTGTGCGATTCGCTTTTGTTAGAATTTGACTCCTTAATTCAGTGCAAAAGGTCTCATGTGCTGCCGAGTCAGTGTCTCTTATCTTCCATATGATTGCTTGCACTGAAGTTGGTCACTTTCTAACAGTGATGAGAAAAATATCAAGCTGCCTAAAAATAAATTAATCTCCTGCACTCGCTAAGAAAGCTTCTTAGACTTTCTCTGCTGGACTGTCTACCACTGTCTGCTTGGCTTCCTACATCTACCCTCAGCACTTCCTTAGTAAACTCCCTATTACTCTGTCCCTGACCCCTTTTTGAGGGCATCCTGTGCTTTGGTGACAGCTGGCTCCTCTCGAGCCTTGCCAGCGTCCTTACATAACCCATCAAGCAGTGTAAACATTCTGAAACCCTCTTCCAGCTGAGGTACACAAAATCTACAGAAGGAGGCTAAAAATATAGCATTTAAATCACACAAGTCAAATGACATGTATAAATGCATGTCATCTTTACAGAGCATCAGGATCTTGTCAACAGAGTGAAACTTCCAACTATGTCAACTGCAACGACCCATGTGTCAGTTACAACAGAATGGTGATCCAGTTAAAAGGTACAGCCCATAATTCACAGCCCACAGACACATCTCCAATCTGGGACTAATCTGGGTGACCCAGGCAGAAACGGCAATCAGGTCAAATCAAAGCCAAGGCAGCTTTGCAAATAGTCTTCTTATCATGCATAATACATCAGTCGTACATCAACAGTGGCCAAACACATAAATACACATGCAACACCCGTGCTAAAACACACAGCAGCGGTGTGCACACACTTGTATGAAACCACACACATACGGCGACTTACGCAGAGGGATAGAGACAGATGTAGTCAGCCACAAATGCACAAACATGCTCACACATTTAAAACACACACACATGCATTCAGATGGACTGCTTTATATCATAGTGCCTTTTCCTCTGGCTCTTTATGTTCTGCTGTCCAGAGTAATCCCACTGCAGTACACCCAGCAGCCAGCCAGCCCCTGACGTGCTGCACTGATCACCGCTCAGGAGTGGTAGCAGACCCCCTCCCCACCATCGTAAAATCCCCCTCTGCAGCTCAGATGCACTGGTCGGTGCAGACATCCCCACAGCAGCCTGCAGATGCTCACTACACGTCGGGAGAGAGCACTGTTGATACTGTGCAGCAGGATCATTCATAGAGTGAGTGCAGGTTAGTGAATGCTAAACCCAACAGTGATAAACCTATTTTTACATGTATCTTATTAATAGCTTTTGCAAAAAGATCAGTATCATCTATTTTTCCTGCTGCAATCATCAGTCACTCAGTAGTCAATTAGTATCACTGCAAAATACCCATAATACATCACAGCAGTTTGATCAACTATCTGACCAACATGCAAGTCTGAGCTTCTAACTTTCATAATGCTAATGTCAACAGTACAGGACTCCCTACAAGTGCTGCCAGGGCTGATTGTAAGCGGTATGCAATTAAAAATCTTACGCTGGTATATAAAACAGAATGTGAAACAATGCACCAAGATAGCACCCTCCCATTTTTGTACAAACAATTAAACAACAAGTGAAACAAATAATTACGTTTAGATTCCTTCACAGTTTTCAAAGCAGATTGTAGTCTCTCCAGCATGGCTCTTTGATTAGCATGCACACACACAAAAAAAAAATCCTAAATTCCGTATCAGGCAGGTTGAAGGTGTTGAGATTCACATGTAACGGTCAATAACTAAAAGACAGGTTTGCTGTCCCTCTGTGGCTTTTCCCTCTGTTGCTCCTCTGCGAGGCAAATGTGCAGTGTAGCATTTCTCTTAAGCATTCAGAGAGCGATGGAGAGAGCAGGAGGTGGAGGAAAGGGAGAGATAGAGGGAGAGAGGGAGAGTTTTAATCTTTTGAAAAACCAGACTGGACGCTTTTACTGCAGAGTAAATGGGTGTGAGAGAAAGGGAGAGAGTGGGCGGGAGCTAGAGAGGGAGAGAGAAGAGCAGTGGAGAGAAAAAAAAAGATTGACGAGAAGGAGAAAAACAGAGAGATAGGAAAAGAAAATTAAAAAATATAAGAGACAGAGGGGACTGTCTGTGATGTGACGGGACTGAAATGAAGGGGACAATGAGGACAGAATGAACACAGAGGTTGGGAAGGGAGGGAGTGTCTCTGTTCTTTCTGTGGTGCAGAGACAGGTGCACCTACAACCTTAATCTCACCATGAAAACATAAATGTGTATTCACTTGGGGCATAAAGCAAATTGAACTGCATCAAACTGGAACAGAGGGCAGCTGATAGGAGACACAGGAGGGGAAGAGGATGCAATAGATCATGTGGACGCTGCGGTTAACCTGCTATTCATAAGCACGACTCGAAAAGCTAATAAGGGCAGGACGTGTTGTCTTCCTGGACAGAACATAAACAAGCGTCAACGTCCTGTCAGGTCAGAGCCAATAGAGAAACAAGAGTGAGACACTATAGATAATAGTTTTATCAAAAGGACACTCTGAAGGGGACAGTCGGGCTGACTGGAAATGAGTATGTGCACATATAACATCTGTAAATCTCGCAGTAAAATAAGGCTATCAGGTGTCACACATGTGTCCTTACTGATCCCAATGAATGTCACCACATGCCCAGTGATCTACGGCTGTGCAACGTGACAATATACAGCATGTGACGACAGAAATGATCTGTCATCTTTATTATGAGGAAGCATTTATTTTGTTGTTGCACAAATCAGCTTCTTCATTATACCATTTTTTGTCACTTGGATTCATACATAGCATCAAACTCAAGTAATGCTGAACCCATTTTATCATCTACTAAAGAATCCTGTCAAACACTGCTGTGTCGAGTAGATTTCAATTGATAATAAAGAACAATATTAAGTCATTGATCATTAGTTGCTTTAAACATTACATAATTAAATTTTTCTTGTTAACTGCACCAAGGAGGTTATGTTTTTGCCAGGGTTTGTGGTTTTGTTTGTTTGTTTGTTCATTGTTAGCAACCTAACTCAAAAAGTTATGAACAGATTTTAATGAAATTTGCAGGATATGTCCGCTCTGGGCCAAGAAAGAGATGATTACATTTTGGAGGTGATCCAGATCACCGTCTGGATCCAGGAATTTTTTTAATGATTCTTTATCATTGTGAAATAGGGCATGGCACCACAGAGTTGCATATGAGGTCATTCAGCGCCATCTAGTGGAGGAAAGTACAAACACTACCTTAAAGAAAAAAAGTACAGACTACCTTAAAAAAAGTATAAACACTACCTTTAAAAAAAAAGTACCAACACTATCTTAAAAAAGTACAAACACTACCTTTAAAAAAAGCACAAACACTACTTAAAAAAAAAAAGTACAAACACAACCTTAAAAAAAAAGTATAAACACTACCTTGGTGGAGGTCTGTGCTCTCCGAGTACTTTTCTAGTTCTTTATTTATTCTTAACTAGTGAGTTAGTCTGTACTTTTCATCATATCTCACATTGATCTACTTTAAGTTTTAAAATAGAACATTTAAATATAAATCTATCGTATTCCTAGTGTTTTTAAGCTCGGGTGGTTTCTCTATTATTCATTGTGTCCACCTTTTTATGCATAACCACACATATTCTGGATTAGTTTTATGTGTCTTACAGTACTCTGAAACAGTGTTTACAACCCTACACAAATAAGTGGGTAGTACTATTATTGTTGCAACTACAGATGAAAAGTGTTTTGTATTAATATATTTTTTGTATTTACATAAATATTTTATACTTGATTATATGTTTTATTCAAAAATTGCACTGAGACTCAGCATAAAAGGAGAAAATAATAACATATGAGTTAGTACCTTTTGTTTGTTAAGTATATAATTCTAAATGTAGGAGGAAATCGAACTTTCATGTTTTCATTTTACAGTATATAATCTAATGATACATGATGAATAATTCATCATGAAAGCTCTTCCATAATTTGAGTTGTACACTGAGGATAACAGAACCACCCAGTGAAATAGACACACCTCAGAAGGGGAGAGTTGACGATATATCCTGACTCATCCAGAGGTCTGTAGCCACGGTGACCACTTTTTAATATGTAATTATCTAATGGCACGTCTGTTCACAAGGGCATCCAAATAAAACTCATTTTGCTGGGCAGTTTACCAAATGTTTCCAATGGGCCAGGAAAGTTCAGCTAATGCTGTGTAATGTCCATCCAGCATTAAAAACCAATGTTTAAGTCTAATAGGATAAAATATGAAAACAGAACAAAAAACATCTACCAGCTGGATGAAACTGACGAATCCTAGCATTGTCCAGTTAGATTGTTTAAGATAGCCTCATAGCATAATTGCTTAAGTCATATTTTTGGCCAAATATTGATATGTGCATAAACTGAAGCGGCAGTATTAAGAGAGTAAACATACGTAGATATACAATTTGGCCAAAAAATGATTTAAGTAATTATGCAATGAGGCTAATGATATGCTCCTCACTGCATCAGTTAGGGTTAAATAAGTTGTTGCAGTTAAAACATATGCAAATGCAGTAAATATCCAATGGCAGGATCTTACATGCTTGCTTAGGAAAATCCACACAGTGGCTTTTCTTAGGTATGGTATGCTAATGATGATGTGAAACAAGCCTGTTCTTTACATCTGGCGCATTTGCTGCATCTATAATGGTACAGTTATGCTCATAAGTTTACCCTGACTGAATGCGCAAGAGACGGCCCTGGATGTTCCAACATGACAATGACCCAAAACACAAGGCCAAGTTGACCTGTCATTGGCTACAGCAGAAAAAAGTGAAGGTGAAGGAGTGTCCATCTGAGCCTCCTGACTGTAATGTCACTGAGCCACTTTGGGGAGGTGCCAAAGATGCAGTTCATGTGAAAAAACCCAAAATATTAAAGGAACTGAAGGTGTTTGGACAGAATGTGCAGCTTTAGCATCTGAGAAAATAAAGGGTCTCATCCACAACGACCACAGAAGACTAGAAGCTGTCATAGATGTTAAAGAGGCTGACACAGAGGATGAAGAACTAGGGGATGGAAACTTTTGAACAGGGTTATTTTAATATTTTCTTTTGTCAGTATGATTTAAAAACAGCAAACATATTTGTTTGATAATAAATGGCTCCACCCAAACACTAGCCATAATTGACAGAAAAGTTTTTGTATTATCATTCATATTCTCTGAAAAATGGCAAAAGAATCTCAAATTCTGCGAGGGGATGTAAACTTATGAGCACAACTGTATGTTCACATTTCACCTACATTTAAAAAAACTGCAGCTCCATTATTTTGTTATTTTGTTATTATGGCATTGTATTTTTGATTGTGATTTTGATGGTTTGATCAGTTGTGCAGCTTTAGTTAGTAATAATGGATTCGATTTATATGTATAATTAAAGCATGTACAGTGGCTCTAGTATTCATTCACTCACACTCTTCTGGTGCTAAACTACATATAAAGCCCTGGGGAAGACTGACGGAAGCATAGCTGCCAATTTGCACCTACGACCCCTCCATTCACCACCAAACATTCATACTCACTTCAGCTCGAGGTCTCCCTCACTTGAAATGTGTCCTCACCGTATAGTCAGAGCTTACCTTTGCCATTCTCCACATCCTGAGATGCAATGACAAATCCAAAGCCCTCTCCTGGTTTTCTCTTCAGTTCCACATCAAACCCTCGAAACGGCCGAGTTCTTTCCCCGGTCTGCCTATCCAGACCTGAATCAGGCAACGTAACACCAGCTGCATCGTCCTCCAGGCCTGTGTTCATCCAGTCTTTGGGCTCCATGGTCAGGGTCACGGGAATGGACTCCAAGAAACTGGTGCTCTGGATCAGAGAAGAGCGTGACGGAGCAGGGGAGGGAGGGGTGCTGAAGGAAGTCCGGGGCACAGGCAGTGCTTCTGGGAGCATGGAGGTGGTGTCTGAGCCGACAGGTGGAGGAGGAGGACGGAGGAGAGGTGGAGGGAGCCTCCGAGTAGAGCCGGGGGAGAAGGATGAGTGATAGATACCTGTCAATATTAGAAAACAAACAGGATTAACGTAGCCACAATAACTATAGTGAGCTGACAATAATTAAACTAACACAAATGTGTGTCATTTACCTCCTCTGTAAATCAGTAAGATGACTTCTCCCTGTTTGGTGTGTTCCTGGAGGATCGTTTGTACCTATGAATAGATGTGACAATATTGTAAAAGTGCAGTGAAACACATAATGCGGGTACACTGATCTTAATTTCTCATACACTACAGATTTTTACCCTTATTTCTCACCGTCATAACTATTTAAAGCAAAAATGAATTTTCTGTAATTTCCTTTCTTCACAAAATCATGGAAGTAGCAACAATGGACTCTTTTTTAACAGTATTTTTTTAGTCAGTATGGCACTGGTGTGGTTTAATTATTTCATGTTGCCATGGTTTTCTGGAGCATTTACATGGATCCATCGTTAATGATATTATACCACCTGTGTTTGTCCTGCTGCAATAAGCCAAAATGTGTGCTGTGAAAAACGTCTGTCCACTTACACAAGAACTAGACGATAAATACTTAACTGTATTACTTGCTTAATTTTTATATTGCTTTCTTCTCTTGCACTGAGGAATATTTAATTTCACCTGCTAGATTAACTATATTTATCTGGGTGTGCTAGCTGTGAACAAAGGCAGGATCAGTGCAATGACTGTACGCACAGGACTCAAAGTCTATCCTATACCTTCAGTATCTACTTATAGGTAAGTTTATGGTGTTGACAGGATGATCTTAAAATATTTTGCTTGGAAAAGAATGCATTGTTTTTAAGTCGCAAGCGCAACAAGTTATTCCTAAATTCTGTTATTACTATGTTGCAGTATGCACAGTATGAACAAGTAGAAAAATAAGTGGAATTTTAACAATACTATGTCTCATCCTCTCATTTACACAGTGAGCATTACAGCTCAGATAGCAGTGGATCACCAAACGTACAAAATATTTAGTAACAGGCATAATGTTGTTTAAATTCAGCTCCTTTTTCTTAAGACATTTCGTGGTGTTCATATTTCTCCTCTTTTTACAGTTGAATTTTAATTTTAGTTTTAATAGTTGGTAAATGGAAATATTTTCATTATGCAATTTGACTTTTTTCACATTAAACCAACAAGAATATTTGGAGTTGTCACCATTTATAGGGTACTATGCTATTATTTTACTGGTCCGACCCACTTGAGATCACGTTGGGCTGTATGTGGATCCTGAACTAACATGAGTTTGACACTCTTGATGTTTGCAAATTGATCCTGTAGTTTGGGCTGGACCCTTAGGTGGACTGATTTTAGCCTGCAGGCCATATGCTTGACACCCCTGGTATACAGTATTTAAAAAATGGTTACACTGCACAGAAGGACTTTAAAGCTGCAGTTTACTTCAGACCATTTCCAAGTAATGTCTGTAGTAGTAGGTGTAGTAGTACTAGTACTAGTAGTAGTAGTGCTAGTAGTAGTAGGAGTAGTAGTAGTAGTAGTAGTAGTAGTGGTAGTAGTAGGAGTAGTAGTAGCAGTAGTAGTAGTGGTAGTAGTCGCAGTAGTAGGAGTAGTAGTAGGAGTAGTAGTAGTAGTAGTGGTAGAAGTAGCAGTAGTAGTAGTGGTAGTAGTAGCAGTAGTAGTAGTGGTAGTAGTAGCAGTAGTAGTAGTAGTAGTAGTAGTAGTAGTAGTACTACACACAACAACTTCTTTTCATTGTTTTTTGTTTCATCTGCTGTCTTCCATTACCTGTGCAAAGCTCAGACTCTGCACATCAGCTCCATTGATTTTCACAACAGCATCCCCTGGCTGTAGGGAGTTGCACTGCTTCCTGTCCCAGACTCTCTTCACCACAGTCATCCTGCCTCCTGGACCACCAGCCGTCACGCTGAAGCCCAGGCCTCTGTCTCCTTCACACTGAGCCAAGGCGACAGGCACCAACTCCCCTCCGCTGTAACCTCCAAATCCGCTGCCCACACTCATTGCCCCGGCAGAAGACACGCTGCTGGGACTTGCATTGGGGCTGGTGTTTCCATGGAAACCGTTGAAGCTGCGGTGGTGGGGGCTGTCGGGGGTAGGAGGAGGTCGAAGGTGGGAAGTGTGCGGTCTGAAGAGGTGGTAGTGAGCACTCCGAGGGCCTCCAGGGGATGATGACGGTCTCCTCGGCGACTGAGGCAGTGGCAGGCGGGACCCGGGGAGTGTGCAGGTGGACAGGTCACTCTCAGACGACTTGTACCGTAGAGGATGAGGCGGAGCTGAGAGGGAGTTATTGTTGTGATTGCGAATCATTGATGCCCTGCGGAGGAACAGGAGTTTTAAATCAATAGTAAAGTAGTCTATCATCATGACATATTTAGAGACATTTTTAATTAATGGATAAATTGTGATTATGAGGAGTACTGTATAATACTGGTAGTCATGCAGTGGTAGGAGAATTATTCAGTATTCAGATCAGGAGCTGAAGTAAAAGTACAGATACAGCAATGTAAAAATATTCCTTCAGTAACAGAGTTGATGTTGTCCTACATAAGTAAAAATAAGTACAGGCAACATGTGGTTAACATATTGAAGCAATAGTGGTGCTTTAGTCCTGCTGACTCATTTCTTATTATATGTGACATTATTACATGATTAATAGTAAAGTAATTCAGCAGCGTATCATTGTTATAGCTGCTACAGATGAGGCTTCAAACTACCCTTCAGTTTCATGCCTCGTACTTCAAATTACTACTGGAACTTATCACATGATTAATAAAAGTGGAAAGGAATAAAAACTGATACGTGTCTTTTTTTTGGACCTTTTCAAAAGCATTAACCTCTAATTAAAAATGAATTTTAGTGAGATATTAGAGATATTAGATGACATTTAGTGAAAAAAAAACCGAGATGTTGGAAAATAAAAATCCTGGTTAAATTACTAGTAACGCGCTGTATTTTTAAGCCTTCTAATACGATCTAGTGTATCACATCATCATCTGAAAAGAAAATTGTGATTAAAACTGGCAAATATAGGAGAATAAAAGTATCATATTTTCCACTGAAATGTAGTGGAATGTTACTGAATACACTCAAACTGAGCTTATGTACAATCATCAAGGTCTTGAGATCAAATAGCAACTTTTTTCCATCCTGACAAAACACCAAAATGATGAAGTGATTTAAGGGTAATGTGTGCAGGCTGTGTTTTCTTTACCTGTGTGAACCAATGGCCGAAACTACTTCACTGTCACTCTGACTGGCCAGTGTCGGGTCGAATGACTGTAGTCTGGCTAAGCTTCTCAGAGAGCGTGGGGGTCGTGCAGGGGAGGAGGAGGCTGCATTGCTCAGACTGGAGCGTCTGTATGAAGGCGGTCTGGTGGCAAAATACGCAGTGTTTCCATTGGCATCTAGTGTCACTCCTGGTTCCATGTAACTGCCTTCACTGCGGGCACCGTTAAAGGTAAAGTGCTGGGACTGGGGAGTGGGTGTCGGGAGGCGAGGTAGTTGGTGAAGAGGCTGAGGCTGGACAGTGGTGGGTGGTATGATTGGCTCCCCGTTGTCCATCAGTCTCGGTGGTGGTTGTTTGGGGCACCCATCGGGGTTGTAGAGCATAGGATACCCTCTTCTAATCTCTACATCCACACTGTGACCCACAGGCACTGACTTAAGCATCTCCACCACTTCTTTGTGGGACACGCCCAACACACAAACGTCATTGATGTATACCAGGATGTCCGCTACAGCAAAAGACAAAGAAAAACGCAAGGGCATGGATGTAATTTCTCACATTATTAGACTTTTAATCATCTGCATGTATATATTCTAACTTTTATAGATCATTTTCATGTGCTTGAGTGTGCAGACAAGTGCAGTCTGCAGATGAAATACTGTGTGTTTTCTGTGGGTGTGGACTAATCCAAACAGCTAATCCCTCTAAACCAGCCTATTAACAGATATGAACTGGATCAGTCCCTGCACAAACAGCCTGTGCTCTTGCATATCAGAAGTACTATCAGCATGTATGAGCATTTGTGTATGTGTGTATGTGAACTAGATATGTAGTGCCTCTCTCCATATGCACGTTGTATGATAGCAAGATTATGTTGTGCTAGCGCCGAGGATTAAGGATTGATTGTGATATAAACCTGCTGCAGGAGATAAGAAAATTCCACAGCATCAAACAGTAAACAAAGATGGCAAGATAAAACATGCACGGATCGAAATAACTTCTGTTTCTGACATTTTGCAATTTGTCACATTCACTGGGACGTATTTTTTTAATTTGTAACATACAGCTGTGCTCATAAGTTTAGATCCCCTCGCAGAATTTGTGATTCTTTGGCCATTTTTCAGAGAATATGAATGATAATACAAAAACTTCCCTTCACTTACGGCTAGTGTTTGGATGAAGCCATTTATTATTAAACAAATGTGTTTGCTGTTTTAAAAATCATACTGACAACAGAAAATATCCAAATAACCATGATCTAAAGTTTACATGCCCTAGTTCACAAGTGTCAAACATAAATCTGGCCCGCCAAAGGGTCCAATCTGGCCCGTGGAATGAATTTGTGAAATGCAAAAATTACACTGAAGATATGAACAATCAGTGGTGTCAAAATCATTTTAATTCAGCTTCCACATACAGACCGATATGATCTAAAGTGGGTCAGACTAGTAGAATACTATTATAATAACCTATAAATGTTGACAACTTAAAATTTTCTCTTTGCTTTATTGTAAAAAAGTAAAATTACATGAAAATGTTGACATTAACAAACTATCCTTTTACAAAAAAATGTGAATAACCTGAACAAATATCAACAACCTGAAATGTCTTAAGAGGAATATATGTAATTTTACTAATATTCTGCCTGTTACCAAATGTTTTGTGCATTTGTAATAGTTGTAATGCACATGTGTAAATGATAAACTGATAAATTAAGGCAGAACATTGTTAAAATTGCACCACTTGTTATTCTTAATATATTTCAAGTTCATATTATTCAGATTTTTAAGGAAACTCTGCAGATGTAAACATGATCATAGTATAATTTGACTTTTTTCACTGTTTTTATTTTACTGGTCTGGCCCACTTGAGGTCATGTTAGGGGGAATAAGGCCCCAGAACTAAAATGAGTTTGACACCCCTGCCCTAGTTCTTCTGTATCGGTCCCTTTAACGTCTATGACAGCTTCTAGTTTTTTGTGGTCGTTGTGGATGAGGCTTTTTATTTTCTCAGACGCTAAAGCTGCACGTTATTTTTGCCAAAACACCTTCAGTTCCTTTAATATTTGGGTTTTTTTTTTGCATGAACTGCATGTTTGACACCTCTCCAAAGTGGCTCAATTACATTGCAGTCAGGAGGCTGACATGGACACTCCTTCACCTTCACTTTTTTCTGCTGTAGCCAATGACAGGCGGACTTGGCCTTGTGTTTTGGGTCATTGTCATATTGGAACACCCAAGGCCATCCCATGCGCATTCAGTCAGGGTATGTAAACTTATGAGCACACACACTTATGTCCCATCTTTTGTATTCAGGAAAAACCAACTGAATTCACCTTGCAGTAATTCATCATGCAATTCTGTACAGCATAATTAAGTATCTTTGCTCACACAGTGGTGGTTCATGAATTTTTTACCTGTCTTGAGCGCTGAGGGGCCACCTGAAGTCACACTGTACACCTGGAGGAACTCTCTTGGCCTGCTGCCCCCCACGATATTGAAGCCAAACCCTCTGCTGCCTTTTATCAAGTGTGTGTGAACCGGGAAACCTCTGAGCTCCGCAGGCTGGTCTGTGAACCCTGGTGGTCACCGATGTACACCAAAACCAGAACCAGGAGAGAGGGGAAAAGGTTCTAATGAGGGTTAGTTCACATAAAACTCACGCAAATCATGTTTTCAGCTAAAAACCCATGTTAGTATAGTATCTGACTGAGTTTCAGCTTTATACGTTCAATTAAGAATCATACCAAAGTAGATGGAGCATAACAAAAACCAATAAGAAAATAAAAAATGGAAGCAGCGGTATAATCTGTTGTCTTAGAATGAAACAGTCATGTAATAGAACCATTTTAATTTAGAGTTTACATAAGCCTTAAAGACCAAAACAGTCGGAAGTGACAGAGAACATCTACTGATCTGAATTATTTAATAAGTTTTGAAGAACTAACTTATCAATACATTTAAATAATTCAGATAAAATGCATTTCCTTAATTTTTTATTGGTATCAGATATGTCTTACTTGGATGTTCAGAGGCGCCCTAGTTTTTTTTTTTTCTTTATTATTCTTATTCCCCTGTGTTTTGTATTATGTTTGTGTCTGAATTCAACTAAACTAAACTAAACATGGAAATCCCACTGATCCTGACAAAACCCCTGTAATTTGACAAACGAGTGGGTGTAGATGTTTGTTTTTACTTTCAGCTAATGTTGTATTTTGGTGAAAATTGTGAATATCCCCCAGCTTTCTTTAATTTGTTATAATAACCTTTGCATTTCCTCTGAGCTTTTATACACACCTACGTATATGGCCAGTGAATCAAATTTAGGAAAATACCTACTTTTCACTGAAAATCTAGAATAGTATTGTTATAAATGATGATAAATCTTTGAGGAAAGGTTAAATATGAAGAGAAATTCATTTGTAAAGCAGCACAAAAATAGGTCTCTAAAGGTCAAACATTTGTGGGAACACTTATTTAATGTTTCTTTCATCTTTATAGTTTTATCAGTTTTATTTTAACCACAACATTAAACAAGCCAACAATAATTCCAAGCCATTTATAGATGTGGTAGCATTTAACTGTTCACAATACAATTCAGCTGGTTTGATCTGGTCACATAGAACTTTACTTAACGTTACACTGCTCTACAATTAGAAAGTATCTGCTTCAGACATTAAATGTGCTAAATGTTACATAGTTTCATAAGATGAATCAGAAAACAAATGACCAAAGTGCTGGTTAGCTCATGTTTTCAATATATGATGGTGTGTTATTACATGTATGTTGGTTTATGTACATTTATACAATGGTTTTATAAATGTTCCACTAGAAAGAACCGGAAAAGTGAATGTATTGTAATGTGGAGACACTGTTTAGAGGTAGATCTGGTGACTCTGAGATAAACTTTCCTTTTAAATAAAACCCGTTCTCTCATTCATTCTCATAATTTCACGTTTTGGCCTAAGACTGTATATTAGAAACTACAACCAACTAGAACGTTTGACTTAATTTTTCTTTATTTATGACTCAAATTTGGTAAAGTTTAACTGCTTTTATTCTGGAAGCATTTTAGTTGTAGACCAGTGTTATCCTTACACAGGTAACTGGCTATAATGGAGATTGTATCACCTTCTACTGGTGAGAGCTGTAAACTGCAACCCCTAAGATAAACTGGCCTCTGAGCTTCAGAACAGATGGCTCTTCTACAATTTGCCATCAGCAATGTCACTTAAACATCAAAAAACAGATTATATTGTTTTTTGTAGCTGTTATCAGCAAATCATGTGACCAAATTATGAAATTAAGATGGCAGTCACATGTCATCCACGTGTCGACCCTGCAGCCTGAGCATTGAGGTTGGATCTTTGCCAGGAGCTCCAAGCTTTAGGCCTTAATCACGTCTCTGTTCATCTAAAAGCTCATTCCATCTCATTTGACTCTAACAAGCCGGCTGTGTCTGGTACTTCCTTTCTTGACAAATATGTAGCCTCCATTAGGCTGCTGAACAGTTAAATGTGTCACCAGTGTTCCAGCAATTACATCTGGAGAGAGACGGCAAAGGAAGAAAGAAACAAGGCGGCTCACATTCATTTTTGTAGACAGTCTCCCTGCTCGAAGCACGAGGACTCTGCCAGCTGCTCCTCTTCGGGCTGCGACTTTGAGAGACAAAAGACAAAAAAAAAAAAAAATTAAAATAAATCCACGCTTTTCAGACCCATAATAATATTGGAGATGATATTACAGCACGGAAATTTAATACACGGTAGAGATCAGCCTGACTGCCATAAATAGGTACAACTTGACAGGGCAGCTCATTTGTATTCAGAGGATGGTTAAAGATTTGAGGAGATTTGCTTATCCTCCATCAGCCTTACGCATGTAGTAGTTTGACTCAGATGTCCATGGTCCACACCGGTTTAAAGCAAGATTACACAAGAATAAAGCAAAACTTGAATCCGCATACAACTAATGTCAAGAACCTGCTACTTCTTAGATGAGATTTGGTCAATTTGTAAGTAAGTAAGTAAGGAACATTTATTTATATAGCACCTTTCACAGACAAAGGAGGTCACAAAATGCTTCACAAAGGCTCAATAAAATACAAATAAAAGCACAGATAAAAACACAGTCATACTCGAAATAACATTGAGCATAGCTTCTGCACAATATATCTAGGAAATATACCATTCATTCATTCATTTGCTATACCCGCTTTATCCTCACTAGGGTCACGGGGATCGCATGGAGCCTATCCCAGCTACTTAAGGGCGAAGGCGGGGTACACCCT
This sequence comes from Ostorhinchus rueppellii, assembly GCA_030068375.1. NCBI lineage: Eukaryota > Metazoa > Chordata > Actinopteri > Kurtiformes > Apogonidae > Ostorhinchus > Ostorhinchus rueppellii. Next base: position 23,338,292 of record JAQQZY010000008.1, read on the forward strand.
GGACAAGTCGCCACTTCATTGCAGGGCTGACATATAGAGACAAACAATCACTCTCACTTTCATACCTATGGGCAATTTAGATTAGCCGATTATTAACCTATCAATGCATGTCTTTGGATTGAATTGACTGACTGACTGAATTCATCTTTTTTTATTCCCAAATCCGGGCCAGCTCACTCAGAAGTCAGATAATAATAAAGCATAACATTCAACCACTAAAATGGAATGCAATAGTGTCTGGCTCATGTGTTTTTGTTGCAATAAGCTGGGATGAGGAATGAAAGGAAAGGGACAGAAAATGCTTATGTTCAGTATTCCCATTAAAGGTTAACCGTGAGGATCTGATTGCAGAAATAGAGTATGATATTTATAATTATGTTCTCATTAGTGGATACTCACCAGCTGTTTATATCTACATGGGAAGCACTGCTGCTGTGTTTCTGCTGCAGCTTAGAACTGACCTTTACATTTCTGTTTTTTCTGTTTTATGGTGGTTATATTACCAAATGCAAAACCAGAGGTAATATCATTCATCAACAAACACTGGCCACTGTAGAGAGTAAGGGTGAGATGCATGAAGGTATTCAACTTCACCGGTAGATGCCACTCAAGATTAAAAACTGAACATTTAATTAAAGAGGTCATATTTTACTAAAACTATTTTCATTAGTCTTTGGTTCATTCATTTGTGTATTTGGACTGCTAATAATTCAAAAAGTATGAATTTGAAGCCTCCAGGTGCTGCAAAGCTACAGTATCTTTATATTCATTTTGGCAAAAATTGAGTAGATTTTTACAGCCTGTTTTAATCCCTGCTTAATTACCTCCGCCAAGACGGCTATGTTTTTGCCAGCATTTATTCATTCACCTGTTTGTTTGTGTTCAAAATAACTTCAAAAATTCTGAATGGATTTGGATGAAATTTTCTCCCCGTGTCTGCGTGGGTTCTCTCCGGGTACTCCGGTTTCCTCCCACAATCTAAAGACATGCACTAATAGGTTAAT
>JAQQZY010000008.1:23352570-23365905 GCA_030068375.1 Ostorhinchus rueppellii
GCCTATTTGCCTGATGGAGTCCCCCATCCTCTTTAAAACCTGTTGGGTTTTAAGTGCAGCAGGTTTGGCCTTACGTGTCAACATCAACATTTGCTCCTCTTTAGATGGAAGCAAAATTCCGATTCATAATTCAAGCTGTTGGGTAAAATGACTGCGTGTGAAATATTGATGACGGTGGAATATTGCTGAGCAGTCGCCGCTAACTGAGCCCTCTTTGCTCCGTCACTCTCCCTCATAGCTTTCTCAAGTTTTGCTAAGTGCTCTGAACCAGGACCTCATCCAGTTCACACTCAAACCGGGGGTGCAGGTGAACGTCTACGCCACACGGCTGTCTCCAGGTGAGTCTGCTGCCTCTGCTTTACACCTACCTGAGCAGATGGTCGTCCTGTCCAGTTTTGGAAATAGGCTACACTTTGGATGTGTTCCTTTGTTCTCCTTCACCCAGATTATGTGCAGTTCTTCCACTTTACAGAAAAAGACAGAGTGAACTCGACATTTTCCATTAACGCTCTCCAGATATATTCTTGTGTCATGTCTGCACAGTAAAACTCTAATGCCCCAGTGGTGGGATTTTGATCTGCAGTATTTTTTTTTGACTATGCATTGCATAAAAAATGAGTTTTGTCTCATATTTGCTCTCTCACAGCTCCTCTGGTGGACAGCAGCGACACTGGCCACAGCGGCACTGCCATCATCATGCTGGTGTCTGTCGTACTCATGGGCTTGGCCATTTTTGTCATATATAAATTTAAAAGGTACAGTACTGTGGACGTGTAATCATGCACATCCATATTATGAGTGGAAGTCAGAACATCTTATGATAACGCAATTATTCTGTGACATATGTAAGATGATTATTGACGTTATCCATTATGATGTTTGTGTAAGTGAGAAAGAAAAATACTCATAGAAAGGGAAAAGCATTGATTTATTTGTTGCATTGTGGTGCCAGTTTCACAAAATTTAAGCTAATATGCAAAAAAAAAAGTGCAGAAACACAAATATTGACTACAACTGCAGTGATTTGATTATTAAAATAATAAAATTATGATACAGAATATTAATGAACTGAGAGTTAGTGTCACCTGTAACACACACACACACACACACACACACACACACACACACACACACACACACACATATATGCAGGACCAGTAATTGTACGACTATTGCAGCTTTACAAATAGCTAAAGATAGTTATTGCTTTATTTTCTTTTTGTTTTTTTGTGTTTGCATAATGGCTTTATTCAGAGTCGGCCTCATTACCTGCAAGTAAGTACCTCACTGCTGAAGCTAAAACTTTCCACAAGTATTTAGACTTCACATATATATGAGTTATGGACATCGGCGACACAATAATAGCTTGAGGAATAAGACAATTCCCCTCTGTCTCAATCTGCAGAATATTACAGGGTATGACAGTCTAATCAATTCTCCCAGAGAGCTGAATGGGTGTCAGAGTCCTGCAGTTATCAATATTCATCTAACTGACAATGTGAGGGTTGACCTTTTGGAAATGCTAAACACAGCCATTCAAGGTGAGGCATACACTGCAGAATGGCAGGAAAGGTTGAGGAGATAAGTCCTGAGACAACATATATTATACAGTGAGGGACATACAGTAAATAGCATCCTGTGCTGCAGCTAATCCCACGCCAATCACTGGGAATTGGCGTTCTCCCACACTAGTTTGTAGTGTTTGACTCATTATGAAGTACAACCGAACTTTTACTTTTGGCATATTTTTTAATTTTAAATGAACCACATTTAGCGATTGAAAATCTGTCTCAAATGTCACAGAAGCAGCTGCAGAACTAAACCACTGGGATGAATCTGAAATTAGAAATGCAAGATGTTAGTTTTAAGCAGAATTGAGGGTGCATCTGAGGGGATGAAAAATTGATTGAAAAGTGAGGTGAACAATATGAAAGGGAGAGTGCAATGCCCAGTGGAATACAAAATGCCCTACTTTCCAGTTTTTAAAGTGCTCCTTGGCCATCTTTAACAGTTAAAAATAGTGAGTTGCACATTATGCTTAGTGAGAGCATTAGTGAAACAGACCTGATGGCAGGTCTCCATTTGCTTGCCTTTTTCAAACTATTTTTTCCTCTGTATGCCCTATAGGAAGATCCCAGGCATCAACACATACACAGTGGAGCAGCCTGACAAAGAACAAGAGGTCATCCCAACGGTGACCTCCATAGCAGTCCCAAACCCTGAGGGGGACAACCTGACCTCGCTGGACCATGTCGATGTACAGTTAGACGCAAAAAGCAGAGGTACTCCGATGTCTATTTTTTCCTCAAGGCTGGATAAATTCCCCAGAATTCCACATGGTGTTCTCATGTGTTTTCAGCTCATGTGCAATTAAATTTCATTTCATAAAAACCATGCAGTGTTGTATTCTGATATGTTGTTCAGTCTGTCTTTTGTTTTTTTTTTTGTTTTTTTTTTGCCTGTATCAAAAGAGATCTAACTGTCACAAGATACGTTTGAGATTTTCAGACAAAAACAGAGTCCATTTTTCAATTATAACAAGTGACGACAACATGTAGCAGAAAAGCGGTCGCTTCAAGTGACTAACCAAAAGAGAATTATCACCCATCTAACTCTACAGAGACGGCAATTGTTGTTGTTTTTGAAGCGCACGGCTTTATTTTGTAGTTCAGTTCCACCTCTCCTCTTATCAGCCTTGTTTCCAGAGGCAGATTGTTTAGAGGGAAAAAGCCCCCAAGTCCCAGAGAAAACATAAAGAACTGGTATCTGAGCAGCGTTTAGTAAGTCAGGTTAGGTAAAACACTATCCTCAGGTGCAGGTGGAGAACAACACACACAGCTAGAGGAGTGTTAAATGAGGTTCATCAGGTTTCCAGGTCCACTAGACTGAATACAAGCTAATTGTTCAACATGTTAGAGAACAGAAAAGGGAGCAGATAGGTTTAGTTTTCTTTGCCCAGGACTGACTATATCTGTATCCAGTAACGATGGAAGTGAATGAGACTTCTGTAAAACAATGGTGTCTCTTCCCAGAAACAGTGTTCATGTTATTCTGGATGCCTCACATGCTGACACACTGTCAGACATTTTCATAGGGACTATTTCATGTGCAGAAAGTAGTTCCAATTAAATCTATTCACAATGAGGCAGAAGTGTTAGACCAACAGCTCGAAACCTCTGCACATAAAACCAAAACTATGAACAATTACGTGTGACTGGAGGTAAGACAGTCTTTTTTTTTTAATTGGGACGAACCACTTAATATGGCAGAGAAATTTACCACACAAGTTATGACAGGATGTTGAAAAAGGTCACTGGAAGAGAAAGGATATGTCACATCATTCATCCAGGGGTTTATGCCGTTATCTGTGCTGTGTATTGTTCTATACGTCGCCGTGATGCTGTCGCACTCTGTGTATTTCAATACTTGTCAGCCTGAGTCTGTGATAACATGGTATTAGTATTCAACGTTAAGTGAGGTGCAATCAAATGCAAGGCAAGGGGAATGTCTTGGTGAATTATTTGACCCAATAAAATAATTAGTGCATCAGGAAAGAAGCAGAGTGGTGAAAGCATTTTCATCAGGAAATATCTATGGAGTTCCAGTTGATTTACCTCCACCGGCAGCTAAACAATCGACCCATCTAAGATAAATGTGTTTGCTTGCAAAAATACACCCTTATGCAAATAGCTACATAAAATTCCTCTTCTCTCTCTCTCTCTCTCCTTTCTTCTCCCTTGCCAGGCTACCTGCCATCTCACACAGACATCAAGCTCTCTGATGAAGCGCCCCATGTGTTTTAATGTTGAGAGTCTATGACCGACTCGAAAGCAATACATCTTCTTTGGCAGTTACTTCCAGCAAGCTATGAAACCACGGTCACAATGAATGGTCTCGAGTGTTTTGCTACCCATGCATGGATGGACCAGTTCACACTGTGCTGCCTAATCCCTCTGAGGAGACTGTACAGATTTATACTCGCTTCTTGAAAAGGGACACTTTTTGACTGAAAATACTTGTATTTTTGCAAGGACATTGATCTTTTTATGTAAATAATGTACATCCATAATGGAAGAACTAAAAGTTATTTGTCTCAGCTGGTTACAGCTGTGTCTCCTCAAATATGAAAATATCCAACAGTGGAACAGCGGTGATGTATAGTAATATCTCAAATATGCTTCTGTTTCTGTTCTTTGGGCTTGTGTTTGTGAAGTTTACTTTGTTTAACTATGTGGAAATAGCTTATCTGAGTAAGACAGTGAGGGAACCAGATTCATTAAGCTTTGTACAATCAGTAAATCTTATCATGAGATTCTCATCAAATGAAAGCTTGCAATATCCAGGAGATGAAGGAGGGCTCGTAGTCCCAGATCTGTGTATTCCATCAGGCCCGTCTCTTGCAGCTCAAAATGTTATATGTGTCATAACAAAAATAAGAACAGATGAGTGAAGTAGATGAAGATGATAAACGATACACTCAATAAGTATACAGTAGTACATGAGCATCTAAGCAATACCTGCATCCAAATTAGTCCCTTTGTGGTGCTGGAATGAATTCAAACATGATAAATGTTGAGCCAAAAAAACCAAAAAAAAACCCCACATACTTTTTTTTTAGTCTGAAGTAAATAATGTATCTGAATGATTTTGTAGCTGAAGTCTCTGTCTAAGAGTTGATCTGACTTTTTAACTCTTCTGGTTGCCAGGAGCATTCATTGTACGTTTGGGTTTGTATAAAGCGAACCAAATGTAAATTTTCTGAATTTAATTACTGGCTGTACAACAAAGGCGCTACAGTTGCAGCTGCAGTGGAAAACTCCATAGAGGTTCATTTATATTAGTTATGTAAAGAATAGTTGGCCATTTATCTTGTGATTTGATTTAGCATTTCAACACCAAGGTAACGCTCATGTTTTTCTTGGTTTTCCATGATTGATCTCACTGTGAAGGTTCCTAAAAATCTACAGAGGTCATTCAACTATAACTGAGTCCAAATACCATTTTTTTGTTCTGTGTTTATGTACCGCAACAATACCAGCATCTAAACAAGGCATTTCCTCAGTTTACAGTAATGCACAGGAGCCTACGGTATGTTCTAGTTTTGCCCCCAAGGACTCGACGGACAAAAGGCTGTGGATTTGTTCATCTCCTTCGCTGCAAGGGACACAGAGATAGAGAAGACATATCTGCTGTCAACAAGGCTCAGCCTACGCACAGAGCTTTGGTCAGCTGCTGTCTCTTTGGGATAAGTACTGGAGTTTTTCTTCATCAAACTTTTCTTTTTAAGTGTTGTCAGCATCATGTGTCAGTAAGATAAATTGACTAGAGGCTGCTCCATACTTCTTTCCTCCAATCCACCGATTGAGCCTGAAGCATAAATAAACTGGTTCTCTTCATCAGATGAACACTTTCTCAACATCAATATCGGGAGATTTTTATTTTGTGCTTGTTATTTATATAAGAATTTTTGGAAAGTCTCAATAATCGACCTGTGAAAAAGACTGTGAACATATCTGCATGGTGTTTCTTTTTCCTTTCAAGAAACTTAAAGTAAGTCTTAATTAGGAAATAATGAAATATGTAGAAATGTGAACTGCTGTATTTTCTGTTTCTCAGAGGCTAGACAGCTCATTCATTACAAGTGATGTGATTATTCAGTGGGTTGTTAGTGTGTTTTTTGTTTTATCTCGCAGAAGTAACCATGATTGCAGAATAAAGCAAAAACACGACATTATGCGCTACGTCTGCTTGTTCAACACGCATTTCAGAAAACATATTTCTGCAGTCTTTACTGAATTAAAATCTACAAAGTTGACAAAAGCTTTTAGTTGTGTTTGACCTTTAAAGCAGTCGATCAACACATAATGTATAAAATATGGAAGTCACCTCATCTGACTGCCAGTTACTGTAGTCCCAGAGAAATCAGGAGTTTTGAGTGACAGGCGCTTTCATTCTGTTAAATTGGTTACTTTTTCTGCTCAGTCTCTAACAAGTGTTGCTTAGCATGCCTGAAGTTTCACTGCAGCCATTTTCATGGTACAATGGGACCGATCGGGGGGGACAATGAAAAGCACCAAGTAGCCTGGAGTGATTCTAATGGGCTAGTTCCTTGGCTCTCCCACTGTGCAACAAATTAATTATCCCCTCTCCAGGAAATCGACACACATACACCCACACTCACACAATCAAGGAAGATTTTCCCAGAGTGGGTATAGCACCTTGAATGAAAAATATCCCACAACAATAACCCACAGCAATATTGTGTTAGCCACACTGTGAAATTGATGAGCATGTTTCCTTTCATTGAGTGCTACATTATAGTGTCTGGCTGCAGCGAATCATCCATTAGTGATTGTCACCGTTCAATTTGATTGTGCACTGCAGAACATCCCAGGGCAGTTAGACAAAGGCCTTGGTGTTAATTCAGACTGAGAGCAGGAGCGAAAATAAGACTCTCGGGGTGTTGATGGCTGTTGGAGTGATGAAGATTGGTGTGTGATATGAAGCTGTTGAAGTGGCAAACAAAATGCAAAACAGTAGTCTTGTTGATTCGACGTTGTGGCTGAATAGTTATTTCAGCCAATCAGCTGCACAGTTCAGCCCTTGAACCTCGTTCTCTCTTCGCCATTTTACTTTCTTCAAGGATCCAACAACAAAGGGAAAATACATACTGGTGCTAGTATTTTGCAAAATTGTCTGTGTCTGCTCATCCTGTAGTAGCCCCAGTAATTGTTCCCATTAAACCCACCTGTAACTGGAAAGTGATACAGCGACAGAGGTAAAATGAGGCCCAGTGTAAATGTCAGGTGAGACTCTTCACGAGTGTTATCGCACCTCTACCTATTAAATCTGACTTCAGAGCCACTGTGGGATCATTAAAGGTAGTATGCCTAGCTAGTTACGCTGGGTGCAAAAAGACAACCATCCCATTCTCATGCGACTATTGTCAGTGTTGTAAAAACAAAGCTACTTCAACCAATTTGTTTCCAGTTTTTTTTGTCTTGACAATCCCATTCCCATTCACTGGCAGCCAGTACTGCAAGCCAAAAGCTGTTCCTGGCTTGTATTCTTCTATTAACAAAAACTGGAAATGGCATAAACACACTGCATTCCCTCCAGTCATTGATTGTACATACATGCATAAAAGGAAAACATATTTCCATATAAAAATACATTTATTTTGAACAATTTCAAAATGGCAATTTCTTCACAGTAAGAAACATGATTCAGAACAAGAGGATGTTTATATCATCATCAACAAAAAAAAAAAAAAAGAACAATATCATAGATCATGCACAACTTTTGGCAATTGCACAACTAGACTATTAGACAAGGTGTTAATTTAATAATTTGTTTAATGTGTTTGTAAACTTTGAAATCACCATGATATATACAGTACCTGCTCACCCTAATAGAGTCTAAAATCCTTCATCACATATAATTAGGGCATGCCAGTGTAGAAAACTAAACAAATGAGTGAAAGAAGACATACAAGTTGTATTGTGAGACAGTTTGTCATGGAAACATACTACTGCCTGTTCAGTGGGTTTACTTTACAATAAAGTAGGATGAAGCTACTGTATACATTCCATGTTATTCTATGTACAAAGTTTCCATGTTTCCACAACTTCATGTCCATATGTCATCCTACATCACATTTTCCCTTTGTACCATCATCTGAGAAACAGTGGTTGAAAGCACCATGTTATCTTACAGTGAAACCAATAATGTATTTCTTCGTTATCAACAGTCACATCTGGAGATATTAACACCGTTTATTCATTTTATTTCTGCTGCAATGGCCTCTAGTTGTGGAGCAGTGAATGTGAATGTTTATCCGCAGGGCTAACTGTTGGTTCAAAAGTTAGAGTGGTCTATTTAACAAATCCCATTTCCTTCAGCATATAAAATGATAATTAACCCCAAAATGTCTTATTAATTACATTTCTCTTTTCTTAAGGTGGGATGAGATGCAGGATGTGTTCAGCATGAGCGATGTTCACTATTATTAACCTTTAGTAGCTTTAACAGCAATCTATTTTCTGCTATATTTTGTATTCAGGATACAAAGAAAAGAGGGAATTATCATTTATATTACATTTTCCATTAAATGTTTGTCTGTTTGATTTGTGCATTAGACTGTAGCTTATAAGGTATTGCACCTTCACTGGCTGATGTTACAGGCAGAATAGATATTAATAAAAAAAAAAAAATGCAAATGTCAGCTGTGTAAGTATTAATAAACACCAATAGCAATGCAATAAAATAGAAACATAACAATTCTTGTAACTCTAGAAGCTAATGGGAAATATTGTTATCACCTGTGTGTAAAATCTGCCTTTAAATATTATAATTACACCAATTTTTGACAAATCACGAGCCTCAGACTAGAGGTCAAAGAGCCCAACTCTCAGCCTTCACACAGTATTATAAATTATTTATATATATATTTGTATATAGTCTATTTATGTGAGTTAAAATCTTGACTGAACAATAGCAGCGTGGAGGATAAAAAGTAATGCCAACAAAGCAAACAAAGTCATTCACAAGTAAAACACAACAACCTTTACTCAGTAACAGAGTGACCGCCTTAGACATTGGTACAGTTTGGAAATTCCCTCGTTACAATTCTTTCCACATTTCTTCCAATTCCTCCTGAAAACGTGCAAAGAAACAATAAAAATGAACGCAATGCACATCATATATGCACATGTACACAGATATTTAACTGTCATCACTTCATCTGCATGCATAAGTTCAATTCAGTGCATTTCTAGTGTGATATTGTTCTTTTGCTGTGTAATTCAGACTCATTTTATTCACATTTATTATGAAAGTGACTCTAAAAAGCACAGGATGTGTAAGCTATAGATGCATATTCTTTCAAGTGTACCATCGAGTGTCACAAACCAAACCAAGTCAAAGTTATAGCTTCATCATTATCACACTAAGCTAGTCAGAACAGGATGAACCTGAAGGAAAGTGTGACAAGGAGAGAAAAAGCCATCTCCTAGAAGAAATATCCTAATGTAACACCTTCCTCTGTTCAAGTTCACCGTCTTCCTGCATGTACGTGGAGGATGGTTTGGTAAGACACTCATCATGCTAATCAGAGAACGGTGGCATTCATCTTGTCGAAACACAGAGTTGATTACTAGGCTAATGAATTTTAAAGACCAGAGCAGCGTGTGATTTACAGTTTTATAAAGAAGAATTCTGAATCTGTTTTACGGCTTAATTAATTCATATTTCTACTGAACTGTAAATTTCTTCTGATTATTAAATATGAGCCCATGAGAGTCCTCGTGTTAATCAGTTGGTAAAAACATCTATCATATTAACATCTTTATTTAAGTATTTCAATTTACCCGACATTCACATCTTGATTTTAATCGTCTGGCAAAACAGATTTTTAGATCTTATTTATTTACTGAAATTTTGCTACTTTTATTTTGTCTGGGAGCACTGTTAGAATCAATACATAGTGGATTCAATCTGCAAAACCAATAAGATCATAATGAGAGCGTCCAAAATAGACTTTATGATGCGCCTGCTTTTATTCGGTAGAATAAAACCTAGAAATATTATATTTCTGAAAACATGTTTGATCAGCATATTCCTTTTTATCACTTAAATAAAGTCTGTATTAAAAACATTTCTGATTACTTAGGATGTTAAATAGATGAATCATCAGCAATAATCTGTCAAGTTAAACAGTAACTGAAACACTCCATAGCAGATGATGGTAGATGTTCGCAGACAGAGATCTTGAAATATTTACACAATATTTTTTTTTACAAGTAAAATACTTGTAAAAGGGATTGAAGTTGGATAATGTGCTTTGATGGAGCATTTGAATCGCTGCCTTAGGCTACACTACAATCACACCATGCCTCAGAGTATTAATGGAATCTTTAAACAGCAGGTTGTAAATTCATTTAATCTAGCGGGACCCAAATCAAAGGTCTCATGCTGCTCTGCCCTTTGTAAATAAACACCTTTGAAAGCAACCTAAAAGCCGTTAATTTGTTTCAGATCAGCAAGGACTCGGAAAGGTGGAAACAGCTGAGAAATGAAGAATAGCCAAAGTGCTGAGTGACCAGAAAAAGGGCCTGCAGCCCACATGTCTGTGTCAGGAGCACTGCAATGCTACTTTTGTCAAACGGTCTACTTTCTGCCGGGGACTGAATAGTTTTCATCTAAAACACATCACAGTAGATGTCAGCCACAGCAATCAAAAAGTTAACTCGTCATCCTGATGTCTGGCTAAGGTGCAGATGCTGCAGTTGTGCTTGTGGAATGTAATTTGCAAAAATCGGACACATTGCAGCGATACGCCCGCTCTGCTCGGCTGTGGCTGACTAGCATACAGTAATCTGAGTCATAAAAGACCCTCAGTAACACTTTATATTACAGTACACATATTTATCACTGCTGATTAACATTTTATTTCCCTAAAAATATCACAGAACCACTGGTCTGAATAACATTTTCACTATCTTAGCCAACATCCAAAGAGTAGGGCCAACTGAATTTGCTTATTTCAATTATAGGGTTGTGTGTTTTTTTAAAAATTATAATTTATAACATCAATTAACACTTTATATTAGGGTCCACACATTCACCACTAACGGTCTGCTTAATATATATATCAGTATCATATTTGCTGCTTATTATGCATTAAAGTTAACATATTAACATCTCATTCTGCATGTCTAACTACAACAATAACAGCGCAAACATTCAAAGTTGGATTTCTTTTTGCTTATTGAGAATAGCTAAAGAACTGCGTTATTGTCATGGTGCTCAAGGTCCACATATTCACCATCAACTGGTTGCTCATCACCATATATAGTAGCAGTTTAGTGTGTGATTATGAGGCACTTAATAATGACCATATTCTACAAGGACATTAAAGCTGCGTATGAGTTTCATCACAGATTTTTCATCAAATCTGTAAAACCAGAGTCACATTAGTTCACATTTTCCTATCTTTATTTTAAGCACTCTATTCTGTACTTTAAATTTTAGGCCAAGAATAAATACCACATGTAGCCCTTTAAGGATAACAAAAAACAACAAAAAAACAAACAAAAAAAAACACCTATCACATGTATTGTAGCTTATTTTTCCATCAATCCAGCTGATATCATTATCTCTATGTGTGTGCTGATGTCAACATATCAGTTGCCTCTATATGTGTCAAGTTTGAAGTAAATTGAAACAAAATGCATGTTTTTGTAAACATTTGAAATTTCACCCATTATAAGTAAATGGGGAAAAGAAAAATTTAGCAAATTCATAAAAAAAAAAATTGAACTTTCACCTATTTTCCCCCAAAATGTAATCACATCTATTCTGAGTCACTGGCAATATATAAACCCAATTTAGTAGGAATTCAACCAGGAATTTTGCTGCTTACACATATGTGAAATTTGACCCATTATAAGCATCAGCTGGTTGCTCATCACCATATATAGTAGTAATTTAGTGTGTGATTATAAGGCACTTAATAATGACCATATTCTACGAGGACATTAAAGTTGCGTATGAGTTTCATCACCGATTTTTCATCAAATCTGTAAAACCCGAGTCATAGCCAAAGCATCACCAATCTGCAAGCATTTCCATGATTACGTACCTGGATCTCTTTCCTCACTGTGAACAAGTGTACTCCACCATAAACATTGTACGTGTTTACAAACAGAGCTGGTACGTCGCTTCGGCATTTTCAGAAATTTGTGAGAATATCAATAATACGTATAACCCCTATGAGAAATAGTAATGAGCTCTTTGTTAAAATCCGTATAACTTTTGTCACCAATTTTTTGCTGTTTTGTGGGAAGTGGAGCTCCACGCAGCTGCTGGAGCAGCAACAACAAAACATGTTGATCAAGCGAAAATGGGTGCATGAAACTCCACTTTCCACACAACAGCAAAAGCTGGTGACGAAAATCTTTAGCTTTAACAAAGAGCTTATTACTGCTTCTTATGGGGGTTACAGGTAGTATTGATATTCTTAACCAGTACCAGCAAGTTGAAGTTGCATTCTACAACACACTCAGCTCCCTGAACTACCTAAAAATGTATCCCATAGAGCAGTGGTTCTCAACTCCGGTCCTCGTGACCCCGTGTCCTGCATGTTTTAGAGATTTCCCTCTTCCAACACACCTGGAAGCCATTGCATCGTTATCAGACTTCTGCAGAGCTGGATGATGGGCGGATCATTAATTGATTCAGGTGTGCTGGAAGAGGGACAGATGCAAAACGTGCAGGACATGGGGTCACGAGAACCGGAGTTGAGAACCACTGCCATAGAGGATGACTAAATAAAACTCCCACAATCGAATATTGCTAATATTTTGTTGAACTGCCCTTAGCTTTGACGATAACATACATGCTATGTTATAACATTGTTTCAATAACCTTATGCAATGTCACAACATTTATTCCCATCATATTTTGGACATGAAACATGCCTGAACCTCGACCTGACCAACTGAAGCAATCTCAGATCATAACACTGCCCCCACAGGCTTACACTGTAGGCACTGGGCATGATGGGTAAATACTTCATCCACCTCTCCTCTTATCTTGGTGCACCTGTTATTGTGGAACAGGTTCAATCTGGAGTCATCAAACCACATGATCTTTTTCCACTCACACACAGTACAACCCTTATGCTCTCTATTAAGCTGATGGTTTTTATCCTTTTTTTTTCAGAAATGAACATATACTCACTGCATCGGTTAGAGTTAAAGAACATGAAACATATTAATCACTGCAGCCATTATCCAGTGGAAGAATTTGAGCTATTTGCTAAGTTAAGTCCAGGCAGGAACTCTTTATTAGCCCACTCCCCAAAAGGGAGGCAAGGGGTATTGTTTTTTATTGTAAACACAGCAGCAAAACTATTGGTTAAATTCATACCAAATTGGATGTATAGATTGCCAGCGACCCAGAATAAATGTGGTTACATTTTGGGAAGAGTAGGTCAAAGTTCACATTTTTGAGGCATTTTGTAAAAAAAAAAAAAAAAAAAAAAAAAAAAAATTCCCCCCATTTACTTATAATGGGCAAAATTTCACATGTCTATAAAAACATACATTTTGTTTAAATTTACTTCAACCTTGGCACATATGTAGAGACAACTGATATGCTGACATCAACACATAAACATGATGACATCAGCTGGATCAATGCCAAAATAAGCTACAATACGAGTGAGGGGCAGGGTTTGTTGTGCCTGGCACCACCTGTTTATCTTATCTTATCTTATCTTATCTTATCTTATCTTATCTTATCTTATCTTATCTTATCTTATCTTATCTTATC
>JAQQZY010000008.1:23366005-23382859 GCA_030068375.1 Ostorhinchus rueppellii
TCTTATCTTATCTTATCTTATCTTATCTTATCTTATCTTATCTTATCTTATCTTATCTTATCTTATCTTATCTTAACGTGCTACATCAGCTGACAGTTTACATTGCAGCTCCGTTAGCTTACCTCTAGTTTTAGAGAAAACAACCAAAGTAAAACCACAAATCACTTCTGTTTTGTATACGGTTTGTGTTATCAGTAGCTGCACCAAAGAACTGTATGGAATTGTCCAAACAAGATCAGAACTGTCACAGTTTGGTCTGAATCGTGGAGCAACAAATGGTAAACTTAGCAAATATAATAACAAAACATTATACCTTCATGAGCTTCATAATTAATTCTCTTCAATAAAGAAGAAATGCCAGGATTACAGCATCAAACATCATCCTGTTTCTCTAGAGTTGTGTCCAAACAACAGTAGTGCTTCTATTTTTTCAATCACTTTGGCACTCGTTTTACTCTAAAACTTGTTTCAACTAATTCTCATCTGAACTCATCATATTCTAAGACCTCTTGGGGTTACTTTTCAACACTCTGGGAGACTGGCAGAGACACATAAATCCTTCCCCACTGGTGCAAATAAATTTAGTTCACATTTTCCTATCTTTATTCTAAGCACTCTATTCTCTACTTTATAATTTTAGGCCAAGAATAAATACCACATGTAACCCTTTAAGGATAACAAAAAACAAACAAAAAAAAAAACACCTATCACATGTATTGTAGCTTATTTTGCCATCAATCCAGCTGATGTCATTAGCTCTATGTGTGTGCTGATGTCAGCATATCAGTTGCCTCTATATGTGTCAACTTTGAAGAAAATTGAAACAAAATGTATGTTTTTATAGACATTTGAAATTTCACCCATTATAAGTAAATGGGAGAAAAAAAAGATTTAGAAAATTCATTAAAAAAAATGTGAACTTTCACCTACTTTCCCCAAAATGTAATCACATCTATTCTGAGTCACTGGCAATCTATAAACCCAATTTGGTATGAATTCAACCAAGAATTTTGCTGCTTACACATATGTGAAATTTTATCCATTATAAGTAAATGGGGGAGAAAAAAATGATTTAAAAATAATTCATAAAGAAATTCAACTTTGACCTACTTTTCCCAACATGTAATCACATCTATTCTGGGTCACTGGCAATCTATAAACCCAATATGCTATGAATTCAATAAAGACTTTTGCTGCCTAATTATTAACAAACAAAGACACAAACAAACAAACAGAACCAAAAACAATACCCCTTGCCTCCGCTTTGGGGGACAGGTGAAAAAGTAAAGAACAGTTCATCTACAACCTCTTAACACATTATTAATAAGCAATAAAACAGTTGGTAAAAGCTGGAGCAACTGAAAAATGCCAGAATTTCAAAAAAAAAAAAAAAAAACACCCGGCCTGAATCAAAAGACTAAATATAAATACAGATGACCTGACACCATTTCACATCACTATAGCAAAGACAAACTGCTTTTCCATGCGTCTGTGTCGATCCACAGACTAGAGCAGTAGAGTTCAACTGTCACTCGCCTCTCTGTCCAAACAACTATGATTGGCCAAATTATGAAAACAGGCGCCTGATAAAGGGGTACAAATTTAGTTTCCTGTAAGACCCCTTATTAAAAATACGGTGAAAGGTAACTGTGCAATTTTTACTTAATGATGCCAAAAAAATCCTCAAGCATGGCAACTTTGATGGTGGAGCAGTTGATTTAGAGTAATATTTGTACTTCATAACAAATGAAAAAAATGCCCCATAGAATGCTTATGTATACCCCGATAAGCACCAAGTAAATGAATACGAATGTGTGGACTTTAATACAGAGTTTTACTAATTTCCATAATACTGAACAAGGTCAATGTTCTGCACAACTTGAACTGGAATTACTCCACTCTCACCAAGATAGTGAGGAAGTTATTCAGAACAGTTGCTCAGTGATGTGTTTTTAGGGCAATAAAATGTTAATCAGTATCAGTTTCTTTCAGCGACAGTCAAGCTTTAAATCCTGTATTAATGTCTTCGTGTAGCACACACTTATAAATAATCTGTATCCCATGTACTCTTGTCAAACAAAACAGCCACACTTGTATTATTTTTTTTTTGACCTGGTATGAACTACCCCTGGAATTCTTCGGGCTGCATAGTAAAAGCTATGTAAGAATTGTGAAGGGTATTAAATAGTAAAAGTGTAGTGAATGTACCTCTGCTTCTGGCCTCCAGCTCCTTTTCCATCAGTTCCTTCTGAGTGGGAAACTCACTGAGCTTGACCTTGGACATGTTGTCATTGGGACTGACTGTGCTGATCACCTCTGGTTCCTTCTCATGGCTGTCTTCAGTCTGGACGTGGATCCAAGGGATTTTCCTAATGACACAAAGAAAGGCATGAGAAAGTATTAAACTGAAAATGGATTAAGAGGAAACAAATTTACAAGCGCAATAAAAAAAAAAAAGAAAAAAAAAGTGGTGTAATTTTACTGAACACACCTTTTGAATTTGTAGATGAAGAAAGCTGCTAAACCAACAATCACCACACTGAGCAGCATCAACATGGCCGAGCCACTGTGGATGGAGTTGGAATCCACAAGGGGTGCTGACAGGTAAGACAGACACATAAAACAAACAAATGTCTTAGATCAAATCTTTTAAAGCCTTTCACTCCTTCAGCCATGTCTAATTTAAACAAAACAAAGAAATTGCTTTCATTACCCCATATCAGGTAACAATGGTAGGTATATTTTGAAGAGCTGCTCCCTGTCTGTTATCTCCTCAGGGTATTAAAAGGAACCTTTAGGAGGTCCATGTCTCTCTGTGGGGATCTTCACACAGGTAGCTTATGCATAGTCATGGCTTTTTAAATGCTGAGATGCAATATTCAAAGTATTTCCCCTTCACTGCCTGGCTTTCTCTCTTTCAGATAGAAGCCTATGAAGCATATGACCTTTCTGGATCATTTTAAAGGCAACCCAGACCTTTGTATGCAGACACAAATGAAGACAGATCAGTTACTGGATGAAAAGGGTAAAGCCACGCAGGGATGATCGACACGTTTTTGCGATATGCTAATAACCCGGTGACCCTGCCGATTTCCTCAGTGCATACCAAACACCTCCTTTGTCAATCATGTCATTGATCGGCCAATTTAAAAGACATATACAGTCTCACAGTATGAGGTTACAGCCTTCAAAATGTATGCACGCTGAAAGATATACAGTATAGTGTGATATCTTACAGCATCAGAAGTCCCTATTGGGGATTACTGCAGTGTGTCTGTTTTATTTTTTTAACTCTCTGATAAAACTTAATTTCCTATCTCAAGGAAATAGGTGCCTTATCTTGTATCAAAAATGCAAGCGAATACATACCAGAATGCATGTGGGATGTGACATAAATAGATTTATTTAGACTGTTACATGTATCAGTTACACTGTAGTAATAAAAAAAAATGATATTAGGATAATGATAGAGTAAGAAAACTTACCCAGAGTTTGCTGAGTGATGTAAACAATGATGCGGATATCGGCTTTCAGTTCAAACTGGATTAAGCCTTGGTTCAGGGCAGTGACAAAAATATGTGATATCTGGTTTTTCAGAAAAAAATATTTTTAAAAAGGAAAGAATATTAGGGTGTATTTCTTTACAAATGAACACGGCAGCAGGTTATATTACAAATGTACTCAATGCAGGACAGGAGTCAATTCATCTTCTGTGATATGTGGAGATGAAACTGGTATTTGGTTACATAATAGCCAATCAAGTGTTTCTAAACTGGACGGATTTTTACCGTTTCTAGCGCCTCGTCATTTTTTCTCTTGTGCTCAGTTGATATATGCTCATCGGGCAGGATGAAAAGCTCTGCTGTCGTAGGTAGACCGGGATACAGTGAGACTAGAAGCTGATCTCCTGGAACTCCAGACACCTGAAAACGCATCCAAAACAACAGAACACACCTCTGTAATTCTGTAAATCCACAAGTAATGGTTGAAGCTATAATTATATATTTAAAAATGACCAGGTGTATATGATATGAATATCTTAGTGATGTATATGGTTCTTATTACATCAGCATTTCATTGTAGATGTCACTTTTTCACCTGTTATCCTAAAATAACCTGCTCATGCCCATAAAGTTGGAATAAAATATTGACCCCTCGTCTCATGAAATGACTATGGCAACATGATTTATTCTTGATTTTAGATGTTAGATTCCTTTTATTGTCATTGCAAATAAATACAACAACATTTTACAGCATAAGGTAAAAACAGGACCCATAAAAAGTCTAAGAAGAATAAACACAAAAGAATACATCATATTCCATTCATACTCCACACCCACACTACAAATATGCGTGCAAACAGGAAGTGCCTGAAAATATACAATGATCATAAAATAAGCCATTCCTGCATAAAAAAAATATATATATAAAGTGTAGATAAAGTGAAAATGGAACTCAATTTACCATCATTGCATCTGGTCAGAGGGGATTACTGAGGAATAGAAACAGGAATGTGTCTAAAAACCAAACTATTCCAACTTTATGGGCAACAGTTTCTAAGTATGTTGATCAAAGTTAGAAACATATAATTGGCTTCCTGTACATTTTGTCGCATAAGATATCATGTTGATTATGAATAAGCAACAGAAACTAAGTACTATGTATTTAAAGGCCGAGGTTTTATTTAAAAAATGTCTAAATTTCTAATGTGTCTCCATCCCCTGGGAAACATGTACGCCTCAGGTTCCACTTAAATTTACTATATTCCACTGTGTCCATTTACTGTCACCATAGGTAAACTAAAAAAAGCTAAAGGTTTGGCATATGAACCATAAAACGTCATAAATTTTGCATTAATGCTGCAGACAGGCCATGGTATAAAATAGTAATGGCCCTGAAAGCCACTGGTGGCTCATGTAGGCTCCAGGAAAGGGCTCAGACTGATAGAGACTTGATGTACCTGTGACAGAGCTGTCCGCACCACACGGCCTATGTCCTCCCTCCATTCAGGGATGTCAGGATTGTGCTCATCAAGTGCTGGTGAAAACGTTAACAGCAGCGACCTGAAGAACTCTGAAGAAGGTGAAGTGACGTGTGTTAGAATATGAATGCTACTTCCAGTTTTGTTCTTGATTAATCTGATGTGCAGTTTTGTCTTTTTTCATTTGGTTACATGAACCTTGAAGTTAATTGCTGCTCAAGATTTCGTGTTCGTGTACCGTGACATATTATTCATTAAATAAGTCCACGCTGACAACATGGCACCACATGCAGAGTGGACCAAGAGGCAATGTACTTTCCCAGAGATAGCATATTGCATATTCATGTTTTTGCATCTTACCAATTAAAGTGCTTTGAAGACAGTCTCTCCCACTCACCTTTAACTGTTATAACTTTTGAGTCCTGCATTACAGTGTTCCCAGAGGCAACCTGGACCGTGACCTTGTTTTTTCCCTCCTTCTGGAACGTGTAAGAGATGCTTCCCTCCAAGGTTATAATGGGCTGGATTCAAAAGAAAAAACACAAGAATTTCTCAGAGAAGCTGCATTCCTCTCAGCCAAATATAGACTACTACACGCAAGCAGCCCTTGACATACTGTATAATGAGAATGTGCCGCATTGAACACAATCAACGTGATAAATAAATGCGGCTAGCCATCCTCACTGCATCCAACAAAAAAGACAGAGGGCGGTCACATGTTGTCACACTTTGCACGATTTGTGTGAGAATTCTGTATGCTTTGAGACTGTAAACAATGTCACAAGAGGAAGGGAGGCAGTAAGCAGTGAATAGATGTGTGTAAATAATACTGGGAAAGAAAATTACAAGAGCAGGAGGAGGAGGAGAAGTATCTCACCTCTGAACTGTTGTCGAACCACCAAAAGAAGGTCAGTGTTCTTGTATGGCTCGGCCAAACCACGACTGTCAGATTAGCCTCTTTCCCTTTGGTGGTTACAATCGGAGCGGAGAGATATATACGCTCCACTGGACCTAAGGCAGAAGTATGGACACCAGCATATAGGCATCAACACGTGAAAAAAAAAATACAAACACATCCAAGAAACAGAGACGAAATACAACAAACACTGAATATCACCAAGATCACAGTTGAAGCACCTTTTGCTTTATGTATGTGCTTTTGCATTTTTTCAGAGGCTAAAACACATAAAAGTAATGAAACCATGACCAAAATGATATTCAGCAGAGTGGGAACGTGACTATCCATGAAAGACAAGAGCTTCATGCAATGTGCAGTTCCACAGCATGAGTAATGATGGTTCTTATTCACATACTGGTGATGTGTAAAAACAGTGTGCTGCTGTCAGATCCCTGGCTGTTTTCAGCATAAGCTGTCACTCGGTAAATCCCAGTTGTTCTATAGATGTGTTTGATGCCGTCATTAGTCCTGCTCAGGTTAGAGTATGTGATCCTGATGCCATCCCCGAAGTCTAGCTGGATGCTGGTCCTCAGTGAGTCTCCCTGCAGACAGTGAGACATGGCATCTGTCATGACAGCTTAGGTATAGATGCTTCTCTAACACCATGTACACAAACCACGTCCACTAAAATGCTTGGGCTGAGTTGTCCTTGTAAACCATGTCACAAATAGTTTTTAGGTGTACATGAGTAGAAGCAGACAGAAACTCTTCTGAGAAAAGTAAATGGACAGCTGCGTTTGTCATAAAAGTGCACATCCTGAGCTAAGATGGAGAAGTTTTTCTGGCACTATCATTTCTAATATTCATAGTTTTCAGTCATGTGACTGGCATGCGGCCCTAGAGGGCAAAACATAGTTCCAGAGCTATGGCAAACACATAGAACTGTAGCACAAGCCTGTCAATTTTTTATCTGTTTTGAGCCCCGAATATTTAGATCAGCTCTCAAAAGCAGAAAAACAAAGATATGTTGTGAACAAACTGCAAGTCTTAGGCATCTGCGATCCATATACAGCATCTGCTGCAGTATTTCAGTCACTAAAAGCAGCTTCGTCACTGCCAGAGCTCCACTTTAGCAATATTTACATACAGTGCATCTCGAGGAGAATCCTGCTCTTTTACAGCTGCCAGGATTGAAGTGTACAAAAGCAGAGACAGCAACATGTACTTTGGACCTAGATTGGACAGTAATTCTGCCACGCGGTGGTGAAGGACAAATCAATAAGTGACCACTAACATTAGCTACATAACAAACGCTGGTCCATGGTTTGTTCGCTTCAGGCTAAAACTAATGGACCACTTGGGTGGTAGTGGCCTTAGTGGTTCAGCATTCAAGGCAGTAAAAGCTTAAGTAGTTTTAATGGAGCTGATTGTAATATTTCTACTTTTAAATATTAAAAAAAGTGTTTAGAATAAAGAACTCTGAATTTCTGAAAAAGATGCCAGTATATTGGATCATTGAAATATGAAATACATATATTCATCCCTACTGACTGTCATATTTATTGTACCACTAGAGGAGTAGTGAGTCCCCCTGCTGTTTTCTATGTTGAGAAAAACCATCAGCATGAGGCCTTTAGTTAACGATGGGATGAGAACCATTAAGAAACAACTTTTGATGTCAAATAAAGTAACAAAGTGATAAAAAAAAAAATTAGAGGCACTGCTGTTTTTTTGTTTTATTTTTAACACTGGACAGAAGTTTGATGCTAAAATCTCAGAGTTTCTTCTAGATGGGTGTGTTTGGTTTTGACGCTGGTATAAAGTTACTACATGACGTTATTATCTTTGCAAAGTTGCCGCGGTTCAGACTAAAATGTGGCAGTTTTGACTTTGTTTGGACAATTCCAAACAGATGTTTAGTGCACCTACAGATGACACAAACTGTACAGAAAACAGGTGATTCGTAAGTTTACTGTGGCTGTTTTCTGTCTAAAAACAGAGCTACAAAATAATATCCGGCAAACCAGTAACTTATCTGAAGATCACCTTCCCCCTGCTGTTGCGAGTTTGGAATGTCAATGCCACATATAACCCCTTGACAAAACATCCCATCTAGCCTTTTTTCCATCAAGTAAAGCATTCATACACTTTATAAAACTTCCCACTGACAGCCTGGGTTGCTGTGGACGAGGAATTGTTGTAACTTAGTCGCTGCACTTACATATCAGGATTTAGGAGAAATGTCTTTGTGTATAATGTTAGAAATGTGGAGATTTCTGCGAATCAGACATCATAATTGAACCATGAAGCCAGTGATGATTCACACCTCTATTTATAAAGTACTGCGGAGGATTAGGTGGTTTTGTTCTTGTAATGTATACATACTGAGGTGGGTCACATACAGACACTGGTACTGCTGTAATCTAATTTTTTAAAAGACTTTACAAGTAAAAATGAGGTTGTTTTACCTGTCTGTGTGTATTAACTGTAAAAGCAGCTGTGTGCAATTATACAGAAACATTCAAATTTACTGAGAATTATCGTGCATGTGAATATGTGGCCGGTAAACCACTGAACGTCAGCTGTGTGGCATTTTGGCTTGTTTTACCCTCCAGGTGGGTTCTCCGATAAGGATTTGACGTCTTATGAAAGCTATGAATTACAGCTACTTCCTCTGTTAAACCTACGGTGACAAAGTGAGGGAACTCACATCTTCAAGGTAGACCATGAAGGTAACATTGCTTCCAACGGCAGCGCTGAGCTCTCCCTGGCTGGTGGACAGTCGCAGGCCGCGAGGAGGTCTGGAACGACATGCCTGCCTCCTGGGCGAGTACACGTTCCTCCCTCCCTCCTTACAGTTATTTGATAAAACTTTGCGATACCTTCAAAGCACAAGCCGGAACAATTTCATTTCAGGATGATAATTTTCATAACACACAGCTTTTACAGATAGAGAACAACAAAGAGACTATTACCTCCTGGAATCTCATCTGAATTTACCGAGTCAAAAATTTGTCTTTCCATGAGCACTCCTATTTTCTACTACACTAACTTTTCATGCATTTATTTATTTCTTGGGTAGAACCGGCCTTCTATAATGTAACCACCTTGCATTATTTATTTTTTTTCCAAACTGGAAGCACCTCCTACATTTTCAGGGTCAACCACCATAACATTCCACAGTCACAAGACTAATTTTTTTAGATGTACTTGTTCTGTTTCACTTTTCCAACATGAACACACACACTCAAGACCCCACACTGAGTTTTTACCATGTGTCACAAAAATGAGAAAGAGTCTGAGTTACTTTGTTCAGCTCTACTTAAACCCTTTTTTTTTTGTGAGCCGCAACAAATATTGTGTTTATCTTCTAGCAAGATGACAAACAAGCTGGAATTAAATAATATTGTTTTGTGATGGATTGAGCATTGGGGTCCACTTACCCAGTGCTGTTAAGGAAGCTTTGGCTGTTGCTACAGCTTTTAGCAGCGCCATTTGGATTATACCAAAAAGCAGGGGAGCACTTTCCATCCGTCTGGCGTTCCCACCCATAATCACTGCCAAAAACACGACACTTCATAAAATTATAAACACTGCTGCTCAGATAATCTAGCTGTACATGCTCCTGCAGGGGGGGGGGCAAATATATCACAGTAGAAGCTTTACGGCATATTTTAAGACCATAACTAGAGAAATGATTGTCAGACAACCAACATCAAACAGAATTTTAGACAGATGGATAAAAGATATTTAAAATTAATTTAGGGATTCATTATTAATTGAATACTAAAAAGTCACTTAACATTATGCAAATTACTGCATCAGGATGAAAAGTTCCCAAGTCTCGTCTACAATTTCCAAACTATAATTAGATCCAGTGGTTATCTAGTAAAATGCAATTTAAGATGAATATTAAGGCATATGAATTCTGCAAGGTAATACTTATGTTGTTAATTACAAACGTCCACAAGCAATACAATCGAATTACATGTTCATAGAAGACATGCTCTTTGAAAAAGATGTAATGGAGGAAAATTAAATATCACTGCAGATAAAAGTTTGAGTTGTTTTCTCTGCTGTCGAGCTCAGATAAGACATTACCATTCGAAGTCATAGGCTGTGCAGACACATGGCTCAGAGGAATAGATCCTGGAATAGTCCTGGGCCAGCATGCAACGGTTGCCTGGTCTGCGCTTCATATACACCTGTTTCTCGCCCATCACACACATTTCTCCCTATCAAATAAGGAGAAAGGTTTTTTTTTTGTTTTCCACAAAATTGAAAAGGATGGTTAGAAAAAAGAAAGGGCAGAATTCTGTTGAACTCTGTTTCCATATTACATGAGTATCAGGTGTTCACAGTGACAACGTGCGTCTTTTTATGTTGACAATAAATCAATAATGTTCAATATTCTTCTCACCTTGTTGTGCAGGTGCCATGTCTGATAATCTCCATCCATACAT
Organism: Ostorhinchus rueppellii; assembly: GCA_030068375.1. Lineage (NCBI taxonomy): Eukaryota > Metazoa > Chordata > Actinopteri > Kurtiformes > Apogonidae > Ostorhinchus > Ostorhinchus rueppellii. The sequence goes on from JAQQZY010000008.1 coordinate 23,376,348, forward strand.
CTCCGACTAAAGATGCCCTTGTAGTCGATCTTGATCAGCTGCCATTCTGATCGATAGCTGAAGTGTCCGAAGAACCTACAGGACATGAATGAAGATACCATCATCGTCACTTAACATCCATTATTCCAATTTGACTGCTTTTTACTAAGAAATGTTTTAACATTCACAATATAGCTGAAAAAGTCTTAAAATCAAAATCTGTGTATTTTTCTCATTTCTAGTCAAAATATCTCATCACACTTAAAATAAGACATAATTGCCAAAAGAGTAACTTTTCAGTGAGATATAACAACTTATTTTTATATTTAATAGATCTTGAAAACTTTACTTCATAAAATCTTACCAAGATAATTTTCACTTGTTCCATTGGCAGATTTTTTTTTTGTGCTTAAATTAAACAAAAAATTTTGAATTAAGCAAAAAAAAAAAGTAAATAAATGAATAAAATTAAGACTAAGAATCTGATTTTTGCTGTTTAAGAAGATGGTAAATCTGAGTACTGTTACACTGAAATTAGAGCTGCAGTATTTAGATTCTAAAGCACAACTACCAATTCAATCACAGTTTATAGATTGCAAACATCAAAGTGCAGTAAAGATATTCCTTAGTGTTTCATAAATGAAGATCAAATGTCAATAAATTGCCTACTGGATGCAGATAGAGCTGTCACAACATTGAAACTTCAGCTGATGATTAATTGTCACACGAATATTTGTGATTAATGATATTATCATTTATTCTTTTAATTTTCTGCTGTTGTTTAGGTCTAAGTATAATTTAATTATACATATATATTCTTATGAAGAATTTTAGCACACAAAACACATATATTAAACTTGTTATATTTCTGTTTACCTTTTATTAATAAAAATCAGTCATGGCAGGTATGGGAGTAATTTAACAGACAAAGACCATTACTGAACTATTCATCCAAGGTATAATATCCAAATAAATGACTGTGGTGCTATTTCTCCATTGAACCCATAGCAGAAGAAAAATGAGATGCAAGGAGATAATATCATTAGAAAGCACCAGTCAAATAACGGTAAACAATGTCATGATACTGATAAAGTATGTTATTTCTTTTAGTTTCAGCCACGTGTTTAATATAGGAAAATGTATTACCTGAATTCATCAACATTATTCTAAACAATTAACAGTTTTGTGATAAAATTGTGACAGGCCTACATTGCAAAAAAGGAGTGTCTAAAAACAAGATAAAAAAAAAAACACTAAATCTGTAGAAAACAAGTGAAATTATCTGTCCATACAGCAAGATAATTTTTGCTTGACAAGATTCTTGAATTAAGGTTGTTAAATATAGAACTAAACATGCCTACAGACAGACGTACAAACACTTAAAATACGAAATTAACCCTTAAAACAGAATAAATTATCGGACACTTCTAAATGCAAGTTGTTTTTTTTTAATCTTGGTAAGAACCAAATAATTTGCGGTGTAGACAGATTTTAACCAAATGGTTGCAGCTACATTCACTTACAAGTGTTTCTTTCGTTTTGAGCTTCTCCCTTCTGTATAAAAAGCTTTTTACCAAATTGCAATCTCTCAATAATCATCAGAATTTTGACTGGTTACTGTAATTTAAGAGCATAATTTTTCTCAGTCGGTGTAACAGATTACAATGACACTTATTTGGTTGTTTTATTGCATTTATTTTTATATTTATTTAGTTTCAAGGCCTGCAAAATTCGACTGTCATATAATAATACAAACTATCTCGATAAAGGGTTTCATGACTACCAATACAAACACAAAGAAGTGAAGCCTTTTTGTTTACACCAGCAATAGAGATAATTTCCCAAGCTTGATATTTGTTGCTATTCCTCCTGGACTGTACTTTGTTCCTGTGCTTACGTGATAATGTGGTTTTCAGATTCTGGCTCCATTAAAACTCCATCCACATACAGAGGTGCCAAGGAGAAACTGTGACGGTCCCATTTCTTCCCTTCGTCTACACTGATCCTGAGCAAAAAACAAAAAACAAACAAAACAAAAAAAAAAAAAAACAGCAACTGTCAATGCATCAACATCTATCAGCCTGTCTGTCCATCTACATATCTACCCCTCTATGTTTATCTCTCTGTGGTGACTCTGTGCAACTCCAAACATCACAAGCTCAAAAGTTAAGCAATGAAAAACAAAGTACAAAGAAATATGATAAAAATTTCAGGTCAGTCAGCCTTTGTCACGCTTGAAAAATGAAGTAGCTTGGATTCTGCTCAATGTGAAAAATTATCCAGACAGTACGCTAAACAACGGAATAAATTTTTGAAAGTGACAAAACAGCAGAGAAAGGGAGGTATGACTCAGGTTGTACCATTGGAAATAGATTTAGGGGGTTTCAAATCACCTTTCACTGGACATAATCACTCTGACAGGGCTGCAGTGAGAAGGGACATCAAAGCAGATAGTGTTACGACTCCCACAATATGAGGGACTTATGAGGGCATTCTCAGTCTCATATCTCTACCCTGTTCTGCTTCTCATTTACATAAAAGCACTCAAACCATCAAATCCAACTAAGAGTACAAAGCTGTAACAGACCTCTTTTCTGTTCAAAATTATTCTGACAGTTTTCAAGCTGTAGTGTAGATACAGTACTCATGCAAACTCAGCCTATCAGCATTTCAAAACATTAAATGTAATCATATGCTGCATCAAATGGAATTGCACCCAGGTGATTTCCCACTGCAACTCCAACGCTCTGCATCTACAGTAATTATGAAGCCAGTGCGGCACGGCGGCTACACCCACCATAAGTGTCGGATCGGCTGGGCTGCATACAGGACCGCCAGAAGAGCCCCTCCATTGTCAAGAAACCAGATGTTGTGCTCTTCGTCAAAAATCTGCATCAATTTACATTTACACGTATTTGCTTAATTAATGACATTACACTTTCATTATGAATACAAGTGACAGCTTTAGCTTTGAAAGAAACCCAGTGCTTTGTGTAAATGCTCTCACCTGTCTCCAGCTATTTCCTGCATCTGATGTTATAAACATTCCAAGGTTGGTGGAGGACAACTCTGTTCCAATATTCCCTGAGTACAAAAATGTGAATAATTCCATTCAGTGTTTATTTACATAGCAAAGCCATAACACGCCTATATAAGCAAGCGTCTGATAAAATCGTCAGACTTAATTTGTGAGTGTGAGTGTGTATGTCCTCAATTTCCGGTGGAGGGCATATTTATATGACTTACTGCAATGTAATCAACTCACCCAAAATATATGATTTGGAAGTTTCAGCTACATATCTAATTTCAGTGACAGAAAGCGGCCACTGTGTGATTAACTTTATCTGACAAACCTCAAGTGATGACAAAGTGAAGTTGCAAAGTGAAGCAAACCATCTATGTCAGGTCCAATCTGATCATTTTAATGTAAAAATAAAATGCATGTCCTTTAGTGGATTGTACCTGTAGCCACAATGATTCCTGGTACAGACTTTTTGCTGGTGATAGGTCCAGATGTGTAGGGGTTCTCTGACATCTCCAGATGAAGATGAAGGGAACAAAATGGCTGCCCAAAAAAGTAGAACCCAATATAGCATAGCATGAGACAATATATATCAGACCCATCTTACCAGAGGCAGTTATAATTAGCTTTGCCTTCAGACTTTTCACTCCTTGAGTGAGAACTGCTAACATTTTCAGAGACCATTTATAAAACAAAGATACTTTGTTCTTCTCATCTCCTCTGCCAGAAAAATGAAAATGGCTGAGAGGACACAGAGGGCATTTGAATTGTTTCATTCTAAAGCAAACAAGGCATGTAATTAAAATTCCCTAAGATGCACTGATAAAACTGGCGAAATTGATTCAAATCATTTTGACTCATCTCTCAGACTAAAGCACAGTGAAAAACATCAATACAGCTTTTCAACCAGCTGAGGTTGGAGCAGGGTCAGAAAGCAGAAAAGAGCATGACGGGCATTTGTAGACACTGCAACTTGTAACCTGCTATTAAGTGAACAGTGTAAATTATTTCAAACACTCTTAAGAACATACTCTCTGGATTAGGTGAATATCATACCTGATGAATAACAACACGGGGCACATAATGTAATTCAGGGTAATCTAACATTCATTAGTCCAGTGTGACTACAGGTAGTAAATTGAAATCACTGGGGTTAATGGAAAGTCTGGACCCCTGAAACTAACCGTGATCACACTCTGCACTGCACACAGATAAGAAGAATATTCCAGCCAAGCATCTCCTCAGCCACTTAGGAAGCTAAAAAGGAACACTGATGCTGAAGCTGGCACATGGCCTTGTGCAAATATGGCTCTAAATCAAAGAATATCCAAAGCACAGTTGATGAGGTTGAAATAATTGATGAATGATACATGTCATCCGCTTCATTTCCCCTGAATAAGAAGATTCATTCCTGCCCAAAGGTCCAACTTACCAGGATGCAGTGAAGGTTATTGCCGGCGACATCAGTGGTGGGTGCTGGAAGCAGGGCCCACGTTTGTCCCTTATTGTAGGTTAGAAACGTCTTCACTTGATTATCTACCAATTTGTTGGCTAGATACATGCCATTTATCCCCTCAACCTACAAAGGAAACCACACATAAATGCATGAATCAGTACCACTCCACCATAAGGAACACTTGATATTATTCTATAAGATTTTAACAACTAATGATACCTGAATAATTGTTAGTAACAAGCTCTTGATGAACACTGATTGATAGAGGTAGACAATGATTGCTTGCTTCACAGCGGGTGTATATGTGCGCAGAATATTATAACTAACAGAATCCTGCTCTGAATGTAATATTTTAGTAAGATACCCTGCATGTATGTTTGCATGTATGTAGTGCTTAACCCATTAAAATCCATTGTTACTTTTGCAGCAATTCCCAAACATTTTTTTTCCTCTTTATTTAACCTGTCTTAAGTTATTTATCAGCATTTATTGTAATATTATCCCCTACATTTTGCATTTTTCAATGAAAATCATGTACTTTCCCAATTATAACTCACTGATCATGTAAATGTTAATCAAAGCACAGATTTACAGGTGTCGTCTGAGATGTTTTCCCTTCACACCCCAATTGCAAACAATTAATTAAATGCTCTGACACAAAAATGAAAAGTTTTAGTCACCTGTGGGACAGACAGGACTGAAAAAACAACATACAATCATTCTGAGTGCCCACTCGAAATGATTGAATGGTAACATGTCTACGAAAGTCAACTGCCATTTGTCCCTGCACTTCCGGCCTCGCGCGCACCCCTATTCGGGCACGAATCGCACGTCCTTTGAAGCTTGGAGGTCCTACCGAGGGAACTGAGTTAGAGCTTGGATAGCTATATTAGCTAGCATACACAGTTAAAATACGTAGATACTTGGAAGAGAGTGAACATGGGTGGGGAATATGAGCAGTGGAGACAACTGAAGGACCCGAAGTGTACTTCTACTAGAAAGGTAAGATAACATTATGTCTTTATTACATTACATTTATTACATTACATTTATGCATTTGGCAGACGCTTTTATCCAAAGCGACTTACAGTTATTACAGGGTATTGGTTACAACCTGGAGCAGTGTAGGGTTAGGTGCCTTGCTCAAGGACACTTCAGCCTTAGGCCTCTTTATGATTTATAGAGAGTATTCATTGGTTTCTGGCAGTATGTTGTCATTTTAACAAGTATCCAGCCAGTTAGAGGATAATAGAGGGCAAAGCTAACTTCAGTGGCTGCTAGCCTGACATCAGTCTGACAGTTAGCTGTTCTTGCTAGCCCCAGATGACTTGGAACATGTATCAGAATAACAAGTGAAAAGTCCAACTTCTAATTTCATATACTGATAAAAAAAAAATAACTTGAAACAATAATTATGTTTATTGTTTAGGTTCATCATGATGTTCTCAAGTATTTTCTTACCTGTGAATGAGCCATGGGAAAAGTTAGCGAAAGTTAGCATATTGATGCTGCTCTTGTGAATGTGAATCATTGGAACAAGCATTGCGCGTTCCGGTAGTCTGGGGGCGTAGCTTGGGGTCTGAAGAAAGGGGACTTTTGAATAGTTCTTTTTAAATTGAAGGCTGCTCAAACCGGTTTTTTTTTCAACATCTCAGACCCCACCTTTAAAGTTGACTGTTGTAATATCAGACAAAGACAAAAATTAAGAAAAAGTGACGTTTACAGTCAAATCTGTCATTTTCTGAACATAAACCAAGTGTGTAGCCTAGTAAACTAGTCATGCTCCATAGAGCCTCAGCCAGGTCCGGTACAAATTAACCGATCCAATCACAATGCTCCATCTGTTTAGCGAGATTGTAGGGCGGGCTTAGCACAATGACAACAGGGTTGCACGACAGTGTTAGATTGCAGAAGAAGTACGATGGTGATGGCTACGGAACAGCAGTTGCTTAATTTGGCTTTATCAATAATTTTGTAAGAGTTGCACTTGGGCTTCTCTTTGAAAGCCGAGCAGGAAGAAGCACTGAAGTCTTTTCTTTTAAAGAAAGATGGATT
>JAQQZY010000008.1:23408510-23422544 GCA_030068375.1 Ostorhinchus rueppellii
TCCCAAGGATCGCCCGGGAATCGAACCCTGGTCCTTCTTGCTGTGAGGCACGAGTGCTAACCACTGCACCACCGTGTGGTTAGAGTTGAAATTAAATAAACAATGGCTGTCTAGTGTAATTTTATATTAATTTATAGATTATCTAATTATAAATGATTATAAAATTTACTGTAAAATGACACTGACATTAGGCATATACAGATACAGATTATAATATGAATATATTACTACATTTTCCAAGGAGAAGATGACGTTTACACACTGTAAGAAAGTTTTTATAACTTTAAAGCAGCTAAATAATGTGGTTTATCAATTTATGGTGATTTTATAGTGTGAAAATAAGTCAAAATAAAAGGATTTGGGGTAAGATGTAATCACTAGTTTTTTTCATACAGCCTTATATATTTGTTCTTTATTTAAAATGTGAAGCTAAACAGTCGTTTTGTTCTCAGATTCACATTTAGCATGCTCAGGTTAATAGTATGTGTGCTTTGACTCCTGTTAGTCCTGAAAAACCACTGACCTTAACTCTGAAGAGCATCATTTCACATCCACAGCCGCCACACATCATCTTTTTCCCTATTTGTATCATAGCATCATGACAGCTGCAGTCCCACCATGGAAGTGACATGTTTGTGCAGCTCTACGCTTTGAAAAGTTCCTCAAGGGGCTTCAACAGCGAACTCTTCATCTACCTCAGTTACTATGGACCTTCTGTACTTTGCATTGAAGAAATAATGAGTTCTGTGGGCTACCAATAGATGGAAGGGGGCACAGTTTCTAGAAGGACACATTGCTGTTGATTTTTTAAATGTCATTTTTCAATCCTGTGAGCACCACAGGCAAAGTTCCATTTGTCATCATTGTACTGGGCTGGCAGCAGAAATCTAAAGTGATGGATATCTCAAACTCTGGACAAATAAAACTAAATGCATGGCTAGATACCACCAAAGTTAACTCAGATATATGCTTTGCACTTTGGCTAAGCTGCAAGGGCTCTATAGCATGAAATCAACGTCAGAATTAAACACTTGTTAATTGCATTTCCTGCTGATGTGTCAGTTTGTGACACATTAAAATAGCTCCAATAAATCATCTAAAGTTAAATTTTGAAGCTAGCACATGGCCACGAGAGATTAGCTGATAGCCTACTGAGGAGACAGGGGTCCTCCTAGTGGCATTGACATGTAACAGCAACACAATTAAAAGTAAACAGGAATGAGTTAAAAGTCTAAATTAACAATAAAATATAAAGTAATCTTATCCAGATGATAAATTAAATTAACTATGTCTGTGTTCATTATCACTCTGCTGATGCTTATAAAGGTGGCTGAAAGAAAAATGGAAAGATACACAGTAAATACGGTAAAGTTAATAACTTACATACTGCTAAACCTATATGTGCTCAGTGACCCTATCAGCTGTTTTTTTCTCTGTCTTGTATAATTTGCCTTCACTGTGAAAAAACATATAAGCATTGCTAATCATCCTGTCAAGTGCCCTTGAGCTAGGCACCGGGTTAGATCTGGACCATGACTACCCCAATGCTCCTCCTTTGATAATAAAGGATTATTTTATTTAACAACAGAATTTCTCCTTTGCAAAAATAGCACAGAGCATTAGTAAAGAGTGTGTTTTTACTTTTATTCCAAATAGTGTAATTATAACATCCTTGGCAGATGTAATTACATGAAACAAGCAAACAAAAGTTAAGCAAAGATGTTCAGGTGCCCCTAAAACATGCTCAAGGTTGCTGACCTGTTACAAAACTAAACCATAAAATGTGGTCCTGCCCTGGTTGATAAGGCGTCTTTCAGCCGCCGACAGAGTGGCTCTGAGGCGCTGCTACCTGCCAAAGCCAAGAGGAGGATCACAGTCTGACACAAACATTAGCATCAACGCTCTGAACAGCTAGCCTATGTCCAAAAAGGAACAAAAATCACCCTCAGCACCTCTAAAGATTACTGTTATTTGTTTTATTCATTTACACAGTTCATACAACTTGGAAATACCATTCATATGTATTAAAAATGTATGCCTAGTGACTGTCATGATCATGATGCTGAGTTATACAGGAAATGGAATAACAGTTTCAAAAAAATAATTATTATTTATGTTTTTTTCCAAGTGACTAAAAAAAAAAAAATACATCACCATGGATTTTATTTGCTTTCTGCCAAAAATATTCACCAAGTTTTATAGCTGCTGTTTTTTATGACAGTATTATTAAACTTTTTATGGTTAGCTTCAGGCACTGGCAGAAGCCTAAGTCTGGTTTATGCAGAAAAGTGTAGTCCAGATGCGAAGAAAGAAAAAAACAAAGCTATGCTTTATGCTAAAACCAACCTATTTGTGAAGTGTTTTTTGTTTATTAAAACCTACTCCACTCTTGATTGTAAAGGTCTGTAACAGTGAGAAATCTCAATTAAGATCTTCGTCAATGTTAATTTTTTGTCATATGATCTACTTTCCAGAGGAATCATGCAGATTGTGTCATTAAAAATAGAATTTTAAAAATAGATTTTTAAAAAAATCACTCTTAAACCTTTTAAATTCAGTTCATGCATAATTACATTTTACAGACATGGACATAATTGTCACTGGTGCAGGTCAGGTCACTATGGTAATGAGTTTCTTTATGTCCATTTTTAGCATTGCTTTAGCATCTGTTTGCAATAAAATATTCAGATTTAGTCCGTATTAACATGCAGAGTGTGTGTAATGTGTTGTTTAGTTTCTGTTGAAGAAACAGAATTGCCCATGAGCTGCAGGTCAGGGTTCTGAACTCTGACATGTAAGTGAGTCCGTTTTACACAAATACTTTACAGTTATGTTCGAATGTATAAATGTTTTTTGCTCATTATAAAAGTCGTGCAGGTCAAATTGTCAACAGTCTAGGGAATTAATGGAAACACTGTACCTGTATGTATAGGAAATATCAACTAGTGCTGAATTTATCTATTAATTGTGTACTTTAATAACATTGGTCCAAAATTATGCAAAAATTGATATTCTAAGACTCTTCTACTTCACTGTATGTTTTCTAAGGGATAAAAAAAAATCAGGATTCAGATTACAGATCATGATTTAACTTCAGATGACTGTCATATTGTATCTTTTGGTCAGATCACTCATCTGTAGTTCCGACCCAACCTGCGCATTGAAGAATCAAATGGTATCATAATACTGGACACTCTCAGAGCATCTGTGTGTGTATCTGCACAGTTCTAAGAAATTGAGACATTTTTCACTGGCCAATTTTGTACCTACAGTTGAGGAATTGTCCCATCTCCACATTAAATATTTCAGCAAGTTGATAGAACCATTATTTTGGGAGATATCAGTAATTTTGGAATACAATAGCTTTACTATCACATTGCTATGCTCATGACGGTTGACGAGAAGTGCAGTACCACACTGCATGATGTGAAATGAAGTTAAAAACAGGAACAATGCATTTACTAACTCCCGAGATATCTGTATTAATATGACCCATAGTTTCCCACAGGCCATATTAAACTTCCAACATAAATTTAGCTGGATTTTGTAAGTTATATAGAAACTATTACCGAGAGACTAAGAGATTTAAGGCTGTCTACAGCTGATACTACATGCTGCGGTCTTAGTCAGACCTGATACATGATACACATATAAATATACATATACATGACTTATATGTTCACAGAGGACTAAAATATTCAACTTTACCCAGAGTTACACTAGCAGTTTTGCCTCTTTCTGGTCTTTTAGCTAAGCTAACCATCTGCCCTCTCCAGATTCATAATTCATAATAATGAAAACTCTTTGCTTTTCAGCAGGAACACAATTTTCCTCTAAAGACTATTGGATTGAACCGTCAAGCAGCTGTAGCACCATTTTGTGTCATTTCACATTTGATGCTTTCGCTGTTAAAATTATGTATAGTCATATGAGTTGCTATTATTGTCAGTTAACAGTTGCTCTATAATTCATGTAGATCATGTGCCATTTCTGTCAAGTCAAAAGACCCGACTGTCTTATTTTAGACAAAGTCATTTTTAAAGGAATTGTTCCAGGATACCCATTGAGTGAGTTTCCCATTTCCTAAATGTGCCATTTGTATTTGGAAGGTTCTCATCATCTCCATTGATTGCACAGTGTGTGGTGCTTTAGGTTCGGGCTTTTGTGTCTCACTAGATGAGAAAAAGCCATTTCTTCTGCCACTAATACATTCCTGTCACTGTAAACTGCCAACTTAAACCATTATTTAGGCTGACTGCCACCTGAGCAACACCAGTCATCTTTAAACATGATAGTAGCTGCTGTGTTGCTTGAGGCAATACGCTTCTTCAAGGCCCAGTCAGTCTCAGTGTATAATGTCCCCATACCTGGGTTCTTACTTAACCTAATGTTCACAGTATTAAAATTAAACAGAAAAAAAAATCTGTCCTGACATTTGAGTAGAACTAGTAGAAACGTCTTGCACAAAGTGACATTGTTTGTTGTAACACTGTCTCCCTCATAATTAGTAAAGAAGTTGTCTCCCTATTTGAATTTCAATTTTGTGATTTTCTCAATCAGAAAATGCATAAATTTGTTTTCATAACCTCATCACGAATATAATATGTGTCTGCCACTCTGCAACAGTTATTAAACTAATTAATCACATGCAAACCTGTCAAATATGATCGTGCACCCGCTTTGTCACTTTGATTAAAATTGAAATACTAAAGTGTGTGCATGTTGTTGGCAAAGAAAGACAGACAAAGAGAATAAGGACAGCTAGATAGGTAGATGGAGAGGCGGAAAGTTAAAAAATAAGTGTACTTGAAGGCAGCTGATGGCAGGCTTTTATTTGGTGCCTAAAAGACAGTGTTGGAGGCAAAACTACAGTCTAAGTGCTGAGGAAGTGCTGAAAGCTCATGTTGATGTGATGCATTATCGTCCCTAAGCACAAATGATTCATGAAAAAAGGGCACACATGAATGTCATTTGAGGAGTAAAAACTGGGAATTCACTGAATTATTACTTCAGAGGGGGTGAAATTTATGTGCGCTGTGAAATAAAACGGAGACAAAAAAAATGGTGGAAGTACTGCATTTTCTGAGCAGATATTTAAGAACTGCCTGTCCGCGCTCACCAACAAGCAGTCCACCTCTCACACAGCATACGCAGTATTGCTGCAGTTTCTTTCAGCATCTTAGAATCACATCAGTGGACATGCACACCTAAAGACTGGAGACAGGCTGGATTAATGAACAGACGTATGGTGTTGACATCCTGAAGGACAGACAGGTGGAGGACGAAAATGGCTGCTGAAGTGAAAGAAAAATCTGTTCTGTTTCAGCAATTACAGAAACTTAAAATCGAAACTATTTAGGCTTTAAAAATAACATTTTAAGCATTTGATAATGGCACATAGTTTAGATGATTAAATAATAATATTCCAAAAACTCTGAAAAAGGCTGATGTGATTGTTTGTTTTAAATGCGGAGAGCTACATCATTATCTGGTTACAAATAGTCCAAAATCTGCACCACTGGAGGGAAACCATTTGTGCTAAAATGATAAATGTGAACCACGATTGATCACACGTTATTTGGATCAAAACTGCGTAGCAACCGGGGGGAGGAAAGTGATGATGAAAAGTGCTTGAATAAAAGATTTTTTTTCAAGGTCACATATCAGTCAACATCCTATGACTTTTAAAGTATCAAGGAGATTTTACCCCCATTAATTATAGAAAAATGAAGCAAATGCAGCTCTATGTGTAAAGGATAAAAGAGGAATATGGAAGATCCAAAACACCAAAACACATCCAGACTCACACCTCTGATGCATCGAGGTTTATCCACATTTTTAATACACTTTTCATCATCGTGTAACACCCACAAACTCTGGTCAAACGCTTCTGTGAATTGGGAACCCATTCCATTTGATTTTATGGATCAAGGAGTTTCTATGCAACCAGCTCTGGCACGTTAAATGGAATAGCTGTCTATCTAATGAACCGGTTTTAAACACAGGTGTCCCCCAGGGCTGTGTCATTTCCTCTTTTTTTATTGTCTATTTATACCAATGAGATTATGTGCAACAATAACTGCCTCATTCTGATTAAGTATGCGGACAATGCGGCCCAGGAGGCCTGTCTGATTCCCAATCAGCCGCGCCGAAAAAAAGACAATGTTACAGAGCTGACAGATTGGTTTGACTCTCTACACCTCAGAAGAGGCATGACAAATACCAAAAACATTGACTCCTCAGCCAAGGAGAGCAGCTGGCCTCACGTAATGTTCAAACCCTCCCACATTTGTGACCTGGAGCAGTTACTTAAAAAAAAAAAAAGAAGAAGAAGAAAAAGATGCTGGTCTGGGGATAACAAGACCCTTATCCCTGAGGTGTGTGGACAATATTTTCACTAACAAACATCATATCATTTCTGCAGTAGGAGCTCATGGGATGTAATATCAATAAAGACTCTCATTAGCTGTGCTCAGATTGAAAACAGTGTCCTAGTTTGGTCAGCCATCAGTGAGGCACTTGCAGAAATGGTCAATCACAAGCCTAAAATCATTTGGCTGCCAGTAAGTCTCTAATTTCCAAACAGTCAGCTGGCTTACACACTAAAAGTCCATTGCCTTTGAGGGGTGGGGGTGGGGGGTTTCTGCATCCCTTGAGTGAAAGATGTTCTGTGTGTAGAGTTTAAAAAGCTTACCAACATACTCCTATCACAGCTTGAACACCCATGTGAGAGAAAAAAACTGAAATATTGATTAGCCATACAGGACATCCAAAGCCAGCCGCCATTTAGTTGTATTTGTTGGATTTATTTGAATTTCTATTTTTGTCTATGATGGGACATATCTTTATAAATCATGAATCCACAGTTCCATCCCTATCCACATTTAATCAGCAGAAAAGGTGCAGCCAATCAATACTACATGTGGTTAAAAGGCACATTTTTTAATCTGGTTTATGTTTTATTCCCAAGGTTGAGTTCAATCATTGTTATCTGCCGTAAAGTCTGAGTCCAGAAAGCTATGACTCGAGGCTTTGATGTCTCAGACAATCACAGAAATCAAATAATAGCGGAGACTGATTTGTGGACTGATTTGGGGTTATATACAATACCATTCTTGATCGTATCTGAACTCTGAAGATCCCTGCCAGCATTTTCACCATCACCTTCTACATCTTTCTCATTCCATCCCCTATGGGATTTTACATCTTGCTCAGATCACACGCTAAGTCTTGAAGTGAATATTTGATAAAACTACCCTAGACCACAGGAATGAAGTAATTTTCCTTCAAATGTCCCTTTTAGATTGGATTTATTATCAGTCATTTACATCTAATATAGCCTGAGCTCTAACATCTAGCCATAAAATGCCATCAATTTAAACTCTGCAGTTTCAGTCGTATATTTGGGACCGCACAGAAGAGGGTTCAGACTATATAAATCTCCAATCTGTTGACTGGCGGGCCACAGTGACAACCCCATCAGTGATGATCCACTGAACAGTGTCATACAGCACAAAAGGCCATCTTTGAAAAAGACATCTCAAAATATAATTCACAACACATACAATAAATTCACAGGTGAATTTCTGGTTTATTTATGGTAGACACTAACCACAGTGAAACACTGATCCTTTAGGTGACACAAACATTTCAACCAATGATTCCACAAAGAAAACAGGAGGCAAAATCTGGTTGAAATAAACACTCATTAGATTAAAAAAAAAAAAAAAAGCAAATAGCACAATATCATGACTTTTCCCCCCATGTTAGTGAAAGCATCCTTGTGGCCAGAAATCTGAAGTGATCTGAATTACCTGAAGTGAATAAAAAGCAGAGCAGCTCCTCTCTTGTGTCTGAGGCTGTTTGTACTTTTAAGATCTTAGTGTCTGATAAACATAGTTTTGCACGCTGCATATGTAAAGGCAGAGATAAAATCAACATGGTTTTGTGTCTCATGGTAAAATTGTGTATAATCGCATCGTGCATGCGCAAACACCGTGCTGTGTTCATGTGTATGTGTGGGTGGGGGTGCATTTGTAGATGCTGCACAGTCTTATCATTATTTAAGTTGTAAACAACTAACCCACGAACCCAGTGCCTTACTTTGAAGTACACGTCTTGACAGTGGGGGTCAGGTGTTAATGACAGATGGGTTCTTCTGCCACTGATGTATCAGTGTGACATAAAGGGTTAGTCTGGACACAGTCCTGTTAAAGCTACTGCACTTACATGATGGATGTGACTTGATTATTCCCTACATAATTGATGTGTTCTGATTGCTGCCACACCTTCCCGTGGCTCAGTGTCACATAGCCTACAGTAAATGAACTTGCGGGGTTAACTTTTAAACTTGGAATAGCACACACTTAGTTGAAATGAATTAGTCTCCTTAAGATTTAATGCAAGAGGGAATCCTGCAGGTGCACTGTCTTATCCATCAGGCGTCCACACACACAGGAGCCCAATGCGCGTACAGGCAGCATTACTCTATGGCCAAACAAAAAATACAACACAATTAAAATAAATAAATAATGAAAAAGAATACTGCACTGTGCTGCGACAGGATATGTCAGATGGACGCCTATGATAGTGATATATACATGGAATGGAACATTTTTCAGTCACGGAATCTCTTTGCGCGCATTGAAAGCTTTGTGCGTAATATCACACCGACGGTTCCTATAAAAAATGTTGGCATATCCAATTTAAAAAATCTATTTATCTCATGAATTCTACGTTGGATGGATAACATCTTTATTCTTTTATGAATAGTGTTTGTGCAAAACTGAAACTTACGCTGCTGTTGTGTCCGGACCAATGCACCATCGCTTGGTTGTGTGCCGAGTCTCCCGACAGAGCAAAAGTAGAAGTGTCCAGGTGCGGCTCACTTTGCCTCGGGTTAGACCCTCTGGCGTCCTCTCCAGTGCGCCGGTGCTCGGCTCTGGAGCTGGAGCCACCCTGGACAGCCTCCACAAACCTCTCTCTTGACTGCGCTTCACCAGTTGTACTCCTTTCCAAATTGTCCGTGTGCGCTGAAGCCACGCTCCGTGATTTCCTCGGTTTTTGGTGCGGATCTGCGTCCTCCAGTATTATATCTGTAGGTCGGAAATCGGTGTCTTTATACTTTTTACGCGCTATTTTAGCATCATTATTATAGTTTGGAGCCGGTTTGGTGTCTGTCGGTGCGTCATCCAGTCCACTTACTGTGCCATTCCACATTTGCTCCCCATTGTTACCAAAATCAGGAGATTCTGTTTCACTAAAAACTTTTGTGCTGTTGTCGACTTTTACTGAGACTTTAACGCCCGTTGATTTTGAGCGATTTTCCAGTGGTGATACATCCAGACGATTAAACCTGTCGTTGGATCTAGAAGTAGTGATTTCCGCTTGTGCCACAAACTTGGAGTGAAAGGGGTTCAGCAACACGAAAACCAGGAGAGAAAAAGCGCAGAATGACCACAGTCCCAACATTGTGCCCTTTGAAATGAATAGTCTAACCGTGGAAAAACAGTTTTGCAGTTCAATTCAACTTCTAAAATATTCAAGGTGTCATCTTTAAGAGAGCAAGAACCCATTCGGCAGATCCGCTCACGTCCAGGAATTTGTCAAAGTGAGAGACCAGTTGGGGAGGCGCTGCGCATCAGCCAAACGCGCCGACGGAGAGTGAATGCAGGTTAGAGCTCATTGTTCAAACGTCTGTTTGGAAAAACAGCTTTAAACCGGGAGATTCACTCGAAATCGTGAAGGAAATTCTCCACGATTTTTGTTTGTCGAATATGGTAACATTTGTCTTTGTTTTTATTGCAGACTTCTCAGTTATGCAAACCTCTGAAACTTACACAAACCTTTCCTTGATTGACTCGGTGGTGACAGCAAAAGTAATTTATTATTTGCAGAACAGTGCCGTGTTCACGCTGTGACAACAATTCTACCCCCGAAACGACAGAAAAGAACATCATTTGCTCGCATCCATCAGCATCGGAATCACCTGTCAGATGTGCGTGTGCGTGCGCTCGTGAGGGGAAGCATCTCTGTGAATTTTGCTGGACTTTCTGATACAGATCTAATCCTGCTGTCGTTTTCATATGCAGAACTGTCGAGCAGAAGACTAGAATTCTTTCCAGTAGGTCTGGTAATACTGGTGACTTTTTTTTTTTTTTTCATGTCACACATACAATCAGCCTAAGGCCTTGTAGATCATAACAACCTTGGTAAATAAAAGAGGTTTTGAAGTCATAGTTTGGCGTGTGTGCTGTCATTTTAATGACTTCTGATACCACACAGGGAACAAACCCCCACCAGCTCTGTTTTAATCTCAGTATTTTCACACTGTTCATTCATTTTTACAGTGTGCATTTGAAAAATCGAGCCTTTCCCAAATCAATATGCTATTTGAAAGGTATTAGTTTCAATTAGTGGAGCCAAATGAATCCTGAAAGGCAATTCCTATTTCCTGCTGACAGAGCTCTCTGTCAGTTGTTGCAGAAATTGTATGTCAGTCTTGTTAAAAAAGTATTATTTTTTGGACCAGGGAAGGTGATTATGATGCGTGATGATAAGAAACTAAGCACAATAGCAGCATTTGCATCAAATGTCAGACAGCTGCCCAAGGGGGAGTTACAAACACAAGTATTTTCATTTATTTCAAGGACAAGAAGTTGACTTTTTAATCACACAAAATATTTTCTCGTGATATATAACTGTAACATCTCTGAGCCAAAATATATAAATATATTCAAAGTCAGAACAATCCAGGTACTGTAGACACTCAGCATTACATTCCACACCTCCTGAACATGTCAAACAGCTCTGGCATTTAGTTATGAGCAAAACTGTAAAAGTGAGGGGAAGAATATTACTTTGCTGCCAACAGTGCCATCTTCTTCTTACTCCTTATTTGATAGCGGACACTATAACCGATTTTCAGGAGGTGAAATGAGATGAATACACATTTAGGACTCTGGCTTGTTACTGTAGCTTAGATGTAGTGTCAACTGGAAAATCACACGTCTCTTGAGTTATAAAATATTGTGTAACAGCAAGAAACAAGCATAAAGCAAACCACAAAATGTTGAGGTATTAAATGAAGGGCTGAGATATTATTGCAAAGAGGATCACTGGCTGATCTTGCATATATCTGAATGAAAACAGATGATGACTAGCTGGTGATTCCTCCTCAGAGGGTTTACTTTTTGGTCACTGTTTTTTTGGCACGGCTGTACACATAAATTGAGATTCATACAAGTGAGAGCTCAGGGCAGCAGGTGCTACAGTTGCGACTTCGCCGCACGCCAGACAGCTCGCTCTCTCTACAGGCCATTCCCACAAGAACGCCTCTGCAATGAGGGGGTAATTGGACTGATCACACTCTGTTTACCCATTATGCTGCTAAAATGAAGTGGGTAGCTCCCAAACACACTCTGACAGGCCACGGAGAAAGCAAGAGCCTCCTCCATCAATGACACATCTTTTAATCTGTACTAACCTTGGGCTGGGAGAGCACGGTACACATTCTGTGCTTGTGCTTTTGTGCCAGCACACGTATGTATATAAGCGTGGGTGAGACACAGAAAACAAGACAGAAGGAGAAAGAGATGTCTGTTTAATGTGGGACAATATATCAGAAAGGGATTTTTGGATGGCTGTAAGCAAGACTTAATGTGTCTGTGTGCGTTGGCCTGCATATGTGTGTTGGTGTCCCACATTTTGTATTAGCTTAAATTATGACAAGGAATATTGCATATCTTCCTGGGTGGAGAACATCTTAGATTCTGCATAAATCTGAGTACTATTGAAAGAGAATAAGAGAAAACGAGAGATGAAAGAACGAGACAGAAAACTGTATACATCCGTGTAGCTCATTCAATTTTACGTGCTCTCCTCCCTAGTGTAGATCATTAGCAAGATTATCAGATGTAATCATCTCATTCTGGTGGCATATAGCTCAGACGGTCCCCACAAACAGCGCCATATACTCTCGCCTGCTTTTACTGAAGACAGGGAGCAAACTCTAAAGCTTTCAGGACAAAATCCCATTTGTGCATCCGCTGTCTGCATCCCAAGCTTGTTAGTTCCAACACTTCAGTGATCCCGGCGGAGAGGACGCACAGGCAGTAGCAGGAACTATAATGGCCATCACCCAGACAGCTCACACTCACATGCAGGAGATGAACAGCAAGGTGCACTCCCCACTCGGCTATACCCATGCCATTAAAAAGGAGAAACTTTCTTTTATTGCAGATGGCAAAACACTTATTTTGTACCTCCTTCGTCGTCTAGATGAAAGAGAAGGCATTTTAAAATCACAGTGGGAGGAGTAGTTTAGGACAGTTTGCCACTGCAATAAACTGGCCTTGTCACACAAAATCCAACTGTCCTCATTGGTGAATCACTGTATTACCATTATCTCTTTGAAGTCTTTGTTCTCTAGTATTTCTGGTACTTGGATAAACTGTGGAATACGGCTGTCAAAATGTCAATAAAATGTACTTGATTTCCCACAGCTGTAATGTATTTGTTCCCATGGTGTGCTGGATCATTCACTTTCTGTGCCTATATTCATTAACGCTCCTTAGAGCTGAAATGATCGTTCCTTAAATAGCAACTGGTTTTTGCAGCTTTGTATCATAAGTCAAGAGGAGGCTAACGACCCAAACAAATGAACCACTTTCTCGATATTTAAACCGCTTTATTTTGAGGAAAAGCAGAAATGTGTTTTGATGTCTTGCTCCCACGGTGCATCAGAAAGCTCTTTGTTTCTTACAAGTGCATCAGGTCAAATTTCAATCCGTGAGTGTGAATGAAACCTACGAACCAGCCGACTACTTGTGAATCCTGCCTTGTTAGATTTTTTCTGTCACTTACTGAATCTCCTCTCTAAGCCCTGAACTTTGTGAGTGCAACGATGTTATTGCAAATATATGTCCAAAACTATAAAAAAAAAAAAATGTGTTGCTTATTGAGTTATCCTTCAATGCAGGGATGTAGTTTTGCATAATATAGTCTTGGTGCATTTGCTGCTGGATTGTATGTATTTCTTTACAATAGCTGAGTTTGCATGTTCTTTCAGTGCTACTTTCTAGTGCCAGTTGGGTGAAATGTAGACTTAAAATTGGCATATCTGTGACGTGTGTGACTGTCAGCCATGTGAAGGACTGGCAACTTTCACAGGCTGTTTTGTCTTGAGCCAAATCTATTCTGGAAAGGCAACAGTACTCGGAGTTCCTGTATAAGGTTAATAAGAGGTAAAAAAAAAAAAAAAGGTAATGAATGACTTACTTCCACTAGTAAACTACTTCTGAGAGAAAATGCGTGTGAACTTTTGTGGCTTGAATATTTTTTTTGTGTGATTATGCAACTACACACTAGTAATCACCACTATTAGAAATAGTGGCACAATTATTCAGCCATCAAGAGTATGTTTGTTTATTGCCACCGGAGAGTGAAAGCCATCTGTTATAAGACAGATCTGGTATTTTCAAAGTGGGTCAAATAATTCCTGTCTCTTAAAGGGAAGATCCAGTAATTTGAAGCACCGGGGCAGCTTGACTTCCACTGAAGAACATCACTGATAATATTCAACTTTCCTACTATTATTATAGACCGCAGGGCAACAGGGTAACAATTTTTCCTCTCCACTGGAGAGATACAAGATTGGCATTTACAAACACACATGGAATGGATTCACTTGTGTAAGTTATTTTCACTGTCTCCTAGAAAAAGAAGCAAAATGAACTCATCTGCAGTTCAGATCTGTAATCCCACACTCTGCATGTTACACTGTGGGAATTTACCTATTGTGTTTTATAGAGCCATTGGACATAAAGCTGGGAAACCATAGAGGAATGCACAGTGTGTTAATAGGTTATAAGTACAGGGTGTTAGAAAATGAAGCCATATTAAAAGAAGTAATTCCTCTGATTATACAAAAAGCAGACAAAACACTACTTTAATATATACCTACACAGCAAAAATGCCAGTGTTAAATCAACTCTGAGAGTGTCAAATTTAACACTGGAAAGTGTGTATATGCGT
>JAQQZY010000008.1:23435055-23446857 GCA_030068375.1 Ostorhinchus rueppellii
ACAGATGGAGCGTTGTGATTGGATCGGTTAATTTGTACCGGACCTGGCTGAGGCTCTATGGAGCATGGCTAGACCAATGATTCAGGCAAAAAATATTTTTTGCCACTAGAGGCGGGCTAGTTTACTAGGCTATAACTCTTCAATTGCTTTAATAATCTTTTTTTTTAATTTTTTTTATTTTATTGTAAAGAGACTTTGTGGACACCCTGTACTAGTTGTTCAGGAGTAAGAACCAGGGCACGACTGGAAACTACAGAACTATGACCCTGTTCCTCTTCACTGTTTGTTGATATGGCCATAAATGGTCAATTCCAGTGAAAGAAATGAGTGTGGAAGTATCATAATGAATTACTATCATGTACAAAGAATGTTGCATTACTCACCAACCAGTATTTAATCACACTCTATGCTTCTATATGATCTGTTCAAATTTGTTGTACAAATGAAAATGATTAATGATAATAAGAAGTAGTCATCATTATCACTCTAGAGATTGTTTCTTCATTTCACTGTTCAGTGTGTGGACAGTGTGGAAAATGAATACTATATAATTCTTGGTGTCAGTTTTCATATAGGCATCCCTTCTACCTGTTGAATTTGCATCATTATCCCATCATCTGCCTCTACTGTACTTTTCATAATCATGCAGATGACTACATTGGCGGCATTGAATTACTTGTTATGAGACTCGCATAACAGTCACTGACAGTTTTTTTTTTCTTTTGGATAACCAAGCTGTCACATTTTACATCTCCACAGTAAATCTCACAAAAACACATAAACCATGCAGATATAGATGAATATAGATGGATGTGTTACAGTTGAATGCTGACTGCAGGTGCGTACCAGATACAACAATCCAGAATAGATCACGCCAATAACTGTGGAGAAAAAAAGGGTTAATTTAGAGACAAATAAACGGACAAGAGGATGTAAAAGCCTGGAAGTTTGCTGTGGATAGAATGACTCAGGCTGCAGATGGATAAGCATGCATGCAGTTTCACAGACAGTAACATTCTGTTTTATCAAAATCTGTTACACTTTTTTTTTTTTCAAACGCCAAGATATCACCGCACATAAATACAGATTTTATGTAAGACAGTAAGAAATAAGTAGCTTCCCTTTAATAAATGTGCTTTATGTCACAAAATATTTAATTATTAGGGGATTATGTATGGATTAAATGCATTTTATCATTCTTAATGCACTATATTAAAGAAACAGATGTACTTTTCTTGTTGGAAAGAAATGTATATATTAAATATTCAGTTTACTTTGCTTTGGAGTGAGTGATAGATAGTTACAGAGTGCATCTAGCAAATGCACATAATTATAACAAAGATAGAATATATTAGATTATTTTAGTACTTAGAACAAAAAAAAAAAAAAAAAAAACAGAGCCAAAACATTCTGGATCAATTCTTTCTGAAGCAAGAACCTACAAATTTAAAACTTTTATTTATTTATTTATGTATTTATTTTGCTGCTTAATCTCGCTTTTTGTATAATTTGTGAACAAACCAATTAAACATGACAAGATGTGGCTTCAAATGTTAGTTTTTACTTTCAATAAATAAAAATGCATGCTGTAAAATTGTTAATCCAGTTGTTTTAATCTTAATCAAACACATTTTCATCCTAATATACAATTTAGGAGTAGAACTGTTGACAGACATATGTCATAGCTGCACAGTTTACAGACAGAGCAGCTTTGACTGTCACTAGTACCTCATATCACACCGACATACAACTGTACGGTGTGATCAGGTGGTGTTTGGCTTCTCTAATATCACAGGACGGTGTGTTTGTGTTCAGTTCATCTCCATGAAAAAGCCACTAGGGACCTGCACATCTTGTTGACTACGAAGCAATACAAATAAATCTAAGTTATATTGTTACATTTCCCATTAACCTAGACTATTATTTGCTAGTTGTCCATCATTGTTGATGGTGAAGGTCACAAATAGTCCTTCTTAGAGCACCTCTTCAAGTTCACTACTAGTCTTATTTTCACAGTTTTTCAGTTATTCAAGGGCAGCCTGCTTTCAGTATATACTTCTGACTTGATCATTTTGATGAGGAGTATCCAAATGCACCATTAGTTTCAGTCTCTATGCAGTAAAACCGTCTAATTTGGGAAGGAGTTGCTGCTTCAGTCTAGCCTTCGGGTCTTTTGAAGGACATAGCTTAGTGGGCCACGTCCTTCAAAAGAAGCAAGCCCCTGAATTCGGATACCATAAGAGACAGATTCTTTTCACTGCATCACTGCAGGTGAGGTTCATTTTAACTGAAAAACTTGTGTTTGTGTGTGAGATTTTCATTTCAGAGCCATCTGTGTAGAAGACTGGTTGACAAAAGGTTAGAGATTTTTTAGGAGAAAAATTTCCAGTACGCTGACTTAGGTAATCTATCTGACAAGAATTAGTTATCTAGCATTTGTAGAACTGATAGCTGACTTTAATGGACTAAATAAATCTAAGCATAATTTATCCTGTTTATTATTCAAATACATGATTTTAATTATTATGCAAATGACAAATACCCATCCAGTGTACTGACTGGATGCCAATGTGTTCTCATCCATACATCACTAAACTATATTATCTTTTATCACACTGATTTTATTTTAGTCTTCTGATGATGCTGATTAAGATACAGTAAATGTCTCAGGTCAACATTATGTTTGTTAGTATAGTAAAGTTGTGATGACCACACATATGCATTTCTCAGTCTCTGCATTAAGATACAACCCTGATATATGAGAACTATGTACAGCATTAACAACAAACGTTTCAGAGAAAAGAACAGCTTCAATAAACCAACATTTTTAGTGTGACTGCCTTTTGTATTTAATGTGTCTTTAACCCGTTTGTATTGGTTCTTCTTCTCCTTCTTCTCCTCCTCCTTTGGGGTTTTCCCTTCAGAGGTCTCCACAGTGAATCAGTTGCCTCCATCTAACCCTGTCTTCTACATCCTCTTCTTTCACACGAACTACCTTAATGTCCTCTTTCATTCCATCCATAAACCTCCTCTTTGGTCTTCCTCTAGGCCTCCAGGATGGATAGGATCAGGAATGAGTCCATCAGAGGGACAGTGCATGTTAGAGGTTTTGGAGATAAAGTCAGAGAGGCCAGGCTGAGATGGTTAGGACATGTCCAGAGGAGAGATAGTGAATATATTGGTAGAAGGATGCTGAGTTTGGAACTGCCAGGCAGGAGGGCTAGAGCAGGGGTCATCAATCCTGGTCTTCGCGGGCTGGTATCCTGCATGTTTTAGATGTGTCCCTCTTCCAACACACCTGATTCAAATGATGAGCCTATCATCAAGCTCTGCAGGAGCCTGATAACAACAGTCAGGTGTGTCGGAAGAGGGAAACGTCTAAAATATACAGGATACCAGCCCTCAAGGACCAGGATTGGTGACCCCTGGCCTGGAGGAAGACTAAAGAGGAGGTTTATGGATGAAGTGAAAGAGGACATGAAGGTAGCTGGTGTGAGAGAAGAGGAAGCAGAAGACAGGGTTAGATGGAGGCAACTGATTCGCTGTAGAGACCCCTGAAGGGAAAAGCCAGGAGGAGGAGGAGGAGGAGAAGGAGAAGGAGAAGGAGAAGAAGAAGAAAAGTTGTAGGTATGAAGACTCTAACACAAATGACAGGAGATGTAATCCAGTTCAAAACTTTGGATAAGACAAAAAGGTAATTTACATCAAGTCACACATTAGAAAAACAATGTTCACAAGTTCAGTAATCTCTCATCTGTGTGCTGCACTGAGCAGACAAATGCCACACTCACTATGAAGGTGCATTCAGTCTCAATATAGAAAATCAGGCTTTTGTAAGTTACAAAATCCTGATTGTCTATATTGTTACTCAATAAACTAACAAATTGTAGGTTTACGCAAATCAACTTCAAATTTACTGCCTAGCATAAACTTGAAGCA
This sequence comes from Ostorhinchus rueppellii, assembly GCA_030068375.1. Classification (NCBI taxonomy): domain Eukaryota; kingdom Metazoa; phylum Chordata; class Actinopteri; order Kurtiformes; family Apogonidae; genus Ostorhinchus; species Ostorhinchus rueppellii. The sequence goes on from JAQQZY010000008.1 coordinate 23,438,995, forward strand.
AACAATGCTTTTGTACTGTTATTGAAAATCAAGTTTTAAATATTAATTCTTGCTGATCATATTTTGGCTCTAACACCTTTTGTTGAGACAATATGAAATTTATTGCATTCATTTTCTGATCTTTTATACCAGGTTTCATTCAACACATCAGACATTTGTGCTTTTTCTGCAGCTACTTGTCATTGGGTCAGGGGTCGCAAAGTAGTCACTTTGACCTGTATAACCCATTTAGTTAAGTTTTTATGCATCTTTTAAAGCAAGACTGAAGTAAGATAAGACTAGAATAAGAGTTTTGCACCAGGGATGGGAATCTCAGGGTACTACACGATACGATACAATCCGATCTGATCCGATATGTGATACATGGCTCACAGTAATGATAATATCTATATATGATGATACTGCAGTTATCAATATATTACTCTTAGTAACCTAAAACATATGTATGTAATAGGGATGAATAGGGGTGAAACAAAATAATAAATATGATAAAATTTTGCGGCATAATTTAAGTACAAACAGCAATAGTTGCAAAAACAATGACACTGTTTTAGTGCAACATAACTGTAAACAGGATTTTTTTTTTAGGTATCTAATAAACAGTGACATTATGTTAAACAATGTGATGTCATGCTATATGCAGATAACTCAAATTTAAAGTGGCGTGTATATTTAGACCTTGCAAGCTTTCTGCATGTATGTTCACGCCCTTATTTGCCCCCTGTCCAACCTGAATCGATGTGTCAAATACCGTGCAGGGTTAGGGTTATGTGAACTGGTGTACAGTGACACACCATCAAATCCAATCCAATCCAATCCAACTTTATTTATAAAGCACTTTAAAACAAACACACCCACAAATGGTGCTGAATAACCTGCAAAAGGTTGAGAATGTGCCTGTATAGCACGCCAAATGACTTAAGACCAATGCCGTTTCATGAGATCAGTCTCAGTTTAAACTCATTCAGAAAACATCACGTCTCTCAAGTGTGTATGTTTGTAGTGCCGCTCATGCATAATATTTTTGTGAGGTAGTTCATACATACTACAAAGTCCTTATCCAGCTTCGTCCCACCCTCACTATAAAAACTAAATTGACTCTGCACTTTGGATTTAAATGATGCCAGTGCATGTTTCAGTTTAACTTCAATGCTCGAGTCCACCATAGTAGCACCATTGTTTGTTCTGTCTTCTTCTGTGACTTTGGCCTAATTTTCAGCCACTCGCACAAGGATCGCCCCCTGGATGACGTGACTTACTAAGGAGGAATGATGAAAGACATTTATAGAGGCTATATTTTAATAATAAGATTTTTTTTTTTTTAATTATACATGGCGGGAGCACATTGATAGTCCATCATAAGATTAAATATCACAATAGTTCGCTATATCGATATTTTGTCACTCTCCTATTTTGTACTATACATCTTAGACACATCTGTAGTAGTTACCCATATAAATCTGATATAGTTTGGATGATTTACAATTAGTTTGTAAAAATGTGAATTTACAGATGATATGAAGAAAATGAATACTAATGGACGGTAAATATCATGTGTGGCCCAACTGTCCCTCAGTGGAAGCCTATGAAAAAGAAAACAAACACATTTTCCACAGAGAATCAAAGCCATTATAGGCCTCCCCCCAAAGCCACTCTCATGACAAAAATAAGATTTTTACCTCATTGAACAACTGCTCAGTTAGTTTGTAAGTTTGGATTTAAAGTAATGGGTGACCAGGTCACATAACACACTAACACAATCATACAAATCAGCCGTGGCTGTAGTTCTGTGGGGTAAAATTTCCATTTTATGAGGGGACTCTCTTGTATTAAAACTATTTCTTAAGAGATTCAGTTCCCTGTCAGAAAGAACTTGCGACTTTAAGCAAGGTAGAGTAAATAGAACATAGATTCAAAATTAGATTTATTTTTATTTGGTGGTTGCAATTTAGTGTTGCTCTATTCATAGCAGCGCAAATAACTGTAACCTTTTCAGATGCTCATATGATGATTGTGGTCCCATCTGACTCCATTGTCTGAATAATTCCTGTCCCACACATCCATACCTCCTCACCCTCACCCCACATCAGCCCCTTGGCAACTTTTTATCATTTTTCCAAATCACGCAGTGGGTGGAGTACAGTTCAGACCAGGGTGAATGTGTCCTATTAAGTCCGTACTCTATGCTCTATCCTTTCTGCAAAAATCTGTTAACTTTGAAACAGCTCAGTGTAAGGATGATAGCACTCTTACAATACATATAAATACTCTTTTATTCGTTTTCATTTTTACAGAAAAGGAGACAAATCCAGGCATAAAACATCCCCCCGCACATCACTGTAGTTACAGCAACACAGTCCAGACAACAGTAAATAATATGTTACAAATTAGTGATCTGTGGCTCAGTTGGTAGAGCGGGTTGTCCAATGACCGAAGGGTTGGTGGTACAAATCTGGTTCTGGCTGTCCACACATTGAAGTGTCCTTGAGCAAGACACTGAACACTAAATTGCTCCCAGTAGGTCTGGCAGCACCTTGCATGGCAGCAGCCACCTACTGGTGTATGAGTGTGTGTCTGTGAATAGGTGAATGTGAGGCTTTGTAAAGTGCTTTGAGGGCACCATGAAGGTGTGGAAAATGTGCAATAGAAGTGCAGTCCATTTACCATTTAATCAGATATCAGATAAAAGAAAGAAAAGTGTATGTGACACAGATAACAAGGTCAATCACTCACCTCAGTCCCCTCTTCAAAGAAATGTTAACGCAGGGTCCCATATCTGGTCAAACACATTACTTCTGTCCAGAGCCGGCCCAAGCCATAAGCAACCTAAGCGCCTGTTTAGGGCTCCGCAGCCACTATGGGGCCCCCAAGAGCAATTAAGAAACATTTTTTAAAAATGTTTGCATGCATGAGTGACGATTTATGTACGATCAAAATTATACTATTGTACAAAAACACACTTTTCTGTGGTGCTGTTGATGTAGGCTTAGTGATTCTTCCTGCCTCTGTTTAAATGTGAAAACTCCACTGCACCATTATGTGTACCTCCTGCGGTGTAGTGTGCACTATTCATCCAATTCACAGGTACTTCCAATCAAAACAATGTTACAAAAAAAAGGACATACACTTCTGGGGCTGAGAAAAGGAAGAGTAGGAAAGAGGAAGAGGGGAAAAAATGCAAATAAAACAAAATGGGGGGCCCAAAAATCCAATTTTGCTTAGGGCCCAGTGGAGGCTTGGACTGGCTCTGCCTCTATCATCATCACCTTAGTCTTTCCAGATGTAGCATGCTTGCCAGTTCCCCCATCCAAAGGTCAAATGTGGGCACTGAGTCCTTTTTCCACATTCTCAGGATCAACTTTTTAGCAATCACCATTCCAAACAAAACAGCCACTTTCTCATATTTATTGGTTGATGGTAAAACACTAGAAGCCCCAATGATGGCAACGAGTGGATCTGGATCCCATTGCTTCCCAAAAACCACTGAAAAACAATGAAAAATACTCTTCCAGAATGAGTAAAGTTCAGTACATGACCAGAAGGAGTGTGTCAAGTTACCAATTGCTGACTTGCATCAGTTGCATACAAATACATTTTACCCCTCAAACACCTGGACAGTTGCCGGTGACCAAAAACAACTACTGATCTGAAATGTTTAATAACTTTTGATCTATTAATCCTATCAATAAAATGTAATAATTAAGGTAAAATGCAGTTTTTTCCCCTTGCAGATGTTTTTTTTTTTTATCCAGATAATGATATTGCTTTTTTATTTTTTTTTTTATTTTTTTTTTTACAGTTTTCTCTGTTCTGATATAACCTTTTTTATGAACACATACATGATCCATAAATTAGATATAGAACAATACAGTTGTGCTCATAAGTTTACATACCCTGACTGAATGTGCATGGAACGACCTTGGATGTTCCAATATGACAATAACCCAAAACACAAGGCCAAATTGAACTATCATTGGCTACAGCAGAAAAAAGTGAAGGTGAAGGAGTGTCCATCTCAGCCTCCAGACTGCAATGTCAGTGAGACACTTTGGGGAGGTGTCAAACATGCAGTTCATCCAAGAAAACCCAAAATCTGAAAGGAAACGAAGGTGTTTTGACAAAATAATGTGCAGCTTTAGCATCTGAGAAAATAAAGAGCCTCATCCACAACGACCACAGAAGACTAGAAGCTGTCATAGATGTTAAAGGAGGCAATACAGAGGATGAAGAACTAGGGGATGTAAACTTTAGACCATGGTTATTTGGATATTTTCTGTTGTCAGTATGATTTAAATACAGCAAGCGCATTTGTGTAATAATAAATAGCTTCACCCAAGCATTAGCCATAAGTGAAAGAAATGTTTTCGTATTATCATTCATATTCTCTGGAAAATGGCCAAAGAATCACAAATTCTGAGAGGGTATGTAAACTTATGAGCACAACTGTACCTCCTTTGTACTGAGAAATCCAATAATAATTGGCAAATAAAGTGTTAAACATAAAGGATAAAGTCATATGGAAGTTACCACATACTTCTAGGTCTTCAAATAATAGAAAATGAACCTTCAGGCTGAATTATATCAACAATAAAATCCAATTGTTAGCATATTACATGCAAAAAAAATCAAGTACTTGTATGCAAATATAACTGTTCATGATGTATTTGTGCATACAGGGTTCAGTTTGTGTACTGGAGCTTCCCTGTGAGCATATCAAGGAAACATATAGTCACAACAAGACTGGATTAGTGACAGCCCACTCTATGATGCCCTGCTCGCTGTTACTAAGAAGACACGGTTAGAGAGAGGAGAAGGCTGTCGTTCTGTATTTACACCATGAACAAGTCACAAGTCTTACTAGTGTTCTGCCTTTAAATAATTCATATCTCATTATACACATACATATCTGAGACAATCACATCTTACACACTTTTTGCCCGCAGTTTATTTGCCTGAAGTTTCCAAGACAATTTAATTAGAAATCTACTTGGATGCACATCTTCTACATGCTTGTGTTGAATTTAAAACATGTTTCGAGCATGGAGATAGAAAAGGGCTTCTGAATAAATAAAGGGTCGTATTCAATTTGGTATTTTACCAAAGTGCCAGCGCTGTCACTGCGAGCTACTAGAGCAAAAAGAATTCTTAGTGAAGATTTTCAGGCTGAGGATACAAACATGGTGTAAAAGTCTGGTGGGCATTTATAATTTCCAAAGTTTAAACAGCCTCCTGTAGGGCCAGAGGCTGACTCTTATCAGGGATGACACGACTTTTACTCCGCGGATTCCCTGACAACTCACTGTTGTTAGCTCTAATGCTGTACAATTTTTACTCTCTGTTCAGAGGAAAAGGCTTCAGTTAAGCCGCACAATAGTTACAGAACATGGATACCACAAAAAGGGTATATGTTCATAGCCATTACACACCATTTCTCATCGCAGCAGACATGATTGAAGTGCTGTGATGGGAGTGAATGATGTGAGAGGGCAATGTAAGGCTGCAGAGCTTCATGCTGTGCTCTCCCTCTCTGGTAGGATCGAGGCTTAACGCTTTCCTGTGAGACTAAATTAAAGGATCTTCCTCCTGTGCCCCGACTCCTCTGTGCTCCTCCACCTCTCTGTTGGATGGCTTTCACCACAATGAGATGGAAATGTGACACAGTTAGGTGGGACTCCTGCCTGGGCCTGTACAGAGGAGTGGAGGTATGTGTGACATATTTCCAGCGACTCCTAGCTGCTCCCAGAACAGCTGCTGAGGACTGTTATGACAGCTTTCCACTGAGAGCACAGGAATCCATCTTCTTTCTACGACACTTCTATTCCAGTTCAGTCACTCTCATTTTTCCTTTTTCCACAGTTTTTGCGGTGCTGTCATTCAAGCAGCCTAGATTGGGGGGTTTTAAGGGCTGAATGTGGTGAGAATCATTACTTTCTTTTAAATAACACATGGAAGATATAATTGCTCAATTCTTTAAAGAAAACTTCCTGGTGTATCAAAAAGCTCCTGAATGCTCGTTGTTACTGACACATATTAGAAAGGCTGCTTTGATCAAGCATCATCTCTAAACATGCTTTCATGTGATTTGTGACAGCTTCATCAAACCAAAGTTAATGCCTTTAGACAAATCTGGGATCAGCTGGAGATATGAAAGGCAAAACAAAACCGCTGTGTTTTTGTTTTCTTTTGGTTTGTACCATTGAACAGCATTTAACTCGATATGCTTGACGAACACACAGATTTTATACTTTCCATGAACTGAGAGAGTCTGCAGCTTGGTTCCAAATGGTTCACTTGCAGTGAATAATCTTGAAACGGGCACCTGTTTATCCTGGCTTTGCTGTGCAATACCAGGAGGAGAAAAACTTTTTCTGAACAGCAGCTTATGCATAAAGCTGTGCTGCTGGTCACAAATTCATAACTAAAAATTAGAATTTCCTTTCCCCCAAAACATCCAACAAACAAAAGAATGGGATTTTGTGTTTGCAATGAGACATTTTGAAGACACAAGGCATTTTTTTTTATTATTTCTTTTAATAATCTCACTGAAACAGATGACATTCATGTTCCACTGATATTGTCTAGCTCAGGGTAAAAAGGCTGAAATATTCATAGGGTGTTGCATATATATGAGTGCAGATGAGTGAAAAGAGCTAAATAGTCAACCACGGGGTAGTTCACCAGGAAGGCTTGAAGCCAGTGTGTGAAATGAGTGCCGGCTGGTTTCAAATGGACCACAAAATACTTAGAAAATGGCAAGATTCAACTGCAAAAAACAAGAAACACAAAAATATTTTTTATTTTAATCTTTTAGTCGGTTACACTGAGATTTGAAAGGCAACCCTGAGAGCAAGAGGCTTCAGAAACAACAAACAACACTGTGCAAATAACAAGCAATTAATAAAAAACAGTTAAAAATATATATATATAAAAAAAATCCCTCAGATGATAAAGCTCTAAGATCTCAAAAGGGATATAGGGCTCTGGTTTAAAAGCAGTTTACAGAGGCAGTTTGGTACCTAAAAGCAGATGTACCAGCATCAGTGTGTACATAGGGGGGACTTAAGATTATGTAATTACTGAATCATGCACTGTAGGCACTAAATTTAAATAAAACAACAGATGTCAAGAAGTTTTGAAGCATCAAAACAAGACCATTATAGATGAATAACATTAGATGGATTTTAAGATTTTAATAAGATAAGTATATTTGTATAGCACCATTCATGCACAAGGCAGCTCAAAGTGCTTTACAGGCATGGAAATACAGGTAAGTCAAGGAAAATTACATTAACCCATAAAGACCCAAATATCCACCACTGATCAAAACCATCTACTGATCTAAAATATTTAATACCTGATGATCCATTAATTCTATCAACACATGTAACTAATTGGTGTAAAATAGTTTGTCATCTTTTCATGGTCATCTGATATGACCTATTTGGACGTTCAGAAACTCCGTTGTTACCGTGGAAACATTGTCATCTTCTACAACATTGGTTCACCGCTAAAACCCATGGAGTACCTGGAGACACTTGTTTTTATGTTTAGTTAATGATATATTTGCTGAAAAAGTCACTTTTTTCAGTTTTGTTTGTTTCTGGGCTTTTATGAACATCTACATGATCAGTGAATTAAATATAGGAAACTGCATCATTTTCACTGACAATAAAATGCAAAATACAGAAAATAATATGATAATAATTGGTGATAAATCACTTAAGAAAGGTTAAATCTAGAGAAAAATTCATTTGGCAACTTCCATGAAAGTAGCCCTGGCTCTTTATGGGTTAAAGTGACACTCCGGTTTTTTGGACATTGGGCCTCATTTCTGAGTCAGCCAGAGTGTAGCAAATGTGTAGA
>JAQQZY010000008.1:23447161-23468971 GCA_030068375.1 Ostorhinchus rueppellii
AAGCAATTTCATCTGTGCTGTATGTTGTGCATGTAGCATATTTGACAATAAAGCTGACTTTGACTTTGACTTTGACTATTTGCAGAGCACAACACATGGTCAAAATAACCAAAAAATGCAGTGTTTTCAGACCTCAAATAATGCAAAGAAAACCAACAACACAAACTAATGTTGCTAGTTGGAAAAGTTCACACATCCCTATTTGGTGGAATAACCCTGATGTTCAGTGACAGCTTTCACGTGTCTTGGCTCTCCTCCATTGCTGTTGACTTCATGCAGCTCCTGGCAGAAAAATTCAAGAAGCTCAGCATTGTTCCATGGCTTCTAGAAGTTTTCACAGTGGGTTCAGGTCTGTAGATTGGACTGGACATGACAGGGTCTTCATCTGCTGGTTCATCAACCGCACCTTTATTGACCTAGCTGAGGCCAGGAGCATTGTCCTGATACAAGAACCAGTCCTCAGAGTTTGGGAACATTGTCAGAGCAGAAGTCCAGTAGTTTTCAATAGTTATTTTTGGATTGCAATTACTTTTGCAGGACTAATAGCGCTGTTTTTACTTATTGCAAGAAGATAGTGATGGGCACATTAGTGGTTTTTATACTTTTCCTTCTTATATAAGACATGGATCAGGTGTTTATTCAGCAGAATAAGGTGTGCTTGTGTTGGAATTCAACAGACACGGGAATGGAATGGCTGTCATACATGCAGACTACTGATTTCAGAGGAAATTGCAGTGGTCTCTTAACTTTTTCCAGAGCTATATATGATTCAGAGTGGGTGGGAGTTAAAGCTTTTGATGCAGATCGTCTAACAGGTGGAAGTGGAGGATGCTGGGCTTTTCTAGTAGGTTAGCTCGAGTAGAGGCAGACTAATGATGAGCCAGGGCTTGGACTAATGTGAAACCTGCATGAGACATTTAAAATAATAAAAAGGAGTCTGTGATAAAAGTAGACATTGAGGAGGAGAGAGGGTTTTTTTTTTATTTTTTATATAGAATATAAACAGAAGTGGACCAAGGACAGACCCATGAGGTACCACATTCTGGATGGTTAGGCTTCACATCACTGACAACAGTAGTCCCATTACGTTTCACACACCTTTGGAGTATTTCAACCAAAAACTCTTTGGTTCAGTGCTTAGAAAGTTGTTTTTCAGCTTGACTGAAAATATAGTAGGTTTTTATTTGACCTTAAGATCAAACTGTTGTGGCTGTATCACATTGGAGAGAGGGTGGAGAAGGCAACAATAATGATTATGTCTGAGAAACTGGTGGGGGGAAAAAAAGGGTTTTCTACTGAGGTTTAAGAAAAGTTAAGAAAGGGTACAAGTAAGCTGTATGTTATATACTGACCAAGTCAAAATGTTGGCCAAGATTTCACTCCAACACAAGAGCAAATCATATACAAGCTTTAAAAACAAACACAAAAACACAAGAAGGATTATTGGAATTAATACAAATGTACGGGGAGTATAGTAACATGTTATGATTGGTATACTGTATTGTACAATGCCCTCCATTGAGAACACATCCTTGGTTCAAGTGTTTCTGCTCAAAAATGGAAGGAATATGGGCTGCTGTACTTGATTAAACCAAGATTCCAATAATAGTGAAGAATTCATTCACAAAAAGGCTCCTTTATGAGGTTAGAGTGGAACCAATTAAGTGTAGCTCCAGCTCAACCTATTGACAGTAGCTTGTAGGTTTTCATGATCGACGGTCTCAAGTGATTTTCAGAGGCCAGTGAACACAGCAGCGTAGGATTTTTTTTATTGTTCTAAATCACATAATGTATAGAAGACTGGGTCATACCAAAATGTCTCTGTTAAAGGTTCAGTGCCCAACTGAATAACCCCCACACTCTTACAGCGGCTGCAAAAAATGTGATTTTTTTAATTTTATTTTTACATTTTTTTTGTTAAGGGGATATCCAATCTGCTTCACAATTAAATATATTATGAAATGTTTAACACTGGATGTCTCACATTATTAAAAAAAAAAAAAAAAAATAGAGTAAATGTGTTTGGAACTTCTATATAAAACATGACACACACACTGAACAGGTCCTTTAGCTGATATAAACAGCTCATTCTTAGGTAAAAAAAAACAAAACAAAACTCTAATTTTTCATTTTTATTTGATTATACACCAATGAAAACATAATCATAAATATTATATTCAATTTCTCCAATTACATCCTCCTAAATCCCCCTTAATCTCACACACTGAACCTTTAATACAGATAACAGGAGCTTTCAATATTGTTTAACCAGAGGAGAAACGTATTCAATCTCTTGTATATTCTTATCGTGAGTGCCGCATTAGCAACACGACGACTTGTTTCCAGTAGAAGAAAATGCAGTACAAATGAATCTTAAATTCAAAGACAGTACTTTCTGTAGAATTCCTCAGGACAGAGACTGTTCTGATGCAGCTGGATGAAATAAGATAAAGGTTACACTGGAGAGCAGTTTGTGCTTTCCAGAGAAGTGAATTAAAATGTGGTTTCAGTGACCTTGCAGTCAGGTGAGTGTGAGGCAATACTTAGGCAGCTGATTTTAAATACTGTTGAGCAGGGGCAGATCAAACTCTGCCTAAAGCCTTTCTAAGCTTCAAACTCTCAAATCACCCCCTCCTCAACCAGTAGACCACAGTGCGTGGCCTCTCCAGCTCTTGTTGGCTTATGTGTATGTATTTCTGCCACTTTGTTCTGAGCCTTTATGCCTCACACCATTACCGAGCCACCTCTCTCACTGCCTTTTTTTTTTCTCACCCTCTCTGTTTCCTGCACACGCCAGCAGGATTTAGATACCCTATGTATTATGGATGGGAAAAATAAACAGAATGCGCCAGCCATTTATATGACACACTTGTGAGATCACAGGACAGCAGCGATTAGAACGGTCAAATAAAGCTTCAGCAGGGGAGGGGCACGATAGACGGGAGGGAAAAAAACGGAGATAACGCAAGTCTTGTAAATCTGCTTCATTTTTTGTAAAGCTTTCCTCTGCGTGTCGTCTTGTAACCAATTACATTAAGCCACCACTCCCACTCTTGCTGGGAGTCTATTAAAGTGGGCCTTAATCTAATAGAGGCCTTATGTATGTGTTGTTGTGATAATTATTCCTCTCATTGAGGGTGATAGCACCTTCATCAAACACAGCCTTCCTCCGGAGGACCTCCCTTTGCACAAATAAATTAAAAAACCTGTATATGCAAAGTTGTCATGCACTGCAGCTTTATGCCTGAGAATAATCACTCCCAAGGTTAGGAGGGGGCATTTTTATTAAATTCTACCAAACTTTATACATCAGGTGGTTCTCTAACTATTAGAAAAAAAAAAACATTTCACAGGACGTTTGCCTTAATGGCTATGTAGCCTTTCCAACCGTAAATGTTAAACAGTAGAGGAAGGTCAAGTATCATAACAACAGTGCTGCCCTGCAAAAACAAAAGGCAGGAATTTCTGCATATTCGCACTTTATGAAGGTCAAAGTGAAAGCTCTCGTCAACAGAAATAATTATATTGCTATTAAAGAATACACAGCTTTTCATTTTAGATTCGTTTGTGTACTCTGGTGAATTTAAGATGCTGTTTCTGTTTTCTTCTTAAAAATACAACCTGCTATCAATAGGATTTTCCTCTAAAAGTTGCATTGTTTGATAGTAACTTGAGTAAAAATTCCACAATTACCTTTCAGTGTTTTGTAATTAACAAAAAGAGACAAGAATTCTAGCTGCTTCTGCGGATATTGGATGATTACGTGTTTTCAGGCAGGTAGGAGGGTTAAATACAAAGTTGAGAGCTGTAATTACTAATCGCAGAGCGGCTCCAGTCAGACATGATTCTTCTGCTGTACTCTGTGGCTCAACATGGAACCATGGAAATCATTCATGTTTGTAGTTTGTAGGTTTGGACAGAATGGAGACAGCTGCAGAAAAAAAGGTGTCTGTTCTCAATTTCTGTTTTTATTATTATTTTTTACACTGATTCAGGCTCCAGCAGCTCTAAATGGTACAGATAAATAGTACAAGATATAAGGTAAAAGACAACATGCATGCACACACAGAAGCGTAGATCATCACTATGTCATTTCCATCCAAAACAAGTGTTGTCAGGCACAACAAACCCCGCCCCTCACATGTATTGTAGCTTATTTTGACATCGATCAAGCCGGTGTTATCATATCTATGCATGTGCTGATGTCAGCATATCAATTTCCTCTATATATGTGCAAAGTTTGAAGGAAACTGAAACAAAATTGTTGTTTTTATAGACATTTGAAATTTCGCCCATTATAAGTAAATGGGAGAAGAAAAAAGGTTTCAAAGATTTGAACTTTGACCTACTTTTCCTAAAATGCATCTATTTTGTGTCATTGGCAATCTATAAACCCAATTTGGTATGAATTCAATTAATAGTTTTGCTGCTACAGACATTTGAGATTTTGCCCATTATAAGTAAATGGGGAGGAAAAACAGTTTAAAAAAATCCTTTAAAAAAATTTACTTTGATCTACTGTTCCTAAAATGTAACAATATCTATTCTTGGTCACTGGCAATCTACAAACCTAATTTGGCATTAGTTCAACCAATAGTTTTGCTGCTACAGTGTTAAGAAACAAACAAACTGAACCAAAAACAATACCCCTTGCCTTTCCTTTGGGGGGTAAAAAGACTGTTTGGTGTATGGCACAATGATTCCTACTGTTCAAGATCTAAATATTTGCGGCCAAATTGTAAAGTCTCTGGTAAATTATAGAGTTGGGCAGATCACGCCACTGCTGCCTAAGGTAATCTTTTACACCAAAGCACGAAGAGGATGAAACAGAGTAAATTGTTCATTTGTGTGTTCTTCATGCATGGATCTAGGAGAAAAAGTTGCACAAATAATTTCTTGAAACAATTTGGAATGACACATCCCCAGAAAATAATACACAAAACGGTGCGTTATGCTGCATACTTCTTCTGGAAGTACACAAAACCAGCTTTCATATCATCCTCAAAAGTTCATAATATCAAAGGGCACTGGCTGATGATAAGACATCCAGGAAATTCGAAGGCCTGCAGAGAAAATTACACATATCCCAACAGCAATATCTTGACCAAAATGAAAGTGATAAGTGTGTAACCTGGGTGGAAATAAAGCTATGAATATATCAGTGTGTTAGGGTGCAATTTTTCTGATTGTCCAGCTGGTTGCAAAGCTATGGTTTAGGCATTATTGGTGTGGACAGAGAAAGACATTTCTGACCTCTTCTGCTGCATAAGGTATACATGTGATCGGTCAAACAATCAGTTGATAAAACGGAGACTTCATCGGAGTGGAAGGGCAATCCCATCCTTTCTCTTAATGCCTGGATCTCTGTAGACACTTCATCTGGTATCACAGACTTTATTGTTCTGCAGGAATGACAATACAACCGAGGCTCCATATACGGGGATCAGATAGCCGGCTATTGACACCCAGACTTGTAATCTAAAAAAAAAGACATGTTTTCTTTTGTATTTCTTGAATTTCTAGTTTATCTTTCTTACACTGCGTGAAAATATCAACAAACCAGACACTTTGTAATACATAGGGTATAATTATTTCATAGAGACAGTGAGGCTTTCTTGCAAATCCATCTCAACATCACATAAAAGGGGATAATTGAGGTAAGAGTGTATTTATTTTTTCTATTATAAGAAGTCGATCTGTTTGACGGTACACAATGCATGGTGAAATTGTTCTAGTTTGCGCAGGCACCCAGCCCATTTTTACAAGTACCAACCGCAGTGTTTCCTGTCAGCTGCATGACAAATAACACTCAGGGGTCCTCAAACGCACCAACTTTCCGAAGTTGGATAAAGATGAATTCAAGTTCTCATTTATGCATAATTCATTATCATTATTCTTTCTATCCTGTCACTTGGCAATGTGTTTGAGTTCAAGGGCAAAGATGAAATGATAGTACAAAGGGGTTGGATAACTCACAATGGTAAAATGGCATTATATCTCTTCCTTAATGTTTAATCAACGCTGTCACTGAGCCCACACAAGGCTCAGTCAGACTACTCAATTTCAATGACTCTACTGTGTGTGAGAGTGTGTTTGTGTGTGTGTATGATTGTGTATGTGACCAGCTTAGAAGCTAACATTCTTTCTGAAATGTCCTAGAAACTTTCTCTGCCGTCAGTGTATTTTTGGTGCAGAATGAGAGCTGAAAATCACCAATTAAAATGTCAATGCTAAAACCAGCAGTCAGGACAATGACAGACTTTCATCACACTGATGCAATGTGTTCCACATACATATTTCATAATTGCTTTACCAATTAAATTAATGAATTCTTTCTTTGATCCAAATAGCTGTGCCAAACCTGGTTTCATTCACATGCCAAGGCGGTCTGAGAAAGAACATGACCAGTGAACATAATAATTATCATAACTAACCGACACTAGCTTTTATAAAGATATCCCCCCATGGTGCTGACCGCTGTCGCCGACTTTTAATTATGTGGGAGACTTACAAACTGCCCTGTTTTCAACACAAACCTTTTAGATAGTGTTTACCATCATTTATAACCGTCTGCATTACAGCTTCACTGAGAGCTTCGGGACGATTTTTCTTACTCCGCTACTCACTGACCTTACAATAGATGATGGTTGAGACCAACATCATGAGGGCTATTTATTGTTTAGACAATAGAGACTGGAAAAAGAATTGTTCCATGGTCATAATTTGTAAGGTCTGCTTACATTCAGATCCTCTAAACCTGGAATAATGGGATTTCTATTGATTCAAATGTGTAAAAAGAATGCACTACCACTAAAAAATAACTACTTTATTTCATTAATTTTATTGAACTGTGGGCAAAAAAGGAACCATTTTACTGTTATGTTGATTTAACAGTCTTGCCACTGTACTCATTTGTTTTGCTGCTGGCAGTACATAACACCAACTTTTACAACATGTAGCAGCACTGTAAATACAGCATCAAACATGTAGTGTGAAATGCAGATGCAATATACTCCTCAACTGTATTTCATATGACACAGAGATTCCTTTACCTGCATAATGTCCCAAAAAAAAACATTTTTTTTTATTTATCAGAACAAATTCCATGACATATAGTTCATTCTCATATCTACTGAACAATTCTTGTCTTTTCCATAATTTTTTCCACTCATACGCACATGTGCAGGAAAAAAGAAGGGGAAGAGAATTTAGTCGGTGGCAGCTATGGCTCAGATGGTAGAGTAGGTCATTCAGTAACCAAAGGGTTGACGGTTTAAACCCCTCTCTCTCCTAGTCAATCTGTTGTGTCCTTGGGCAAGACACTTCACCCTCCTTGCCTCCAGTGTCACTCACACTAGTGTATGAATGTTCGGTGGTGGTCGGAGGTGTGAAATGGCAGCCACGTCAGTCTGCCCCAGAGCAGCTGTGCCTACAAATGTAGTTTGCCACCACCAGAGGGGGGATGTGAGAGTGAATGAATAATGGCTCGATCATGTAAAGCGCTTTGGGTGACTTGAAAAGTGCTATAAAAATCTAATCCATTATTATTATTGTTTAAAAAAATAAACAAACAAAACAAAAACACCTCTCACAGGTCAGCAACATATTTTCTTTACCAGATACGACTGAACAGGAGACCATTTTTCCAAGTAAATGTCCATCCAGGGTTGCAGGATTGTATATTTTCCATATAATCTAGAGTTCTCAGTGTTTGGATCCACTTATCTACAGTGGGTGAGTGGGTGGGGTTTAAACCAGTTTATAGTAATGATTTTATGAGCGAGTAATTCAAGAACTCTAAGCATATATATTGTTTTTTTACTCAATCCCTCTAAACATACACTCCCTGGAATTATCTGGTGTGGTGCAAATGATGTATTCAAATCTAAAATTTCTTGTATGATGAACTGGCGACTTGTCCAGGGTGTACCCCGCCTTCGCCCTAAGCAGCTGGGATAGGCTCCATGTGACCCCCGTGACCCTAATGAGGATTAAGCGGGTATAGAAAATGAATGAATGAATTTCTTGTATGCCCCAAAGTGTTTTGAGATAAAGTTGTAGAAAACAAAAAAATGCAAATGGGGGAATTTTCACAATAATGCAATCCACAATGAAAATTTTGCAGCATCTTAGATAAGGTTGTAGTCATCTCAAAACCTTATATTCTACACAGACTTGACAAACCTCCTTCCTACTCCCACAAACTCCGACAGAATAGTTGCACCTGTAATTAGTAAAGTCATCTGTGATAACAAAGTATACTGCACCTTAAGCAGTTTAGCGTAAATATGATAAATTGCACTTTAATTAGTAAATGACAGCATTATGGATATGTGCTGTATCTTCTAATTTACCTCATATATTATAAACAGTGGATGAAGTTTTCAGTCATCTTTTCTTTATCGTTGATGTGTATAAAAATGTAAGAAATGTAATGAACACATTTAAAAAAAAAAAAAAAAAAAAATCAATTTTTCTCCGGGCCCGAAACTTATCTGCATGCACACTGTCCCTCGGTTTCAGACTTTTAAGGTTTCCAAATGGTACATCATTATGTTTGACGAGAAAATATCACCATCATTTAGCTTTCAAAGCAGCTCCTTGAACACAAAACAAACAAGATAAGGCACCACAATATACAAGACATCATGTGAAGAGAAGATTATGTTCTCTCGACAAGTCTTATTTGGATGTATGCACTAGACCACATTTAGCTCTTTATTTACTTGCTCTCAAGACATTAGAAACACTTTGCGGTCCAGAGTGCCTGCCTAACTAGGTCCAATTTTCATTTCAAATGATGTGATTGCCAGTTTGAGGATACATGTGTAAACAACATTATGTTTGTTTGTTTTTTGAGTGCATATGACCATTAATTCCACATCATATCCCCCTAAAATAAAAACCACTGATTATAAGATGTTAGATTTACAAGATTAATCGGGCGTGAAACTCTCCCACACTCTTCAAAGGAGGGGAGGAGCGGAGATGGGATAGTACCAGGCAGATCCCATATTGCTTCTGTTTAATGTCATGTAAAGTACATCCATCTGAGTGGAAGAAAATAATCTACGACTACAAGAAGCGCCTCTGGCAGCAGACCACTCTCATGGTAACAGATAGTGCTAGGGTGTTCAATCAGCAGTCAGGAGTGTAACAAGAGTGAAATCCTTTCCTGTGGTGTCTAATAGCATAACTTCTTCCATCTCTGACATGGGAGAGAGGCAGTGGGATGGCGATGGTGGTGGGGGGAGGGTGGCAAAGGTGATTCTGCCCCCCCATGTTATCAGAACCACGGTGACAGATCTGGAGCCTATGTGTGTGCAGAATACAGAAATAGCCTGGATTTAATGACTCTGGCTTGGATCCCAAAACGTGTCCCTCTCTCTGTCTATGAACTGTGAAAGTTATCTGACTGGGGAAGAGGTGCGCTCGCTTGCACCCCAGTCAATTTGTGTCTTGAGTCAGGGCCTTTACAGATCAAGCTGTTTGATCCGGCTCTGTTGGCTCTGCCGTCTGCTCCTGTGCTTTTGCCGCAGAGTCCATGAGCAGCTCTGGCCTATTGACCGAGGCAGCTGTGTCGCTCGCTGCAGCCGATGACACAGAGTTTCCATTCTGTTCATCTCAGAGTTTGGGAAAGAAAAAAAAAACCTTCATCTCTGGAAATAAGAACATGTCAACATCGATTTATGTCAAAGAATGATTGTATCCCAGTCCCATTATGAGTGTGTATGTGTGTGTTAAAACAGTGAGCTACGTTCAATTGTCTCTTAACCACTGGTTTAACACTACAAAAACCACAAATCCCATCTTTTGGACCAAAGTGACTTTTACATTTATGGACTACTTATTTGTATAAATATCATCAGATGCTCTTTAACTTCAACCCAATCCTTAAAATGTTTGCATTCTGCCTCATAATGACATCGAAACAGTGCAATGATCTACACTGTTGCCCATAGCATTAGAATAATTTTGTTTTCAGACACATTCCTCTTTTTTTCCTATTTATACACATCAGTAATCAACTTTGACCAGGTACAATGATTACTGAGTCCTATTTACACTTTATCTGTGAAGAATAAATCACATTGTTACAAACATTTCATGAGAAGAGGTAAAAAAAAATAAAAAATTAAATGAAATTCAAATTCCAACTTTATGGGCAATGGTGTGCATGATATTAAAACTATTTCAATCAAAACCTCTTTGAAAAACTTTTTTTTTATGTGTGAGATGGTGCTGAACATGAGATGAAAAAGCAAAATGTTAAAATGAACCTTTTCCCCAATTTAAAGTTATGTTTGTTTGAGTAAAACACACTATATTTCTTCTCCTGAAGTGATTTCCAGTAGTCAGGAACAGGTTACGTCAGTCCTGATGGAAGTGTGTGGGCTAAATTTAAACTGAGGAAATTGAATTTCTATGAAATACACTTCTCAAAACTGAGATGGCACGACAATTGAAACGCTGACAAAGCCATGTTTGAGAGGGGATGATAAGATTTCACTGTAATGTGTTTGAATCAATACGAATGACGGTTTTCAAACATCCGAACAAACAGAGAAAGTTAAATATTCAAACAAGAAATGTGAAACAACTGGAGACGCATCACAGAGGATGAAGACATCTTACACTCTATGTAAAGGGAAGTGGCTCAAGAATAAGCTTCGAGTTTGGCATGTTGAGAAAAAACTCAGACTGGAGACACAAACAGTGGGTTATGTCAGACTGGGAGGTAGTTCTACTGTGATTACACTGGTTGTCATTCGACTGTGATTATAACAATTACGCATGCATGTATGGTGTTTTTTTTTGTTTTTTTTAATATATTTTGCTGTTTGTAGGGTTGTTCTGCGCTTGCTAATTATTTTTGTAACTTATCTCCAGCTGTCTTTCACACACAAGGAGCTTTTCAATCCACAACAACCAAATGAAAGAGGCGTCAGGGGTTTGAAGCCATCCTGATGTCTGTGAAACGAGAGAACGCGAAGGATAGAAAGGAAGGAGTAGAGTGGGAGGGAGGGAGGGTTTGTTTTTCATTTATTTTTGTTTTTGGATGCTTTGCAGGAGGCCTTGGCATACATTGAACTTAACATGGATGCCAGATGATCAAAAGGATGAAACTTAAAGTGAATGATACTGAGGTTTAACGCACCGTTTGAACATTTACAGCTTTTCTCGTAATTAACATCATCATTGTGTGTTAGCCCCGCGGTTTGCACGAGCATAGACTGAACAGACAAATGGGATATGATGTTTTAGCGCAACTATGACAAGGATTCAGACTCAAGATGTGAGGAAACATCATGTGGGTTGTGCTGTCCACCACACTATGAGTTAGATACAGCTGATAGCATTGTGTAATGCTGCTTCTCCCTCTGTACTCTAGGTTTAATTTACCCAAAATAAAACATCAAACTCAACCCTCGAGTCATACTTTACAGTGAGAAAGCAAAATCCAGCCCATACTAAATATTTGTGTTGACAACATATTGTGATGCATTTGATACAGATAAACTTTGCTCAGATCGTCCAACATTTTCATGCACTAGAGATACAAGTAACTCTTGTGATAATAACACTGGATTTGAGGTAAGCCAGGCAGGATGTTTGATCCATGACTATCATTTGTTTTGGGTTTTTTTGCCTCTCTAAACAGGCTGAGTTTGTGGGTATATTTGACAAGCTTCTGAACATTTTTCATTTTGATTTCCGCCTCCACACTAGTACTGCACTTTCATTTGTTATTTGTATTACAAAAATTAGATCCTATTTCCACACTGCTGTCGCTCTTATTCTGGTCATTTCACAAAGACACATTTTTCAGGGTGAATTATTTTTATAGATAGAAACTGTTAATAACTAACAATCATATTGTTGTATTTTTAGTGATTTTATTTCATTTAGTACATGGATACAGTGTTAAAGTTGCATTCCTAATTAACAGATTTAATTTCCTTTTTGTCTATGCGTATGAAAAGATTTGTTTGTGTGTGTGTGTGTGTGTGTGTGTTTTTCTAAACCTTCAGAAAGTTCTCCAACATGCACAATATTTTTAACTATCTATATTCAATACAGTCAATCAACTAGGCGGAGACAGGCCTACAGTAGGCTACACTTGAAAGATGAGGAGAATGAAATTGTATAAAAAATAGATGCAATGCTCATCTGCTCAGAGATTGCAGCACAGACTGACATTTTGATTTCTTTCCTGCAAGTTTGATGTTAATGATTTGGCTTTGGATGGGGGACCTTCATAGAGTCTGAGCCATATGAGTGCAATTTCCGTCCTGGGGATGAAAGCACATCGATTGCCCTCTGATGGTTTTTATGGGGGGCTGCTTTCATCCAGGCTGAGACATTATTGAACTGCGTTCACCATTAATGCAAGGCTGATTCTGTGTAACTATATCAAGAGGGGTACAGCCAACATTCAATATGGTATAGTAGTATGAATTAGCTACTTTATTACTGCAAAATAACCTTATTGTTTTTGAGCAAAAATACAAATAAGTTAAATAGGTTAATAACATTTTCTCACAACAGAGCACAAACCTCTACGATCCACAGAATAAAGACTACAGGAAACCAGCACGCCATGCACCCTTGGTAGGCATAAAAATGAGCTTTTTATTCTCCGTAATTGATTAATATTGCAATTAGGCTTTGCAATCGGAAAACGCTTCTGCATTCACATTAGGAAGTTTTATCCCTGCTGGTCTGCAGTAGGAAGGTTGCTGCTGGAAGCCTTTCTGCTTTTATGAATCCCCCTCTCAGTGTCTGGTTGGATTAAGGAATCATCCACAGCTGCCTCTGCTGTGCTGATGGGGTTTATGCTCGGGTTAAACGCTGCAATGTGCTCAAGTGATTCCCTTATAGTCCAAACCTTACTGAATTGACCCGCAAAGACACAGAGAGAGGCAACTGTCTAAATGAATATGTCTAGACAAAGGCTAGTTGTGAAGACATCACACACATGCAGTAAAGCCGTCTATACTGTGTTTGTGTAGTGACAGCAGCAACCAAACCGATTAAAGAGGTATTTACTTCTGTAGTACAATGGAACTGCAAGTGTTCCACTGCTGTATTTCTGATTTCTACAGCATTGTAAGCTGATTTCCATGTCTATATATCAGCAGTTCTCCTGGGAGTATGTTTCATCTTTTGCAGTTCATTGTAGTCATGATCACATATCCACACACATACAGGACAACAAAACTCTCAAGAGATTTATAGCTTTTATGTGTTTGGTATTCATACATTGTATATTCATGTTGACAGGACAAAGTAGGTGAATGTTTTCCCACCAACTGTTTGGTATCTTGGCCTGAAGCTATTCAGAAAGCATATCTATAGCTATAGGTGAGCTGTTCTGCCTCTTATAGCGTGCACAATTTAATCTTTTTAATCAGTATGTTTAGCTGAAGTGAATGGCTGAGTAATCGTTGATGTGGCTGTTTTTAACGCTTCAAACCCGAAGCCTGGACTTTTTTCTTATTTTGACTATAAAATGGTCAGAAAATATGCTGTGAATGAGTCTCTTTGCCGATTTTTCCAGAACACTTTTTTTTTTTCCAGATCTTTCCAAATCTAGCAAAAATGTATAATGTACTGCATGTACATACATACACATACAGCTCAAACAGTTTTTAGTGCAGGCATGAGTGAAGTTACCATAATGACCAAATAAAGCCTTTAAAGAGCAATGTCTCAGGTTTCAGAAACTGTTGGAATTGTTCCAAACTACATATACGCAGTGTGTGTCAGGTTTTAAAGAGTTAAGAACCTTTTGTTTGCCGCTTTAGGCTGAAAATTCCTACTCTGTTGCAACAGGGAACAGGGACAACTTGGAGATACTTAGTACCCAACACAAGACTGCAGAGTCTGCAATCTGCCTGGAGAGCAGGCATTGACCTCTGCTCTTTTTTACTTAATTTACTGTCAAAATATAAATATGGAACATAGATGTCTCACCCTTACACTCTAAATTACCGCAGTCAGAGGTGAGCTAAAGGGCAGGGGTGATTTTAGAAGTCAGATATGTTTGCATTACGGTGGTATAAACATAAACTCAACCGCATGACAAGAGGTCCAATTAAATACTTCATTACAATAGGCAGCTGTATGTAAAATGGGGACAACTGATTGAGGAAGTACTCTTTTTTTTTTTCCTAAGTAATAGCCAGCCATCTGAAGTCAACAATGCTGACAAACAATGAACCACATTATGCCAAATTGTGTTTTCCCTTGGTGATCTGAGACCTGCTTATCCCTTCTCTCCTACACGTAATGGTCTGGAGTTAAGAAAGCACAACTGATTGTTGGTCTAACCTGAACAGCGTCAAACACAAAAGCCAGCACACCCACAGGACACTTGCATCTCATTCGATCCAATTTGCAGTTTTGTTCTTTAGCCTGCTCAGTCCTCATTTTTTTTTTTTTTTGTTTCTCTTTTCTCTCTCAACTAAGACCCACAATCCCTTCAGATCTCAAGAGGCTTAATCAGTGTCGGTGTCAGACTACTTCACGGCAGCCTTTGGCCACAGCGGATATTATCCATCTTTTCCTTCTAACAAATCTGTCAATCCACTCTACGGGAAATGAAACTTCTCTTTTTGCAGACAGGCAAACAGTTTGTCTGCAGCACCACACAGATGGAAAAAATGCAAAAGCAGAACAACATGACTTCAACAATGAATACGCAAACAGAAGACTCAGAGATGATGGGAAAGTGGCACAAGATGCACAAAAAAAGGAGTATCAGGAATAAAATATTGGTCTCAAATTCACAATGTATGCAAAAGGGGTAACCAACCAAGGGAAAGCTTGCTTTGATTTGACTCAATTTGCATAAACCCTCCCAACTATGCTTTTAATAAGTGATCTTCACCCAGGGAGTTGCCGGTGCATAGAAGATTAGCATATTCCAGACAACATAACCACCAGTTGGTTGGAAAGGAGAGCGAGGAAGAAGGAGAAAAAAAGTAGTAGGGGGGTGAATTAGAGGAATAACAGGGGAGAAGGAGGGGAAAATGTACCAAACAGACCTGTTTGTTTTGAATATCATTTGCAGTAACACAGCAACAAACTGCTACTCCATGAGAAATAACCACCCCTTATGAGACCCCTGCTAATTTGCTAATGGCTGGGTTGTTTCATAGTGCCCCCTAGTGGATCAAACAAGTTCATTCCTGTGATGTTCTAAATGTGTGCTGATCAGAAAAGGAAATTTATGCAACAAGAGAACAAAAACTGCCATTCAGGTTGCTACTGAGAGCTAAAAAAAACAAAACAAACAACAACAAAAAAAAAACCACACACAGACAAAACACATAGGAGGGTGTGAGGAAAACATGCTACAAAGACACAACCTGACATTAAAATACAATTTCATTTCATTCCTTCGACGAGCAACTCTCTGCAGTCTTTAAAAATGCTGCAATATTTGAATAACACACTGCAACTCCGTGTTACATGTATGATGCATGAGGGCTATGTCTTAAAAGGACCTCTGAGGCAGGAGTATGATCATTTCTTTACACACTAGAGGGGGCTAGATCATTGAGAGCAAGTTAAATGCAGCCAGAATATTATTAGGAAAGCTGAACATATACACTTGAGTACACGTTAGATCTGCTTCATGACTTTGACTATATATCCAGAGCTGCTTAGTCTCTCCTCCTCCCAAGATGTGTAATTTTCATGACTCACACATAATAGAAAAACAGCTACATCAGTGTTACCTGTAAAATCAGATATTAGCAGTTGTGTCAGGTTAATCCCCTTCCCCATCATATTCCCCTTGAGATTGAATTGACTTTGACTGCAGAATGAAATAATGACAAACTAAAAGATATACCGCAGTGGGTCCACACTTCAGTGCCTGGGATAAGCTGGAAAGCCAGTTAATTTGCGGCAACTTTAATTTGCATGTATTTGAAAAGACAGAAACTAATTGGTATTAGATAGTTGTGTGTTGATAGAGCAGAACTGTCAGAATATTGGCAAGACAGGGAACGCAGGGTCCATTGTTTAATTGTCCTCCATAGGGAGCGGTGATTCATTAATTGACAGAACAAATTTTCATATTAAAATCCAACTAAAAGCTTTAACTCTTTCACATTATTTTCCAATTTTAGGAACCATAATGCCATCTTGAGAAATTGAATAATTCTGCATCATTATGTGTCATAGTGTCTCTCATGTGTGAGTTCGCACACACAAATCATGAATTATTCTATAGCTGCAGCACAATATATTATCACCAAAGTGACTGTTTAATGTGAGCACTATCATGACCGTGGCACTTTCAGTCCTATAAAAAATATTTATCCTTGAGTCAATACTTTAATGCAAGTACACATGGACATAATTTTTCGTTTCACTGCTGGAGGATTGCAGTTTATGGCATATCCAGTTGTCTGATAATAATCCAATATTCAGGTAAATCTGTTACCGATGCTGCAAAATCATTTATTCTTGGTTTGGGAATACTACATGTCGGCAAACTTGTTTATGTTTCAAACAAAGATAAAGTCTTTATATGAAATAGATCTGTCATGCATCTTGGCAGTGTTTTAATACATTTAGAAGAAGCATATCTGTGGGCTGGTTAATCGTGAACTACCTGTAGCCTTGAAATCACTGATATACAGTATACGAACAAACTTAAAACCAGGAAACAAACAGAAGAGGGGATTTTTCTTTTCTGACAGGTTCTCACATAGAGCGTGTATGTGTGTGAGTGTGATGGTTATGGTCAGCAGTTTACTGAGAGTTTCCAAGGCCACCAGGCCAATTCTGACCAGTTTCCTTGACAACAGAGTAGGACACCTCAGCCACTTCCTTATCTGTATCCTTGGTGATTAAGCCTTACTCTTATGAGTGTGATTTATGTGGCACAAGATAAAAACACAGATAAAATGGGCCCTTCTTTCTTGCAGCTAAAAGACTGAGACAATATTATTATGTTTCCTATTTTACAATGACCTTCACTGGACAGTATTCCTGCTTTGGGGCTACATCCTGGATCCTGTCAGTAGTTTCAAACAGATGCCTGTTGTTGATTTTGATTTATTTACCCCCCCCTCCTCCACCAGCATGCTCTTGAAGTGTCTGGAGGGCCTGTGCTAGGGGGAGGGGGTGTGTGCTCGGTTTGCATGTGTGGAGATGATGTCAGCATTACACTGTGAGTGAAGACAGATGTGCTGAAGACAGCCACGGTCATGAATACGGACGTAGTCAAGGGAAACATTCTCCTCTGCACAAAAACATATTCAGTCTGATTTGATTTTTTTTCTCTTTTATTGTGAAATATATTTGAATTTTGGATATTTCAGCATTTTTTTTCAAGATATTGTCAATGAGTCACAGCACTATTGTCTTCAAAACCCTGATCATCTGCAGTTTTTACTTTGTAGCTTCATATTTACATTAGAACTTGTACATTTAACATAGTGCCGCTGCTAAAAAAAAAAAAAAAAGGAGTTTATCCTAGTATAGCTGTTACCTTTACATGAGTATAATGCTGTATAAGTGCTGTGGTGCCTAACAAATGTATTCAACCACCTGTCATGAAAACAAGAAAACATAAATAACTTCATAATTTATCAAAAACTTGTTTCAAATTAACAATTTCATTGTTATTCATCCTTGTTGACAAATAATAACCAAAAATGGCAAACTGTTATCTGCACCAAAGGTAGACACAAAATATTGCATTCTTGCTGCCATTGTTTTTATGTAATTTTGCACAGGAATGCAAGATAATAACTGGAATTGTACAACTTCATTAAAAAAAAAGTCATTTGCTGCTGCATTTCCCTTTGCATTTTTGGAAAAAATTAAACTGGAAAATTTATGGATAGCAACAATAGTTATATTTTAGCATTAAAGATATGGTTTTGATTTAAAAAAAAAATCTTGCATATACTGATGGATTAACAATTATAGAAACATAAGAACATAATTTGGTAAACAGAAATACTGTTCAGTTATGGCAACAGTGGCAAACAGCCCCTTACTGGGCGGAGGTGGAAGAATACGTTTGTTAAGCACCATATGTGCCACTTCACATTTCCATTTTATGACGCTTCCACTCCTGTGCATTTCAAAATGTAGCTCAGCTAAACTGAAGCAACTTAAATAATACGTCGTACTGTTAAAATAGTGATGGTCATCATCTTAAATGTTCTTATGCATAGGTTGCATATGTATCATTGCTTCTACTACAGGTTATAAAATGCCATGTGAATTCAGATCATTTACAAATAAAGTCGGATATAAAATAAATAAGCAATAAAAATGTTAAATGTGTTAATCCAGCTTCAGTGTTAATGGAATACAATACATTTAACAGAATAAATACAGTGTCGACCATAAAGTTGGAATGAAATATCTTGACTTCTTCTCATGAAATGATTGTGAGAATGTTTTATTCATTGCATGTGGTCAAAGGTGATTACTGATGTGTGGAAATAGGAAATAAATATACATGTGAGACCAAAATTATTCTAACTATATGGGCAACAGTGCATTTACTGCAGAAAGTGAATCCCAGAATTTCAGAAGCTAAATACATTTCATGTCAGTATTCTTGGATTTATGTATATCATTGTTATTTTATTTCAACTTCTGTTTTGAATGTTTTTCAGGGACTACACTGAGTCTTTTCCAGTTAGGTTTTGAGCATTAGCAGCACTTGATTAGACTTGGTGTCACAAGGTTTGATTTAAGACAGAAAAAGTCAAATATGTGACAAATCAACTCAAAACCAAACCACCACCTTTGTAACCTCATGGATTTCATTTGTTTGGGATGTCAATTCTACTCTAGTATCCTGAATGTTGCTCGTGTATCTACTATCTACCTCCTCCTATGAGGACAGATGTATTGATTCTTCATTGACAATTCATAGGTTTGTATATACTGGTGGTTTGCAGAAATATATAAGGGTCAAAACACAGTAATGTCCTGTCAGAGAGCGAACTTTAATTGATTGTCCTTCCAACATTTATTTCCTTGTTTTGGATAATCCCTTATGGTCTAACTATAGCAAAAAAATAAATTTAAAAAAGCGACACTAATCTGTCAAATTGTCTCTAAAATGTCCCGTGGAAGAGATTTCAAATACCATATTTTGACCCATAATCAAATTATTTTACTCTGATGACTTGACTGATGCTTACACACTAACGTTGATAACTATTCCTCTAAAATTCTGAGCAACATTTGGTCCTTTAAGTCTATTTGTCACTGAAAAGTGCACATTTCAGGTTTAGTTACCTTCCCTTGACAGCAGTTCATTCATTTTTCTGTTTGAATCCATTATATCATTACAGTTTTGGCAATAACTTTATCTACGTTGTAATATTTAAAAGCTCTATTTGTTAAATCCAAAACCAAACAATGCACACAAGTTCATATTCCATCCAGTTTTTTGTCACAGATGCATGCATTGATCTTCAAAGCCCACCCAAAACCTTATTGAGCAGCTGAAGCAAAGCAATATAACGATAACTAGATAAGATAGAAATGTGAAAAATGGTACTAGGGTCTCATGAGGCTTCTTATGTTGTTAATGTTTTGCAGTACCGTCATTTTTGGACAAAGACCAGACATGAATAAACATTTCAGGTTTACTGGCAGGCTAAGCTACAGCAAATCTACAATTGCACCATGGACATACAAAGGAAAGCACGTTGCATATGTCAAAAAGCAAGCAGACAGAAACACATGCACGCTACACACTCCCATGAAAGCTATCATGGTGAATGACAGCTTATACATTGGGTGTCTTTGAATGGGGGCCATGGAGTGACAGTGCGTAACTCCCATTGCTCAGCCAAGTATAAAGAGATTTGATGGAGCATCTGTTTGGAGAGAACAGAAACAACAGGCGGAACAAGAGTGGAAATCTGGACCAGACAGTCTGCACATTGTCATACAGCCCAAAATAATAACCAATAATAGACACAGCAGTGGAAAATTATGTTTATGCAAACACAAGACTTATAGAATTAAAATCAACATATCATGCAATATAAATAAGCTTCCTTAATACATCTTATAATATTAACCATCACTGAAATGATTTGAAACAGCTGATATTAACATGAAGCTCCAGGGAGAGTGAGGGTATGTATTAATGAGACATGAGCTAAAGGAAGCGGGGGGGTGGGGGGGGGGGAAATGTAAACTCATTTGTATCTAGGAGATCAGAGCTGACACTCGGTTATAACGTGGCCTTCACCTTGTTGTCAGCCTAATATGACTGTGAGTCGCAGCCAGTGACAGAGCATCTGTTTGCGACATGGAGGAATCAATACTCTGGAGTGAAGCATCATTTATCTTACACACTGACTTTGAAAAGAAAAGAATGAACGTGAGGAAAAGAGTAATATTTTTTAGTTAAAAAAAATAAATAAAATAATAATAATAAATTCATTTATTTTATATCGTAGTGCACTGTAAACCCAGAGAAGTAGAATCTACTCTAAAAAGTCCAAGTAACTCGTTGTCCTAAAATTTTTAAGTAATAAAGCATTATTTTTAATCAGAGAAGTGGACTTTGTTCAATGGACTTGAGCCCAAAATGGAATGGAATAGAACTTTTAAGTTGAATGTACTAATAACTGAGATACTTCGGTTACACCAGGGGTTCCCAAAGTGAGGGTCAGGAGTGTTTTTTCAGAAACCTCTTATTGTAATCCCTGAGGTAATGAAAACTGATTAAGGCTCGTGTTGTTGTGCTTGTCTCCTACAAGAAGGATATTGAAATTTTCAAGTTACATGTAGTACTTTTACTTTGAAAGAGTTTATGTGTCATTTCTGCAACATAATCAACAGCTGTTTTAAGGTAAAGAGGTTTGGCATTGTTCTGCCTCCAGGTCTGACTACTGGTGTTGTATTGATAAAAATAAAATAAACATAAAAAGGCCAATAAATGTTGTAAAACTGACATATTAACATAGATAAACATAAGCCCCACCTCGAACCCCTGCACATAAAACAGAACACAATGAGCAAAACGTCAAGTACCCACAATGCAATGCTACATGGGTGACATCAATGTGATGCTATTAGTAACAGGTAAAACATAATGATATTGAGTTCTTTGAACTCGAACACAAAACTGCAATAAGGTAGGCCATTACAAAGTACAGTTTACTCAGAATTAACAAATAATGTAAAGAAATTTGACACATTTCAGTCAAACCAACTTACCCTTTGAGCCGAATCAAAATCTGGCTTTGCAGTGTGTTAAGCAATAAATGGTGTTATTTTATACATGGGTGTTAATGACATTTCATTTTTTTAAACTTTTGTTGCTGTTCATAATGAGGGGTTTCTGATTTTGGCTGTTTATTTCAGTACATTTGAGTTACACGTTATAATCTGTTAAAGACCTCAGAGATTAAAAAATAAATGTAAAATATGGCTCACCATGGATCCACCTAGATACAATCAGTGGTTAAATATAGTACAGGAAATATGGGTGATGGAAAAAATGACTTATACCTGAAGACTAAAAGAGATGAGTTTGATAGTAAATGGGACAAATAGACTGGATTGAAAAAATAAAGACATCAGTAGTGAAAGGGTCATGTGATGGCCTTATCTTCTATGTATGTAATATTTATGGATAATTTTTGTTGAATTCTGTAACCCTCAACTGACCTTGCTGTAACGTCTGTCACATTTTATGTTTATGAACATGCGAAAAAGAAATAAAAAAGATAGATAGATAGATAGATAGATAGATAGATAGATAGATAGATAGATAGATAGATAGATAGATAGATAGAT
>JAQQZY010000008.1:23501357-23516135 GCA_030068375.1 Ostorhinchus rueppellii
GGGGGGTTTCCCTGCATAATTTCATTGTAATAATTATATCTTATATCTCCTAAACTATGGAACGAGCTCCCTCTCCATATCAGACAGGCCTTCTCTCTGTCTGCTTTTAAATCCCTTCTTAAAACCCATTTTTTCTCTTTGGCTTTTGAAACCATGTGAGATGTTTTAAATGTATTGTTCTTATTCAGCGATTTTATTTGGTGCTTGTTTTATTGTTCCTGTTTTAATTTGTTGTTTTTAATTGTACAGATTCTATCTTTTTAATCCATTTCTGTATTTTACACTTGTTATTGTTTTATTTTCTGTACAGCACTTTGGCCCATTGTGGTTGTTTTAAAGCGCTTTACAAATAAAGCTGGATTGGATTATAGAAACTGAGGCACTCAGAGTAGGATAAAAGTTAAAAAGCCTTTATTACAGCATGGCCAAACAAGTTAAAAAATATAGCCGACGCGTTGGGGCCTGTGGGCCTTCATTAGGGCTAATACAAGATGGACGCCCATTACATCCTCCTATATAAAGGGGGAGGTCACATGACTGAGCGGGCCTTAAACACAAGGGTACAGAACTCAAATTACAAACAGTCAAAGAAAATACAGCAACATGTAGCACATGGGAAAACAACAGTCTAGGACATTTTTAGTGCTATGAATCATCACATTAAGTGGAATTCAAGAATAGATTAAACAATGAGGATTATTTTAAAATCAGGAAGCTGAAGGAGGACACAGATTTCATTCACACCTCATTCAAAGGAAAGGGGAGAAATCAAGTTCACCATAACTAACTATACAATGACAATAAAGGATGTTCTATTCTATTCTATTCTATTCTATTCTATTCTATTCTATTCTATTCTATTCTATTCTAATTACTTATTCTAATTTAATTTATAAAAGAATCAGACTCCATAACCTGTTGACTTACATGTCCAAACTTTACAGTCTAAAGGAAAAACTAGTAAACATTTGACATTTTTCAGTGACAATTTTAATGGATCATCATCATCATAGTTTTATTCAGAATTATTTATTAGTTATTGCAGTTTGAAAAGTATCATAATAAAAACGTTAAAATGGGGCTTTGTTGGGAGCTGTTGTCTAGGAATGCAGTATACAAGAAAAATAGTAGAATTAGTAGTAAATCACCTCATCTAAATGCTCTGAAGATAAAAAAATAAATGAATAAATTAGTGTTTTATATTGCTGCAGTCTACACACTCAGTATTTCATATACATAGTGTTCTTCTGTTCTTTTGTTTCTTCCCTGCATAATTTTCTTAAAAACAGAACAAACCATACACCGCAGCATTTTTCTCTCACTAATGTAGGTCAAGACAGAGCAGTAACATCTAACCTGGCGTACTTTGTAATATTTGTAAACACCGCAGATTGTGATAGTGATGAAGGGCAGCTAAGTCCTCTTCTATATCATGTTTCTGTTTTCTTCTCTTTCGCTCTGCTTTTCCCTTCTTTTCTCCTCTGTTTTGATTTCTCTTTTCCCTCTGCTCCTGTGTGGGCCAAAGCAGCAGCTTAGAACAAGTTTCCACTTCACCTATCAGGCCATCTATGTCTCGAATGTGAGAGAGCAGGGCAAGCATTGCCATGTGAGGAATACTGTTATCTCGCACCGTAAATGCAAAGTAAATAGAGGTTTCAAATAAGACAAAAATCGTTTGCAGGTGATAAACATACCATGGGACTGATCTTGTTTAGGACAGCGATGTTATTTTTAGCATGAAGTCGATCACAAAAAACAAAAAGCGTGGACTTTTTATTTTATTTTTTATTCATTTATTTATTTTTTTTTATAAAACTTGATAGAGTCGCAGAAAAAATTATTAGACCACCCTTGTTTTCTTCAATTTCTTGTTCATTTTAATGCCTGGTACAACTAAAGATGCATTTGTTTGGACAAATATAATGATACCAACTAAAATATCTCATAATAGTTTAATTTCAGAGCAGATATCTATCCATTTTCCATGTTTTCTTGACAATTACCAAAATCACTTCAGTTCCTACATCGATATCTATGGCATTGTACTGACAAAAACAGTGCTTTTAGAGATTCTGTTTTCTTTTCTGTCTGTTTTAGTCACATGATCCACACAGGAGTTAGTATTTATTAATAATAATAATAATAATAATAATAATAATAATAATAATAATAATAATAATAATAATGATAATAATAATAAATTAATAATGAATTAGATTTTTTTATAGCGCTTTTCAAGTCACTCAAAGCGTTTTACATTATTGATCCATTATTCATTCACTCTCACATTCTCCCTCTGGTGGTGGTAAACTACATTTGTAGCCACAGCTGCCCTGGGGCAGACTGACGGAATTTGATTACATAACCATTGTTTTTGATGACTTTTGTTGGTCTAATAATTTTTTTCTGCATCTGTCTATATCCTCTGCAGATCACGAAGAAGCAGTGCTGTTGGAGCGGCGCTCTACGTCTTGGTTTCACATCAAAAGACCCGTCAAGGATCAACCCCGACACCTTGCCTAAGTACGCCTGTCCTGACCTGGTCTCACAGAGCGGCTTCTGGGCCAAAGCCCTCCCAGAGGAGCTCTCCAATGAAGGGAACATCATCTCCTTCTGGGTGGACAAGAAAGGCCGCGTGTTTTACCGTATCAACGACTCCAGCCCGATGCTGTTCTTCAGCGGGGTGCACGTCGCTGAACCTCTGTGGGCTCTCATAGACGTCTACGGCCTCACCAGAGGTGTACAGCTGCTCGGTGAGTCAGTATTTCTTTTCTGGTTTTAGATGTGGGTGAGTGTAAGTTTAATACTCTGCTCTGAAAAACCACCCAGCATCTGATTCCTTTTAAATTGTAAGTGGTTATAAGGTGATGTTACTTACAGCTGTTCTAATTTTCCCCCGCAAAATAGTTCAGTGGAAAAAGATGGTGGGAGATTAGGTAGATTGTAAAGTTACCGCGGTCATTAGTATCAAAGAAATCTGCCTAAAAAGGGAGTTTCAAAATGTCTGAAATCTATTCAAACAACTTCACAATGCCGTTGAGTTATTCAAAGAACAAGTTAAGAGCAAACAGGTCCTCGCTGATCATTAACACTACATCCACTGTTTTGTCTGAAGCATGCTCAGACTGCAGGTTTCAATGCATTATTAACTCTTTATAGGCCACTCATAGAAATACTCTGAAAGTCCAAATTTCACCCAGAAGGCTCCTTTATGCTAGTTTTACATATGTAAATAGGTACATCTGTTTCTAATGTTGTCATGTGTCACTACTGTCATACCTCTGAGCGTCCTGTATGTTTGAATGACTGTTTATCAATCAGTCCGCCAGACGGCACCACTCTTAATTACCATACTGATGGAATAGCGTGAAAAAGAGTAAAGTTTTTTTGAGAAGAAGAATAAGAAAGTCAACAATAACAAATGTGGTGATGACAGAGGAGGTTTTACTTATGTGGAAACTAATGCTAATATTGAGAAGGATAATTGTCATAGCAGCAGTTTTTCATTAACTCACACAGTCGATCTTTGAAAGACGCTATTTATGGTAATTATTCTTTTAATCTCAACACTGCCTCCGCTGTTCCCGGTGGTACTGCTCCATTTCATATATCTGGGTACGCATCTGCAAGCTCCCAGAAAACGGACAGAATTACTCAAGTAATGTACGCAGGGGACGGAGGGAACACTCCATCCATATCCATCTGCGTCTTTAGCATAGAGCATAAATGAGCCCTTAGTGTGTTATTGGAGGACATGACAAGACTTAAGTATTTTTGTCATGCAGAAAATTAAGGTTAATGAAGTTGCTATATTTGGCTCCTTATCCATAAGTGGCAAAAAAAAAAAAAAAATCCAAGGAGTATGGGGCTTACCAAATGTATTAGACCACCTTTCATGAAAACAAGAAAACATGAATAACTTTATAGTTTATCAAAAACTTCTTTCAAATTAACATTTTCATTGTTATTCATACAGAAAATGACCAATTGGAATAACAAAATAGTCCTTGTTGACAAATAATAACCATAAATGTCCATATTTAGTGTGTCCACCGTTGGTGCAGATAACAGTTTACATTCTTGCTGCCATTGTTTTTATGTAGTTTCACACAGGAATGTAAGATAATAACTGGAATTGTTCAACTTCATAAAAAAAAATAGTCATTTGCTGCTGCATTTCCCTTTACATTTTTGGAAAACATTAAACTGGAAAATGTATGGAAAACATTAAACTGGAAAATGTATGGATAACAACAATAGTTCTATTTTCGCATTAAAGATATGGTTTTGATAAAAATATCTTTCATATACTGGTGGATTAACCATTATAGAAACATAAAAAGATAATTTGGTAAACAGAAATACTGTTAAATTATGACAGCAGTGGAAAACACCTTCTACTGCGTGGTCGTCTGATAAATGTATTAAGCACTGTATATATATAAAAAAAATACATGTCAGGTGCTAGGAACATGTATTTTAGAACATTAGACCAACATGCATGCTGATCCAGACCCCTGTCCACATCCACATGATCCTTTGAACATCATTCCTTCCATTAGTACCAGTACTTCAAAGCTGTCCATGCACAGGGGGACCTTACAGACCCTGTAGACAACAACTCACTGTGCTCACTGGAACTGGTGCTGTCACTGTCTTGTAATGTGTGCGGAAATGACCAAAAATAGTCACGTGCCAGATGAAGACCTAAAACGCATTATGTATTGCACAACCGCGTGTACTATATCAAAACAAAAGAAAACTATGCAAAATGAGAGGTAAATAGGTATCCTTGTAGCCATCACAATGCTTATTTATAACCATTTCCAAGAATTGCACCAGCTCTCTGCAAAGAATAGAGGCTGTCAGCACTGTTAATAAAAATAGAAGAGGCTCCTGTAATGTGTAGATAGCGCCATTTAACCTCATTTCTTGCGGTGTGGTTGACAGCGAGAAGCGTGCTATCTTGTGATGGGCTGTTTGGTATCCAGCACCAGAGTGGGACTATCTGGGGTTCACTGGCCTTGTGGTGGTGACTAGCACGCAGCTCTTGTCGAAGAACAAGAGGCGTGTGTTGGTCACTACAAGAGGACAGACAAGAACAGGGATGATGTCAGGTAAAGACGCATCTATGTTGTTTGCCCCCCGCCCCCTTCCAGACCATCAAACCAGTGGAATGTCTCACTCCGTGGATCCAAGTCCGAAGTCGTCTACTCCTTGTATTGTGTTTGCATTTTGTGTGAGGCAGATGGTCACACACAGGACTGTCTTACCACACCAAAAAAAAAGAGGATTACGCTTTATTTCATGTGTTTTCGAGCGCCATGTTTCGATTTTAAATGAGAAAGGGCATTAAAGATGACGACTAACCAGTTTGTTCTGCAACTGTGAGCCTCCCACACAGTGACTCGCAGCCAGACAGCAGCCTGCTTCATAACACAAGAGCCACAGATTTACACAACAACCTACATTCAGTTCCTCTAATGTTTCCCACTTATCTAACTTACAGACACACACGGCTTGTCCTGAACCTTAGCCTCAGCTAGCGGAAAGACAGAGCCACGGTACACTGCACATTTAATGTCACTCTACAAGCGTGTTAATTAATTAGCTTGCTAATGCCATTTTAGTCGATAGAAATGCTCAAGAGGTCCTTAATCTTCATGAAATACAGCAGTAGTTTATGTAGCTGTAACAGTCCATTAAGAAATCACTTCTAAAAAGAGATG
Organism: Ostorhinchus rueppellii; assembly: GCA_030068375.1. Classification (NCBI taxonomy): domain Eukaryota; kingdom Metazoa; phylum Chordata; class Actinopteri; order Kurtiformes; family Apogonidae; genus Ostorhinchus; species Ostorhinchus rueppellii. The sequence continues at coordinate 23,507,087 of JAQQZY010000008.1, forward strand.
ATGTGATTTCAGATGGACTTGAGAATAAGAAGAAACATCCCCTGCAATCTGAATTTTATATTTAACATGTATTTATAGGATTAAGCGGGTATAGAAGATGAATGAATGAATGAATGAATATGTGTTTATAAACGATACGTCCACATATCCAAACATGAGCTCAGGTTAACTGTTTGCTTGCACAAAATATTTCTTACTCTGTATATGGCCATTGAGAAAGAATATTCCTCCAATATTCCTGTTTACATGCAGCTATGCATATGCTGATTAAAAAGAGCTGTTTTTTTAAGTTTTCCATTGGTGGCAGATGTTCCCCATGTGCGAACGTCTCCTTCAACAACCTAACCTCTGCTCCAGCTGACTGTAAACAGGGGCTGTGTGTCACAACCTGCGGTAAACATAAAAAAAAATGGAACACATATCCCGAAAGCGCTGTTTGCATGTCCAAAGAATCCTCATAAACCTGGAATAATCCCATATGTCTTAGTTGTAAAATGCTCTGTTCGGGAAAAGGCATGATTCAGAAAATCCAGCCAGAGCATGCTGTTTAGAAGATACCTGTCATGTCTCAACATTAGTAGAGTGTGCACACAAACATACTCGATAGCTGTGTTTTCATAAAATATCGAGCAAATTTGAAGCAAAGGTTATAAAAACAGTTTGGAGTCAGTGAAAGAGGCTGTTGTGTCACCAGACGGGGGCAGCACAGGCTACATTGTACATGACTCTAGTAAAAAAAGTAAAGAAGTAAAACATTATTGTTCTGTTTTCATCTAATTGACAGTCATGTCTTTTTCTTCGGGTAAGAGTAATAATCCAGTCTTGTCATTGACCCTCATGTCCTGCTGTTCCAGACATGTCATACTAGTTTTCACACTTTATCGGAGTATTTCGGAACATGCACAAAACAGATGATCAACATTAATTTGCACTGGCAATAAATGCCTCAAATGTTTCTATTACCACAAGCCTTTTCCTCTGTGAAATATTAAAATGCACTTTGATTGTGTTCGTGGAAATGCAACTGACTCCTAAAAATGTAGTTTAGTGCTCCTACAGGCAGAATGGAACGCAGGAAAAGTCACTCGAAATACTGTATATAATGTTAAAATGTACAAAATAACCTCTGCATTTAGGAAAATATTAATGTTAGGGCTATAATTGCAATGAATACTCATCTTTTTTGGTGAGTTATGGCTGCTTTTTGATTCTAAATGTGGCCGATAGCCCTAAATCCTCCTGTTTCTACACCAGTTTCCCCACATCGATCAAACTTTATCCCCACATTGACGGCTTAAACACAGGAGCCTTATAGCTCTCAGTCAGCTGAAGGATCACTTGGCTATCAGCTTTCCTCCATAGCCTGAGAGCGTCACCAGTCAAGAGCATGGTATATCTCAAAGGCCCAGTATTGTCTCGGCAGTTGGCTGCAGTTCAGCAAACACTTAGTCGCTGAAATATGGGCGGGCACATCAAAGTCTGGTGTTGCAAATTGGCACATGTGCTTATTTTCCTTTAACAGAAGGGTACGATTTTATACCTAATGATGCTTACACTAGGGTCTGAAATGAATGCTCCACCAGCTGATAAATTCAGCCAAATTTCACCTGTTGTGGGGAAAAGGCGTTTTATCACATAATCTGTCCAGGTGGGAATTACAGGTCTGCAGCAGTTGTTTTCCTTTTCTTTTTTTTTCTTTTTTGTTTTCACAAGATAAATGAAGCATGGCGTATTGCTGTAAATAAGCGCTGTGGCTTGGTGGTTAGGTGACCTTGATTTGGCTTTTGAGATAAATGAACAAAACAAATAAAATACAATAGAAAATAAGCTGAGATAAAGTTGTTGACTAAAATAATATGCATTCTGGCCCAGGGAGATAATGTAAATGTGTTTTTTGGGGTTTTTTTTTTTTTTATAAGAATAGTAGCTGATTTACTTTTTTCACCAAACGTTGAACTTTCTTTGAGCTTTCTGTGTCTTGACGTCAGTCTGCAGCTGACACAGCAGACACAGCCCTTCTTTTCATTCGTGTAGTCAACAGGGATAACTGTATCTGATCATATCCGTTCTGCAATTACTTCATTGCCCTTTATATTTCATGGATTAATTATAAAACAGTCCCTGTTCATGTCAGCGTGCCTGTGTGTAACAGTTTCTTCAGGCAGAGATCAACCTCTTGGGAAGAAAATACGTTTTTTCACAGAATTGATTTTTGGAATCTGGATTGTGTTAATTGTCCTAAGGTGACTTTGGATTTTTTTTCCCTATGTAAGGATGTTATTTTCATTCAATATCAGTGAGTTAAGATAGAAAACAATTAAGATTAGGAAGACTTGAGTGAAAAGTTTAATTGTTTTTTGACTGACGATAACCTGCGTTTAACACATGCACCAACAGGATGTTCATAAAGTCTAATATCATGTATCAAAATTACAATCCATGCTCTCTCTTTTCACTTATGTTGCTGCCTGTTGTTAAACTGTCTTCCTGCTGTAATGTTTTCCTCTGATGTTTAAGGATCTTTTCAAAAGCGATGTTGTTTCCTCACTAAGCTGTTATCAAGGGAGCGCAGTTCAGTAGCTAGCCACCCATGCAACGAGTCAAAGGTGAACCTGAGATCAGTGAGACTGCTTGAAAGCTGAGATGTGTTACGTAAGAGAGGAAGCTAAATTAATCTGCTGAAATCAAACTGAGCCGCAGGGTTTGTCCTGACCAACAAAGCGGCCCATGCAATTTAAGAAAGATCTGTTACATCACTATACTTGTCCTACTCACGCAGCTATCAATAAAGGCTAAAGTGCCTTGCTTGGGTTTTGTAAAGAACGGACAGTGCTATGTGGAGACGCATTAGCCCTTCAAGGGGCTGACAAAAGGTTTGCTCTAGTGCGTTATGCTGCTGGAGCAAAATATCTGTTTTCAAGGTTAGATTTGTCTTTATTTAGACACTACGCTGTGAAAAAAAAAACATTCTAAAAATGTAAAGCTGTTTTTTTTTGTGTTTTTTTTCTGAGTGCTGACTTTGTTGCAAAAGGAACAGAAATGAGGTCACAAATACTGAAGTTGGAAACATTTTCAGTTTTATTTTCCCAGAAGCGAAGCCCATTTGGGAATAGTATATCTTATCCACAGTCAAAAAAAGTAATGGGGAATCATCGTGTTCCTTTTACACATGTATGGCTGTAGTCCTAACAGAATGTGTTTGTTTATGGGACAAATCCCGAGAGACCACACAGCATCCACCGTTTTGTACAGGTATGATGGATTCCTTCCAAGTTAGATAAGCAGAGCGAGTCAAAGGCTTCGTGTGATGGATGCAAGATGCTCTATTGGGGGTTTGTTTACTAGAGGTAGATGAGTCACTTAATCACTGACAGAGTGCTAGTGATCCGTGAGACTGGCTTCAGCTAACATCATCTGCAACATGTCTCTCCAGTCATTAGAGAAGAATCCAAAATGGCTGCCAGACTGTCAAGAGGCTCCGTCCCTCTCAGGTGATTAAGAGGAGGCTGTTGACATCAATCATCTGCGTACATGGCATTGCGATACATTAGGCTTGTAAAGCATCATGGAGGGGAAAACCTCCTCCTGTATGCTTTTCATGCTTAGTAAGATCCTACTAGCCATCGCTTATGTTTCCTCCTTTGGGGTTTGAGCCTTGAAAAATGAAAGCCAATGCGTTGGAGAACAGTGTGACGGTATCACCTATAAATCCATGCACGTATGCGACGTAATTCTGTCTCAAATGCCCTCGTTATCATCTCGATCTCATTTTGCTAACATTAAAACTGAAACTGTCCTGTCATCGGATCACATTATCACACCCATGAGTCATACCTGCTTTTTCAACCGAGAAAGCGATAGCATAGAAATACTGAAAAGATCTGTGCTGCACAAACATGTTGGTTTGTTTGAACCTGATTGTGCTCTACCTTTCCTTTCTTTGTGTCTATTTTGGTCTGCGTTCGCTCACACGGCGCGTTCAACTCTCATGCTCGCTTGCTAAAGATCCCACTTATTGTTTCACTTGTCAGCGTAGATTACGCAGCGTTTTAATGTGTTTGTGGGTAAAATTGTTGGAAATTCTCAGAGGTGCAGACTAACATAAGAGGTAAGGAAAACATATAGAGCCAAGGGTCAGTCTTTAGCCGAGCTGGAAAAACAGCACTGGCATGAACGGCTCAGTCTTCATTTAAGCGCGATATATTTATAATTATTTATATAACAGAAAAGAAATGCAGCCTGTATGAACGTTGGCTCTGCTACATTGTGTACATGTATTTCTTATCTGTGTCCTCTGGGAGTAAAACTAAAGTCTTTTGTTAATTTTGATGGATGAAGACAATCAGACACAGCCCTGAAGGATCTGACTACCCTGAAGTACTGTAAATGGTTGTTGCTCTAATATAGTCGATTTCGGGTCTGCTGCTTACAGCCAAATGCTCCAAAAACAATAAACTGGAAATTCAGCATGGTAATAACAATATGCAAAGTCATCTGTCAAAAGTCAGTTTCCAGCCAAAGGCAAACAGCAGGCAGTGAGGAAGAAAGGCAAAGAGAGATGCTAAATGTCTCCATATTCTAAACATTTAGTAATTTCCTTGAGCTGAATTATTTTGGCAGAATTAGACCAAAATCATGAATCATACTATAGCCTGTCGCTCTTTTTTTTTTTCCCTCTTTGGCTCCCTTTCCTTCCGACACTGCCTCAGTATGCTGATGATCACACTAATAAATCATGTGAAAGTGATCCTTTTTTTAAGGAACTGCACATATAAACCTGATTTAATTCACCTTCGGATATTGCTGGAATAGTGAATGGACCTTGTGTGAACTTCTCCTATTTTGGAAATAACTGATGCTGCAACTTATGTTCCGGTCAAGAGGACCATTTCAGCTCTTGTTGATACCTTTTTGGGTAAAATTCAAAGACTACAGATTATTGTGTCCAAGTCCTTAATGTTCTTTTTCCAAATAGGTGCGTTCTCCTTTCAACAATGCATAGTCACATTAGTCCAGCATGTACAACACAGCCTTGAAAAAGTCGTGTTATGATCAACATTTAGTGAGTCACGGCTATTTTGTATCTGTATTTTATAACCATGATTCACACGGCTAATCAAATCATTTTGTATATATGCAGTACATGTGCATGATTAACTCAAACATGGCATAAAGAGCTTGTTTTTTAGTTTGATAAGCACTCTCTTCCACAAAACAGTTCTAAAAAGATGAATCCCTGTTTGCCAATGAGCACCTTGTGTTTTAACTTAGTAATAAACATAGTTGTATAGTAATTAGATAAAAACACTTACATTACACTGCTGTCCATAAAGGGGGATTTTTTTTTTTCAGTCACATTCCTCTTTATAATCTTACTTATAAACAGTAACACTGATCTACAAGTAAAATGCTTCCAGTATAAAAGTAGTGACATTTTGCCACCTGTGAGTCACTGATATAGAAAAATCAAGTCAAAAATGCTGGTTGGCTAAAGTTTCCAAGATGTAGTTTTGGGTCAAAATGTGAAATTCGAGAATAAACGGCAGAATGGGTTTTACTCCAAAGGAATATTTGCCTCAGAGCTACCAGATCTACTTCAAAACACTGTCTCCACATGACAATATCTTCACTTTACAGGTTCGACCTAGTGGAAGATTTGGAAATCGATAGTATAAATGTACATAAACCAGTATATATGTGTACTAACACTTAATCATAGACCTTGAAAACATCAGCAAACCAGCACTTTTGTCATTTATTTCCCAATTTAATTTATTAAAATACTAAAAAAAAAATAAAATTGTAGAGCAGTGTAATCAGTAATCACAGTTACACTGTATCTATCAAGAGTAAATCACATTGTCACAATTTTTTTCATGATTAGAGATAAAAAATATTTTGTTATAGCTTTATGGGAAACAACGGATAGCACAACTACAAAATATTATATAGTATGTGAAATGGAGACTAAAAATACACAGCGTGGCCAAAAAAGAAAACAAAACAACCTTTGTAACAGATTTAACGCTGCAGAGAATAACATGTTTCAGCTGAATCAAGTACAGATGCAATTAATAGTTTCTCATTTCTGAAACAGAAGCCCTTTCCTATGATCATCATGGACATAAAAGACATAGAAGATGTTTCATGGGTTAAATTATCATGCATCTAGCAAAGATGACAAATAAGGAGATTGCTGAAACTACTAAATTTGGGCTGAAATTCTCCAGTTCATTATTAAAACTGGAAAAATAATGTCAAACCATCATCATCGAGGAAAGAATGTGGTCAGAAAAAAAAAGCTTGGGACTCAACAGCTGTATAATCTGAAGAAAACCACGTATCAGTGAAGGTAATCAGAACAAAAGGCTTTGATTTGCTAAAGAGCATGAAGATTTGACTGTGTTTCAATGGAAAAACATCACATGATCTGATGAGTCCAGACTGTTCCAGAGTCCGATCAGGGAGAGAAGAAAGGTAGATGAAGTGATTACCCATAATGCCTAGTGCCTACAGTACAAGCCTGTGGGGTCAGTGTTATGATCTGGGGCTGATTCAGTTGCTCAGTTCTAGTTTCAATAACATTATGTGTCCAAAAAAGCTCAGCTGAACCTGAGTACACTGAATGTTTTTCCATGGATTTTAAAACAACTGAGATGATAATGCCAAGAAACATTAGATCATCCTCACTATGCATTATTCATCACAAATGGTTACAGGAATTTTTATCATGCGTCCGATGACAATAAACTGAACCTTGAACCTTGAATACAGATGTTTTTTTGCAAGAAATGTTGTTAAAGCCCTGGATTCTTTGTATTATATCATACATCTTACACTGACCCTGAGCAACATTTGCTTAAACCGCCTGTTATTTATTGCACCGTTTCCCAACTGTTTTTGAGCCACAGCACATATTTTACATTAGAAAAATCATAAGGCACACCACAAACAAAAATGTCTTTTTTTTGGACTGGGGGGGGGGCGTTTGGATCAAGAAACCTGAGAGGGGTGTGTCAGTGACCCCTTGGACAGACCCCCGGATTGGGGTCTGTTATATAATAATATGGGATGCATATCTCCCCTGCCCCAACCCGACACCTGGGGTTCGTGGGTAACTGTTTTATCCACAGGACACTAGTGAGGGGGGCTTTATCCACAGAACGCATCACATCAGGGCCAGTTCATCTTCACTTTTTTTTTTTTTTGCAGATGTTAACAGCAGACTGTTGTTGTCGAGTGGATCATTGGTGTGTGCAGTCGTATGTATCTATATCACACTGCTCTCTTACAGTACCAATCAGGTGAAATTGGATCATTTTCTACGGCACACCTGATGACTTTTCACGGCACACTAATGTGCCACGACACACTGGTTGGGAAACACTGATTTATTGGATATTGATGGATTCTAAAATGGATTTTAAGAGTAGGCCAAAAAGATCAATCATAAAGCCATTAAACCAACTCGTAGGGATGGGAATCGATAAGAATTTAACGATTCCAATTCCATTATCGATTCTGTTTATTGATTGTCATTGAGTGAGGGAATAAAGAGTAAAAACAGGTATGTTTGCATTACCGGTCTTTTATATTTCAATCTCCACAGAAAAGGGGGGGGGATACAGTGAAAGTGAAACTAAAGACGCTTTACTAATTCCTCTATTGCCGCATGTCTACTATTCGACCCATTCTTGTGCACCTCACTTCCTTTCCTCTGCCTTCGGAAACGTGTATTTGAGGGGATACGACGTTTGTTGCCCGCACTGGAACCGGAACTGGCTCCAGATGGCGTCCTGCCGCTAGGTAAGCCGCTAAATGCTAAATATCGAATCAATCATATTACTCAAATGCTGCGTGGACAAATGTTTGAGCAGATTTGAGGGATTCCACCCTTTAGAAGAAAGTGAAGCTTTGACAGTGTTCCAAGTGGACCTGGTGTCATCTGTTTAGACCGCTTCTGCCTCGACGCCATGTTGGCTACGTTCTGACCAAAACAATGCAGCTTACGCGAGACATCATCATGCATGCGCAACGAAGGCAGAATCGTTAAGCAGGCAGGCAATCGATTACCATCCCTACCGACTCATGTACGGATATGCAGCCATTCCTCTAAAAACATGCTCATATAAGTTAATATAAATTATTCTGAGCCAGGGGTGTCAAATGTGGGACCTGCAAGATGAATTTGTCAAACTAAAGATACTAACAACCAAGGATCTTAAGCTCATTTTAGTTTTGGGGCCACATTCAGACTAATTCAATATTGAGTGGAATGTATGACTAAAATAATAACATAACAGCCTATAAATAAGAATTTTAAATGTTCCTTTTTGTTTTAGTGCGGAAAAAAGGAAAATTACACAATGAAAATGTTTACAGTTACAAACTAGCTTTTCACAAAAATGTGAATAAACACTCAGGGCTGTGCAGTTTATCGAATTTTGATCACGATTTCGATTTTGTCGTCAAACGATCTCAAAACTCACATAATCAAGTTAAACGATTTATTTTCTGTTTTTCTTGACACAATTTCTGAGAGACGTGCACACGCAATACATTCCATTCCATTGCAAAACGGCTGTAAAGTACATATTAGTATCCAAAATGTATTTTCAATTTGAATGTTTTGCATAAAGAATCAATAACAAAGTGTTTTTTGAGAGAGAGAGAGAGAAATGCTGAATAAATGCATTGCAAAACTCAAAATTAATCATTTGAATCATCATGATTTCAATATTGAGCAAAATAATCGTGATATTGATTTTTTCCAGAATCAAGCGGCCCAATAAACAGTCATGAATAACCTAAAAATAAGTGGAATTTTAACAATTTTCTACCTGTTACTAAATGTTTTGTGCCTTTGTAGATGCACTGTAATCTGTAAATTGTAATGCACATGCGTAAATCAAAAGCTAAGGCATAATATTGGTAAAACGCCATTTTACTTTTACACGCTAAAACAAAAAAAATGTTTTGAGTTTTTATTATTATTATCATTATTATTATTATTATTATTATTATTATTATTATTATTATTATTATTATT
>JAQQZY010000008.1:23519150-23540842 GCA_030068375.1 Ostorhinchus rueppellii
TATTTAGGTAAACAGAAATACTGTTCAGTTATGGCAGCAGTGGAAAACACCTTATACTGGGTGGAGCTGGAAGAATATATTTGTTAAACACTGTATTTTTCTTGTAGTAATAGTAGTTTATGTTTGTATGTTCATTTTCTTTTGCGAGTAATTCTTAAATGTCACTTCTGTTTTTGTTTGTTTGTTTCTTTTAATTTCCTGGTTAAATTATTCTATTTCCATGTTTATACATCTTACATTCTTTTGGTATTCAGTGCGGATGGCAAAGTAAGATTTTCATTGTACAGGGAGACCTGTTTGTTTCCTATACACATGACAATAAAAAGCTTTGAACCTTGAATCTTGAATAAATTACTATGATGAAGCAGGTAAAAAAAATAAAGTTATATCACATTTTAAGTGTAATCATTAGATTTCAGTACAAAAACACTCAGAACAAAAGCAAATTCCTGCCCAAAATTGTCCTCTAATGAAAACCTTAAAGATGCTGCACACATCACATTCCTGCACATTCAGAAGGAGGAGGATTTGGTTAAAATGTGTGTTATGAAAGCATCAGGGTGTGAAAGTGCGTGGTGTTTTATGCATGTAGCCTTTTCAGTGAAGCTAAGCTCAGGAGGGGCTTTTAAGGGGCCTAGGAGACAATCTGCCGTCGTGACATCCCTGAAGTGCTGAGCGTGGTTTTCACCGCTGCCATTTGTCACCTCGCCGTGTCCCATTTTCTTTCCACGACCATGATCCAAAATTCAGACTTCTGGCTCCGAACCAAAAAAAGTCTAACTTGATCTAACAAAAACTCCACAAAAAAAAAAACACGTGGCTCTCATTGCTCTGATACTCCGGTCAGCTTCTCCTACTTGTCAATATTGTAGTGTTCTTGCCGTTCAGCCCCTCCTGCTTCACACTCATTATCTTGACCGGGATACCTCTCCTTAAAAGCTCATCAATGCAGATTTCCCTCTGGAGCACTTTCTCTTTTTTTCTTTGATAAGTGAAAGCCCTTCCCTCTCCTTTTCGGGACACAACCTCCCCTCCCGAACTCCTTTCTCATGACAGATGACTTCACTCACTCATTGTAGACAGACCCTGGATAGGCACCCTGGGCACGCATACTTATGGCAAATCCCCAAACACACACACACACACACACACACATGTACACACACAGACGGCTGCAGCAGCTGACCTTGTATAGAGGTTGCAGCTTTACTAAAACCCCCCCAAAAGCCTCCTAATCCTGTTCCACTGGGCCAAGGAATAAACTGAACCCTCCCATGTCTATTCATTTCCATGCCATTGTCTCACTGGAGTGCTGTCAGAGACTAAAAAAAGCATAGGATACATAAAAATCCTGAATTTAGTCCAATGATTCAGATCAAAAACGGTTGGACAATAATGTATGCATGAAGACAGCTGAGGCTGCATTGAAAGAAGAGGTGGAGCTCAGCAGTTTGTTTTGGCACTAAAAACGATACGTTAGTTGTCAGTCTGGGAATTGAAACAGGATGCCAAATATTTTTGTTGTATCCTGGTCATCCCCTTTTTCCCAGCGCTCTGTTTGTTTTCTAGCAACTGGTTTTTCCGGGTCGACTTAAGAGTTTTTTGTCTGTGAAGGTCCGGGCTTGTCTGAGGAGGAGAATATGAAGCGCAGTATTTATCTCTTTGTGGTTTTCAGAGGTGTAGGTTTTGGCATGGGCGTGCTCTTTGTTCAAAGCCAACAAATTCCTGTCTAATGCACACTAAATGTTGAGCAAAACTGAATTCTGAATTTTCTCACAGCTTCGACGCTTAATAAAAACACCGAAGCCCAGAGGTCAGTCATTGACCGTGCAGAGCAGTGTCAGTCTGGTATGTGTTTTTGTATTAAAGTAGAGCTTTTCTCCTGAGATTGAGCAGTTGGAGCCGCTCAAAGACACAAAGCCAGTACTCAATCATGTCCGTACTGTTATTATGCCCAAAAGGAAACTTACTACTGCCATTCAAAGACGCTTTAAGGATTTAGATATTAACATTTCTAAGTAGAATATAATGACCAGTATGTTCAGCACGGCTTATTATAAAATCACTGGAGCTTCGTCAGGTGATGAATGTGATGTTACTAGCACTTGTTGAGCTTCCTATGGGGTTAGCGTACTTCAACAAATTCAGAATAAGTTACAAGAGGTCAAATGACAAGTCTGCACCTGTCTGACTGTGACTGACATTTTAATGAGTTCAACGCTTAAGAGGAAACACCTTTAAGACCATAGCGAAGGGTGTTGTCTCTATATCAGACCGTAGCACTAAAAACACTGTCTAGGATGAGACAGAAAAAGCGGTTGCTATTGTGTTTGTGCTGCTGGAATTATGTTGCATAATATACTAAGTAAAGACAAGAGCATTGTTGTGTCCCCTGCTCTGGGTGTGTTTTTTTTTTTTGGTCTGAATGCAATGCTTAACCCCATGAATGTGCAACACGCTGTGAATGTTGCAAACCTGCTGTGAATGTAGGTGCACATCCACTCATAAGACGAGGACAAATATAGTGTATTGTGTTTTCAAGCTGCGATCCCACAGCGTGAGCCAATGCTTTTTATATTTGTCAGGTGTTTTATGTACGTAATTCTATCCCAGTTTCCTCAGAGACACAAAAACAGGAAGAGGTCATACATATTTATTTGGCTCACATCTTATCTTTGATTGTTTTGTCTCCTTTGTATATTCCGTAGATCTTCGATTTGGTGTGTGAAACTTCCTTGTACGATTTTTTAAATTCTGCTCATGGATTGTTTTGACTGTCGTGCCACTCACAAAAACAGAAACTGTGAACTGCAGGAAGCCATAATGGCTAGAATAGAAATTATCTCTTGCATCCCAAAGTCTGATAACTTTGCCTTGAAGATGATAAGGCTGCTAATAATAAGAGCCCCATGCTTGGTTGTGGACACTCTTGACTGAGGAAGTAATTAAGTTCAAGCAGTTTATCAGTGGCTGACCGGAGATGTGCTGTCTTTGTGTGATAAAAAAGCGGCTTGTGAGGTATGCCCTCTCCTCTCCCTCGCGCTCTCTTTCCACTCAAGTGCTCGCCCCACCCGAATTTTCATCTTCTCCTCCTGTGTCGCGCTCGTAACCCTCCATAGGGGAAAGCCCAAAGCGGAATGTGGCTGTGAGCAACATAACTTACCCATCATGCCTGTCTGTGCCTCTCCACTCTCCTCAAATGTCCAATCAGGCTAATTTTAGCCTGTGTCAGAGGGCTGTGTTAAATTTGGCCACGTGTCCCCAACTGTGTTCATGGAAAGACACACTCCTTTTTTTTTTTTTTTTTGTCTCTGTCCTCTTTTGCGTTGATGGGCTCGTGTGGCTTCTATTTTACAGTCAGCAAAATTAGCATAGGGAAGGACTATTTGTGACAGCGTTGCATGACACACACTGACATGGGATACAGTTTATAGAATGCCTTTCCATGTCAAAGAGAGGAAAAAATACTACTTTTAGCATCTTGCCATCATAACTGGAAATGTTAACCATGTGCAGAGGTAGAATAGAGTACATTTAGTCACTCCTACTGAGACACTTTGTTATGTAAACATCTATGACTCGTGGCAGCTCATAGCTATTTGAAACTTATACTATATAAACACATACAGTCCTTGACTTAGACTGATGGCCTTATTATAAAATGCTGGAAAGACTGGCCTTTAAAACCCACATTACTGTATAATTTAATAACCGATGACTATATCTGCAAGTCGGCGTATTATTCAAAGGACTGGGGTAACAAAAAAAAGGAGAAGTAGACAGATACATAAATAAATGGGTCCCTAAGCATGTCCTGTCTGAGAAAGAGAGGGTTCCTCAAAGACAGCAGAGCTTTATCATCTGCATCACTTACCTCTTTAATGTTACATAAAGCTGTTATGTCTCTTTTACTGTGGCGGAGCTGCTGGCCTCCAGCTACAGTTTGTCCCCAGTTAAAGTATGGAGATGCGTCTTTGAATGTAAACATTGGCATTTTTATTCATATTGTTGAACTACAAGCTTTAGCTCAGAGTGTATTTTACAATTAAGTACATTTTTAAAAAGCGGAGAGGCTGAAAGACACTGTTAGTTTACAACAGCAGGTATGATGAATGAGCAACCTCCAAACAGTGAAAGTGAAACAAACTAGTGGTTTGAATAGAAATGTGCAGAATACAAAGTGAGTGCATACATTACTCTGGGTGGTTCTTCACTTTTTTCCACATGAAATGACTCAAATGGTGCTCTGTTGTAGTGTCATAAATAAAAAAAAAAAGCCTTGTGAACATAGGTTATCAGAAAAAATGAATAAAAAAGGGAGTAATTTGGCTGCAGTTTTTACTTGATGCTGCAGATGAGTGATTACGTAACATGCTTGTGTTTCTGTTTCCACAGACAGTGAGATGGTCCCCCTAGACTGCTTACGTCCTCGTTCTTTTGCTGCCGCCCACCGGGCTTCCATTCAGCGAAACAGCGATGACCCTCGCATTTCCATCAGCCTGTGTGACCTTAGCCTGCAGCAGCAAGAGCTGCATCTGGAAGAAGAGGAAGAGGAGGAAGAACAGCTCCAGCCCCTGAGCTCCAGCTCCTGCCATGTGCCCCAAAACTCTCAGAACTCCCAGCAGTGCTCACTGCTGCCTGCTCATTTGGACACTGATGTGCACTTCCACTCAGTGCATGGCATTCATGTGACTGTCCTGGATAAGCAGACAGTGGCGCGGCTGGATCACCGTGGTGACGAGCGGACCCTTGTCTTCACCAGTCGGCCACTACGCTGTTCAGAGACAGTCTTTGTGAAAGTGACAAAAGCAGGTGTCACACGACCTGGGTGTCTGTCTTATGGGGTGACATCATGTGACCCTGCTACTCTTAGGCCCAGTGACCTGCCGTCCAACCCAGAGTCGTTGGTTGATCGCAAGGAATTCTGGGCAGTGTGTCAGGTAGCAGTGCCACTACACAGCGGGGACATCTTAGGCTTTGTGGTGAATGCAGAAGGGGAGGTCATGATGAGCCATAATGGGGTCAGTGCAGGGATGCAGCTGTGCGTTGACAACTCCAGACCACTGTGGATGTTCTACGGCCTGCATGGAACCATCACGCAACTCAGGATTTTAGGTACGTTCCATCAGTGATGCGCACAAGAACGGTCATCTGACAGAGGCCATGTTTCCAAGCATATATCCTTTTGAACGTTATAGAATGCTGATGCTAAAAAAAGGTGTTTTTTTTTGTCTTTTTCACATACGAAACAAGAGATTAAAACTGACTTAACCAATATGTTAGCCATACTGATTAATAATCAAACAGAAAAAAACATCACTGCCGTTTTAAAATAAAAATAACGACAGAATAAAACCAATCAACCTTTACTTCTTCTTATATTTTCATTTATTTGCTCTAAAACATTTGATATTAAATGCCTTTATCTGCCTTTTTTTTGTAAAGTGTTTGTTCTGCAGTTACATGGAAGCAAATGCATTGTTTCATTGTCTTACATTAAATTCTAAACTTATAGGACACTAATAGATTCATTCACTACTAACATTCCCTTTGAAAACACATAACATTTGAAAGGCTTAAACATAGAAAGAAAACCTGGACAAGTGACATTAATCCAATGACACAGAATTGTTTGTGTTTTGTACAGATATCGCCGAAGTTGAATAAAAATTAGATTTTAAGATGTTCTGTTTGCATGCATAAAAAATGTAAAATGCCAAATATAATCCTCTCTCATTAGGATTAGCATTTGTGTATTTTATTGTCATGGATTAAAGCATAATGACACATTCAGAAGAGTTTTAGTACATGTCATTTGTAACTTTCCATTCAGAAACTGATGTGTCTGATCCTGCAATGACCTTTGTGAGAAAATGTTCCCCCCTCGCCCCATCATTCTGGGCTGCTCTCTGTGTTTTTATCAACTCATTTATCTCCTGGGAATTCACATTGTGCTCCCACAGTGTGCATATGAATGTCAACTTTGTATCTTTGGGATTTCTATCAATTCGGTTTGACTCCAGCAGATTTCACACAATGATAATGCAATATCAGCTGATGTTACACAGAGGTTATTCGTGTCTGCGTTCAGATGGTGGACTTTTGGAAACTGGATTGAATATATAAAGATAAGAGGGTGAGGATTTCAAAATAAAAGGCTAAATGATCACTAACAGGCTTGGCAAGACTAACAGTGTTAAGTGTTAAGTTGAGGACACGCTGTTTTCTCCTGGAAGAAGTGCACAAAGTGTTGCTTTTTCTGTTGATTGAATGCAAATTTAATATTGTTACCTTAAACTACAACCTTAGCCTTGATATTTGTATTCAGTAAGTGAATTCCACTTTCCCGCTTCTTGTGTGACTTAAATTGTATTTTGGAATATTAAAAATGCCTTGTTCGTCATCAGGAGTGCTGCACTTAAGGTATTTTAAGCCCTGTGTTTTTCATAAAATAAACCAGCCGCATTACTCGGGCAAAGAGTCTTATAAATGCAAAGTACTGCGGAGTATTGGGAGAACAAATGTGAGCGCTCGTGATTTGTTTACAGTTCCTGCAGATAATGATATTTATCTTTATTTTTCTTTCACGCCAGCTTTGTATCCCAGGCAAGTTGTTAATGATAAGGATGCGGGCTTTTCATCACAGTAAATCCATAATTAGAGGAGAAATCTCTGGAAATGTTTTAAACACAGTTGAAATGCAGTGAAGCTTGGAAATTTTATCGATTGTTCTTGCAAATTATTGCCTGATTTGAATTTGTCGAGCGAAGGGAAGTTGAGTCTCTGCTGTGTTGCTGTGTTTTTCTTCTCCTCTTCATGTAGTCACACCAGACCAGGGCTGAGGAGGTTATTTCTGTCATGCGTGGGCTCTCAGCAGCCAGCATTATGTATCTACAGGGAGCCTGTGATAGCTCCTTATGATGCACTCCATATGCATTATTAAAATGTAATTGCACTGAGGGTTTTTGAGATGTTTGATTTTCTATCCACAGTCCATTCCTTTTACACTGGTCCTCCGGTGTGTCCTCTTTTCCGTGCACATACCCACCCTCCCCACTCACCCACCCACCCACACACATACACACACACTTCTCCCCCTCCCAGTCTCTCTATATTCTTGGGGGTACGAACGTTCCTCGAGTCATTACCCACTCCAGCTGTGGGGAGTGCATTTGTGACGTCTCTGCTCACCCACTCACTGCAGCCGCACGCCATGAGTTGCCATGGAAACATCTAGCCACTGAGGCAAGTGACAGTTTGTCATGGCTGGGTGTTGTCAAGCCTGTGAAGTGGAACAGATGGGAGTCTGTTGATCTCACATGGTCAATTTGTCTTTTTTAAAGGCTTTTCATTATTAATTTTAAAACAAATTTCATTGAGACCAATATTTTCTATGTCATGCATCCCACTGTGGTATGTTTTCAGCTTCTATTTGAACTATTTCCTGCATTAACTAGGAACATATAGCCTCACAGGGTGTGGCAGAGTCATTTATATGCGTTAACTGTGTGATGAAAGCCACCAGACAAATGCTCATCCGGATATAGTAGACCTCTTGTTGGGTCTGCATCGCAAAAACATTCACATACTCATTCCTGGTCCTGGAGCCAGCAGTAAATTCATAATACAAAGAAGATGAAAGGTAACCTTGATGAAAGTGCATATGAATAGACCTGAAGGTTATACATTCTGCCTTATTAGAGTTGACCAAGACATCTGCTAACAGCTGCTCCACATAGGTCATGTTAAGTAGGTAATGGAAGGGACTTATTTACAGCTCTGTTATGAATAAATGCTACTGTATGCATAAAGTCCTGTGTGCACTCTACAATATAGATATATATAACACTGAAAAGAATTTAAAAAATAGATGACTCAGAAGAGGCATGTCTCAGCAAAGTGAAACAAACATTCTGATCTCAGTGCTAACCTTAAAAGCAAACTTAGATTACCAAGAGACTTGTCTCTGTGCAGTTTTTTTTTTTTTTTTTTTTTTTAGAAGCAAACTGGTTGTTGCATGACTAAAAATCTTGTATGGTTTGTTTATATAGGCTGAAACTGAGACTTCAATAGGTCGGTTTGGTCCAAGTGGAAAGGCAGCAGGGTTCACAGCAGGAGTTGTGCAAGATATTGTACACATTTCTGTGCAAGGAATAAACCACATAAGTGTTTATTTTTGCATTTTGAAGGTGCTTTTGTTAAACTTTTCTTTCATTTATCACCATGTGCGGTTAAAACTTTCCTTGAAATTGCCACTGTATGAAGCGTTTGACTCACAAATCATGCAGTCGGATGTTAATTAACAATTCCAGACACATGGATGGATGGCAGTGCCAAATAAGCAGCAGTTCAGTTGTGTAGGAACATTTATGTCATGGTCAGTTGAAGGACAGTGCGTAAATAATGTTTTAAGTCTGTCAGGAAGACTACATCAGAATTTGTGGAATCAGGGTCGATGTTTCTGTGAGGAGAAATGAGCTGTCAATATGAAAACAGATGGTTATAAGGCGCAAATGGGAATGGACAGTATGGGAGGGACAAAAGATACACAGATGAAGGGTGGTCATGGACATATGAAGGAGGAATTGGGGAGGGGAGAGGGGGTCCTTTGGCGTCACTGACAAGACTACACAAAGTCACAGGCTCTTGACTCACTCACACACACCCACACTCAGACGCTGTGGATTCACAAGTCATCTGCTTCAAGATAGCACAGGCTGTGTGTGTCTGAGGAAGTGTAAGAGAGTGACGGACAAAAAGAGATGCAGATCATCAACACGGTGTAAAGGATTGACATCTTTGGTTCAGCTGAAATTATGTAATGTAAAAAAACAAAAAACAAAAAACAAACAAAAGCAGGAAAATCAACTGTTGCCAACTGTTGTAACGGACTTGTTCCTTTTTTATCCCCAGGCTCATCTCTGCACCCTGACCTCAGAGGCACCCAGATATCTGTGCCCAACTCCCCCTCCTGCACACCTAACACTCCCACAATGCTTTGCAGTGGCAACTCAGAGTCCAACCTCAACACATCCTTAAACATCAACCTCAACTCCAGCTTCAATACCAACTACCAAACAGCCTTTTCATCTTCAACAGGTTTTGTCTTTTGATTCCAATTCTCCTCTTTGTCTTTCCCCTCCACTGGAAAATATATGAATATATATAAAATCAGATGTCTTTAATACCCTGCTTGTAATTTTTTTTGACAGAATGAGTTAGAGTAATGTCAGAGAAGATGAACCCATTATACTCTTTTATGAACACAGTGTAGTCATTTATGCTACTATTAATATTAATCCAACCATAGCCAACAGCTAATTTCCTATTCATTTTTTAAAAACCCCCTTTTTAAGCAGTGTCTTCCTCGTCAAGTTTCATTTTCATTCATGCCAGAAGTTAAGTACGGCGATATAAATATAAGGCTACAGCAAACAGGCAGTTAGCTTAAAAAGAAGAAACAGGAAATGTGAAACAATTAGCTTAGCTCTGTGCTAAGTAAAGGGTGATGGTATCTTTGAGTGGTATTAAGCTAAGTGAGGTCTTTGATTTGCTGTAGCTTAAAATTTCATAACTTTTTTAATGGGTTTTGTCACACACTCATTTATACATTTTTATAATGTAATTAAACCCCTGAGCTTTTGGCTGAAGGGTCTGTCACTGCACTGTGTCCTTCCATTGTAGCGCAACCATTAGCCGTGTTTTTAGGATAGCTAATAAGATAAAAATGGAAAATGGGACCAAATCTCCTAAATATAGTACACACAGAACTTACTAGCAATAACATTAGCCATGTTTTTAAGATAGTTAATAAGATACAAATTGAAAATGGGACCTAATCTAAATGCAGTAAACACAGAACTTACTAGCTCAACCATTAGCCATGTTTTTAGGATAGCTAATAAGATAAAAATTGAAAATGGGACCTAACTGCTAAATACAGTAAACACAGAACTTACTAGTAATTTATGCTAATAGTACAAGCTGTAGACAGTGATTTTCATGCATACTGGTCACTACAGTGGACATCTATTCTACAGCTGTTCTCCTGTATGTTCATGGGTTTTGTTATTTTATTTGCATATCAGCCAACACAGTGGACACTTGTGCACCATCTCATACGCTGCAATTCATACAATTATTGTAACTTCACTGTTCTTTATAAACTTGATCTGCAGTAGCATGTTTGAGTGTAAATCAATCACTATTGTTATTAGACTGTAATTAACAGTTTTCTTAAAAGGTGTTTTTTTTGTATATTATCTCCATGAAGTGAGTAATAACTACTATTAGAATATGTTAAAATAAGAGAAAACATCCAGTTAGCTCTTGTTTATGTCGACAGATTTTACTTACTACCGTCAGTAATGTGACATTACTGTTTAAAAACTTTGTTTTATATCAGTCATTTGAAGAGTCATTGTCCAGTCTAAGTCACAAATGTTATGTTGAAACAACTGAGGAAGGGTTACATTTATAGAAAACCGCATTAGAGTGGACAAAGTGGATCAAAACCAGGTATTATCATTTCTACTTACTAAACAGAGGAAATCAGAAATAAAGGCCTAACTCCAATACAAATCATATAGTATTTATAACAATAGCCTCATAGGATTTAAATATTTCACACTATAATGCCAAGATTTGGATCTGAAACACTTGTATACTTCCATTTTCAGCTTTGGGTGTAGTTAATGTTGTAATCTTTTCTAATTCTCCTCAGGTACAACTCCAAGTTCTCCATTCTCCAGTCACCCAGAGTCCCCTACCTTCCCATCATGCTCCAGTTCATGGAGTGACGAGTGCACAATTTGCTACGAGAACGTGGTGGACACAGTCCTGTACGCCTGTGGACACATGTGTCTGTGCTACACCTGTGGCCTCAAACTGAAAAAGATGGCCAACGCCTGCTGCCCCATCTGCAGGAGGACAATTAAAGATATCATCAAAACCTACCGGAGCATGTAGGCCTAGACATGGTCAGGTTCAGGACATCGATAAAAGCCATCTACGACCTTGTAGTGACACACTTAGCACATTATTGCTTAGCTGGACTGTCAAGGATATAGAAAAGCATCAAGTTCCCAGCTTTTGTGTGTGCAATCTGGCTCAGGTATGTTAAAGCAGGAAATTAAATTCAACAAGATTTTATCTATTGTGTCCAGTGTAAACACACGTTCAGAAATCTATGAAAACGCAGTGAGGTCAACAGGAACACAGTGAGCTACCAATGGCTAACATGCACCTTGACCTATTTTTGTCCAGCAACTCTGTGATCTGTGCATCTGTTGGAAGATAAATGATAATCTGAAGCGGCATCTGTCCTACTTACAGCAGAATTGGCCTTCATTCTGCTGGTTATAGCATCGCTGCAAGCTAGAATTTGAAAAAGTAAAACTGTCCAGAACTTCAGAAGAAGATCGAGTTTTCGTGCCTACTGGGTTTTAGCAAACAACAGAAGTGTCATTTCGGCGCGAGGCTCAGTCAGATCTCTAATAAATCTGGGTACAAACCAAAAGAAAGCAGATTTTCTGGATGTTTACAAAGATCGAAGGAGGAATGCGTAAATAGTGGGTGAAAACTTTGGAGCAATTCTAAAACAAGCCATTTTTTTATGCATTTGTTTTGCAGTGGGTGAAGAAGCTGTGTTTTGTGATAAAAGAGCTGTTTTGCTTAAATATCTTTTCCTCACCTACTGCGCTTCAGTGAACTTCAGATCGTGCAAAGGGTAAAAATGTGTGAACATTGTCACCATAGAAGGTCACGCGGCGAGCAAGGATGTAAATCAGTATGGAGGGGGGGTTCAGGGGAGGGGGAAGTGAGGGAAGAAGGCGGAAAGAGGATGTTACATGTTTGGGACGAGACAAGAAAGGGGCATCTTTTGCCGTGGGTCTGCACAGCGTTTAGTGCAGAGAAAGAGTTTGCTCGGTCAGACGCAGCAGATACATCAGAATGTTTGTAAGAAGGCCTGTAAAATGTGGGACTTGTATGAGTTGCATGTCCAGCTTGTTGGCAGACGTCCTTGCCATCTTTGGCTGCGCAGTAAGCCTGCTGAATGCTGTAATTGAAGTAAAGTCGTCCAGATAAACACTGGTGGGCAGTAAGGTATTTTTAAAATGCTGAACGCGCACATAAGGATGGCAAATCAGTCCAAGCAACCCTTAAATCACTTTCTTGAGATTGCACTCTTCTCTTTCACATGTACATTAAATGACAGCATCAGTATCATTCTGCGTCTACATATTTTCATGCGTTCTGTGTTCAATTAAAGAAATCCACATGTGAGCAGTCCGTGATGAGGATGTAGCTTGTTATTTTAAAGCGTTGTGAAAATTTCATTTGCATTTCAGTGACTGAGTGCTTCTTCCCCCTCGGTAAAAGCAAACTCCAAGGACATTTTCACTTGACTAATCTCATGCATTATGGACCGCTTTGAGTTTTTAAGAAAAAAACAAGCTATTTCCAGGTGTTTTTTGGCCTCACTGAAACATTGCCGGGTAATTCCTGAGACAGTAAGTGCAGGGTTTTTTTCACTGTGTCAAAGCTTGTCATCTCAGTCTGACGGACAGAGGTGTCCAGATAAACAGTCGCCTACCCGAGAAAAGTTGGACCCGGAAGAACACTGAGGTGCAAACAACTTTTATGTGGCTATGATGTGTTTGAATCAAATGTTTCAGTGTGCGAAACATCTGCATTTCAACAAAGTCACTGCTGAGGATCTTATATTTGAACGTTGCCTCGTCCCATCTGTTGTTTTGCATTATACTGGAAATTACAAAGATGTTCAACCTTTAAGTTTTTACCTTTTTTTTTTTTCTTCCTGACCAAGTAGGACGTAGCTGAAATAAAATGTTGTATGTTTTGAGAGAAAAAAGGCTATTGATGATGAGTATAATAATGACTGTACATAATGAATATTATTTATTTTGTCAATGTTGATGAACTATCACAGTTTATTTTATATGTATGCCTATTGTGTCAAGAAGAATAGGAATATTGCTTATTTTGTTGTTGCATAAGATTATAGAAAACTATGTGGTTGCGTTAGCTGATTTTCACTAATGCCAGTTACTAAAATAAGGTATTAAAGTAAACAAATCAGTAAAGTTTGTATTGCTTTTGGTCATACTTTGTGTTGTAGTGATTGGTAAAAAAGTGACAATATGCTCATAATTATGACATTTTCCAATGTGACCAAATATCTGTAGTCCAAGCAAAACCAGCAAATGATTGAAAGAAAGGATTGTGGATTTAGGGGAATTCCTGCTCATTGTTAAATGATTCAAAAGCTGGTTTATGCGTCTGCTAATTATATTTGTTAAATAAAGTCAAAGAGAGCGGTCTAAACCACTGGCTCCAGTTATTTATACTGTATCACTGTTGTACTTTTTTTTTTTTTGTAGTCCTTTATAAATAAAGTTCTGTTTTATGCACAGGCATAGCTCTTTGTCAGGTACACAATTTAGTTCCTGTCTCCAGTAAACCCTGTTCTCCACAGTGAAGCAGGGGTTTAACTCACAGTGCAATAAACAGTTAAAAGTGTCCATTTCACAGCCTCACTATATTTGAGTCAAGGCAGGAAACTGAAGTCAATTTGGAAAAGAAGGTAGGAAATGAGCGAGCATTAGTGTCTGTAACTTCTCCCAAAATGTACATTATACAAATGTTTGATGATTGATTAATCACTTATGCAGGGAAATAGAGAAGTGTAGCACAGCTAACAGCAGCCATCTCTCAGATGCTTTATATTTACACTGTAGTATATTGTGAAACATCCCACCATATACTATATGAATAACAAAGGCAAGGGCTTTTAGTAAACAGCTATAACTCACAGGGAAACTGTTTAGAGCCATGGTATGAAGACCTGGCCAGAGTGAACATCATCTGTTATTTACTACCCTGAAGGCCTGGCTCTAATGCAGCACTGTTTTATGCTGCACTCCAATGGGGACAAATACAGGCCGTGACGTCCCGACATGAAACAGGCAGCAGCGTCTGCCGTTCATGGCCAAGTGTTCGTAGAGGTGAGAGGGAAATACACAGTCGGGGTCTGTGAAAGTGACATGAATATAGTATATCTCGCCGGTGTCTGTGTACACACACTCTTTCCACTCAGACCTCTGAGTGAACCTGGCTGCCGTCCTTCTCCAGGCTTAAGGGCTTGGCAGACTCATTTGAGATGTGTTGTATCTCCTCTGGACAGCTGTTTGGTCAAACAGCCACACTGTCTATTAGAGAATCAAATTTGTATTCCAAAAAAGCACAAAGTGATTGATTTTGAATTTTAATGAGGCATCAGACAGAGCTGGAGTTTGGGCCTCTGTTGTATGGAAGGCTTTTAAGCTTTTGGTGTTTAGTTTGATGTAAAAGCTTTTTCTCTGTCAGATTTACAGCGTCCAGGGAAAAACAGTGAGTGGGAATGCAATTATATAAGAAAGTGCAACTTTGTTCATAGTTCAACATATCTCTTAACTGCATTCACCTCAGCACTATCTAATTAGTGTGTTGATGGAGGTCAACATTATTGCTTTTTGCTCAGTCTGTTTTGAGATGCTGAGTGCTGCTGCCCTCCAGTGGTAGTGAGCAGTAACAGCATCTTGTGCACAGTAGAAGGTGCACAAACCAACAACAAAAGCCATGTGTGAAAAAAAATCTGTGATCAAAACAGCAACAACCGGTCACTTGAAATCATCTCTGTAACCCTTTTACTAATTAAAAGGCAAATATTTTTGATAAACTGGCCAATGGTGTAACATAAATTGTCTGGTGGTGATTTTTATGTGTTCTTTTTTTTTTTTTTTTTAATGTATTTTTATGTTTTTAATCAATTTTCTGCAAAATTGTGTGTAAATTTAAAACCCAAAGAGTTAACTGTATAAAAAGGAGAAACTGTCAATAAATCCTCCTTTACGGTCTACATTAGAACGAGTTAATATTGAATAAAACTAAGTAAATGCAGCTTTAAGGTGGTGTAATTCTAATCATTCTTTTGTGGTTATACCATTTTCAGACATTTTCAGGTAAATATAGTCTTATTTTTGGCAAAAAAAAAAAAAAAAAAGCAAATATCCAACATAGGCCTGCTTTATACTTTTAACACAAGAATTATCATCTGCTCACCTGGTCATTTCTTCTTTGACACAGAATATCCACAGTATTCCTCTTGCTTATTCTTAAACAATAAATAATGTAATGATTTGAGACATTACGCCACACTTTTTCACATTTTTTTTTTTACATTTTATAGACAAAACATGCAATAAATTATATAAAAATAAACAATAGCTGAACTGAATAAGAACATAACAGGTTAATTTAGTGTATAATGGCACTGATCATTAACCTGAATCTCAGTTGACACCTCCCTCATCTTTGTCTCACTCATGTTACATTGAGAATTTTAATGACACACTTCAATATGTCATGACACACTGACACACAATCTCTATATGTGATGTAAGATGCATTCATGAGCTGCCAAGGGCTTTTTTTTTTTTTTATCACCCTGACACGTCTCGGAGTTACTTTTCCCCTTTTCTTAGTGCCTTGATTTATTTTCATGCATAAATCAACATATAAACACGCCAAGGAAACACACTCGACAACCAGTGGAGTAACCATAAAGATGATCAACAGACATCCATTAATTAGTTCAAAGTCAGTGAGTGTCGTGTGAGCATCGAGGTCCCTGCAGACTAAACAGCCAGTGGGACGGACATATTTCACATTAAATTCCCGTGGGCTGTAAATCTTATTATATTTCAGGCACCAAATCCAATAGCAATATGTAGCGTCTGACAGTGGAAACTGCATTGGTGTTTTGATTTGGTGTTTTTATGATTATAGCTGAAGGCGACAATATTACAGAGTACAAGCCTGCATGGGTAACTCAAACTTTTGCTTTGTCAGTTGATGCTAAATTAAGCAGCCGAGTGACCACAGAATGAAAACCGTCTAAACCGAAGTCAAATGTGCAGGTTATCCCAAAGCAGAGGAGGCCGTTCACAGGGAACTGCAGCACTTTCTGCCTCAGCACGTTGGTATGAAATAAAAGCCATGTCAAGCAACCAAGTGTGAGCTAATTTATTTGTGTAACTACATCCAGCTGCTCAAACACTTCAGCTGTATTGCATAGGCAACGATATGAGTTTACACTGAACGTAAACAGATTCAGTTATGGGGAGTTGCTCTGTTATTTTATTTTTATTTTTTTTTTCAGAGGCAAGAAATCCATTAAAGCAAACAAACCACGAGGCTCGATATTACCATTGGTTATGGGCTGTAATTAGCTTCCATTCTAATTAAACACCAAATCCTTCCGTAGTTAATTTCCCAGATAATGACACCCTTTAAACATCTCATTTGCACAGAACAGTGACCGCTGCCACACAAAATCCAAGCGTCCCACAGCGTGTCATTGTTTGTGAGTGTATAGGTTTATGGCCCACAGGAGCAGCTTTACAAATACACTCAGGTATTCAGCGTTAATTAACAGTGACTATGGAAGAATACTGGAATATAAAACTGTTAGAGTAGGTGCTGCAAGTATATTTGTGTGTCTTTAAAGCTTCACTTTTTGTACTTATGTTATTGACAGTAGATAGAAAGATTTAACAGCAAACAAATACCAGGTGTGATTAAAAACCTAAATAGTCCCCAGTGACCAAAAGCATCGACGGATCTAAAATGTTAAATGACCCTTAAAGCACTAAATCCTATCAACACATGGAGATAATAATTAAGGCAAAATGCTGTTTGGCAGCTTTTCATGGTCATCACGTATGACCCATTTGGATGTTCAGAGGCTCCGTAGTTACCATGGAAACAGTGTCATCTTCTACAACATTGATTCACCAGTAAAATCCACGGAGTTGGATCAATGACAGTGGATGGACGCACTTGTTTTTATGTTCCGTTAGTGGAATATTTTACGGAGAAACTCACTTTTTCTTCGGTTTTCTGGTTTTCTGTAATAATCTTTCTGCATAATCTGCAAATTGAATGTGACAAAATGTGTTATTTTCGCTTAAAAATGCAAAAAATAATATAACAAATGATGTTAAGTCTCTTAGTAAATGTTAAATTTTGGAAGACACCACAAAAATAGCTCGAGGTTTTTAAGGGTTAAAGACTAAATATGCAAATATTGCAGACTTTTTGTGACTTTGGGTTGTGGTATATCATGTAAGTTGTAAAAATACATTCTACATCAATGTCTGCTGTTTAATTTCACACACATTAAACATTCTGATTCAACGTTTAAAGACCTAGAACTATATTTATGATTTCCAAATGACATTTTTCTCTACATTTAACCTTCACCAATTATTAAAATATTATCCTCTACATTTTGCTTGTTTAATGCTAATTTATTGTATTTATTCAACTGATCACGAAGATGTTCATAAAGTTCAGAGTAAATTCAAAGGCAGGGTTCGTACACATTATTAACTTCAAATTCAAGTACTTTGAAGGGTTATTTTTATTTTTCCAGCATAGCATCTTATCACTGAGGTAAAAAAAAAAACATCTACAGGAATGCATACACTCATGATCTTTTTTTTTTTTTTTTTTTGCTCTTTATCACAATAATGTACATTGTATTATACTACAAACATTTAAAATGATGTTTCATAACAGCAAAAAATGTACATATTAAAGGACAACACAAAGATTTATTTTTCAAAATGTATCACCTCTGTAAATAGATTTGGCTTGGCATTTAATAATAATAATAATAATAATAATAATAATAATAATAATAATAATAATAAATAAATAAACAATTAAATCATATCAGTTAGAAATCCTTGCATTTTACAGACCTTGAAAACAAAACATTGAAATTCAAGCATTTTCAAGGATTTCAAGCACCTGTACGAACCCTGCAAAGATCATTATATCAAAACAGCAACATATATCGTTAACCTAACATAAAAACAAGCATCTACACCTACTGTCCATTATCAAATTACACAGGTTTTACTGGTGAGTCCACGTTCACTGCGGAGCCTCTGAACATCCAAAAGACACAACTGATTCTGCTGAAAAGCTCAATGTATTTTTATGTAAATTATCTAAATGTATTGATAGTATTAGAGCTTCTAAGGTTGTTGTACATTTTAGAAAAGCCCGTGCTTTTGGTCTTTCAGGGTTAATATTTTAAAAAAAGGACAAATTAAAGCACTTTTTGTGGTTGTTTTGTATATATTAGTGATAAATCAACTTCTAGAGGAGCAAAACACAAACCATTACTGAAGTAAAGTAAACAAAGAAAGTGTAGATAATGGTTCAAAAGTGCATTTATTTAATTTGTTCTTTAGGCACTTCAGTTAACATCATTGGTCACACAGTTAAGAAACAAAAGCATCGCAGTACTGCTGCAGCTGAAGAATTACTGTATGTGTCAAATTTACTGCCCAGCAGAAATTTTTAATTGTCATAATAATTAATAGAGCAGTTTCTAGAAAGGCTTTGGCAATTGTGAAAATGTCTTTTTTCCGTTTTTATGAGGTTTTTTTTTTGTAATAAAGAAAGTAAGTAATTTTAAAGTAATGAATAAATATAATTCTTGCTTGAAATTAGGAAAATTTAAAGGTTACATATGTTTGGGAAATTATCAGAAATGATATTTTACATTTTAAGGAAAGAAAATACTGTCGCGATCAGAAATGCTCACAAATTGTTTCATTAGCTAAGACAATATCAGACAATTAAATGGGTAAAATATTTCACATAAAGGTGACATATGAGGAATATAAAAACATGCAAAGAGACAACATCAAGATGAGACTAACACAAAGCAGCTTTGGCAACATTTCAGTTGTTTTAAAGAGAAGGAGTAGAAAATTGCTTCATTTTAACAGCCCGAGGCATTGTCAGTATAATGAATCCTTTCAAACATGCAGTAAGCTTTAAATGCTTTTTTAAAAAAATGCTTTTAGAAAATGACATAAACTTAAAAAAAACAAAACAAAACAAACAAACAAAAAAATAAAACAGTTCAAGGAGTGGACACAAAATGACTCACTTTCAGACAAATCTTATTTCAAGTTAAAGTTAGCCTGAAGAAAAGCATCATTCCTCCACTTTCTGGTGTTCTCTTTGGCTTTCTCAAAATGCTCCAAATGCAACATCAGAGGCACTGCATCATGTCGACTCATTTTACCACATGTCTCATTTCATTTCAAAGTCATAATTTGATCTGGCTGATCGTTTTGGCAAAGGTACCGGGAAAAACATAATCCTCATTTAACACATTTAATGGCTTTCACAAAATAAATGTATCTGTTAAAGTAGTCTTTACACACATGTTGAGAGTTCTCCCAGCTCCACACATGCGTGCTAGTGCTTTTTCTCGAGGTAATTTGAGGGAACCCATCCTTTCTTTGGCGTGCCATTGTCCAGAACCTTGCAGTACCACCACCCGTTGGGGTTCTTTTCAAGAACCTCCAGGTTCGTCCCCTCAGGGAAGCCCATGGTCTCCTCATCACCATGGTAATCTGCAATTGAGACGTACATCTCTCTGAGATTGTTGTGGATGATATGTGGCTTGGGTTTCACTGTGGAGACAGGGAGTGTGTTCTTCTGGGAGCTGTGGCCGAGAGACTCAGAGCTACCGGTGCCGGATCTGTACCTGCTGGGAAGTGTTATGTTATTTGGGGCCAGGCTGCGGGGCACGGTGCCAAATGAGGCATTGCGTCGCACTGTGGGGCTGGCGCGAGGGTGGTCTGTTGAATTTAGGGACTCATTTCTTCTCAGAGAGCCAACAGGGCTGGGACCATCCATGATGGGAGCTGATATGAAGACAGACTGAGGTCGAACAACCTGCTGCTGTTTGGTGCTATTCTGCTTTCGTGATGCACCAAACAAGCCTGAAGGTTTAGAGAGGCCACCAGGGGGTTTGGACGGGATGGGTGGGGTGACCTTCTTCAGGTTTTGATTGATGTTGTTCAACGCCTGCACCCTTTGCTCATTTTTCTCCAGGCTGTTGGATTTGCTGAGGCTTCCAGGTTTGGTTGGGGTACCATCTGATTCTGATCCTGCCACGTCATCTTGATGCCTGACGGGCTCCAGGTAGTAGGTTGGGGCCCAACCCTCTGTATCACCCCAGCGAATATACCACCACCCACTCTCCTGCCTCTCCAGTACCTCCACCTCTACTCCGGCGGGGAAGCTGAGCTCGGTCTCTTGGACTTTCTCATAGGGGTCTGTAGTGCGATAAAGGGTGCAGCCCTCCAGGTCCGAGTCTCCCCGGCTGCCTTTGGAATAGATGGAGGACAGATCAGATGTGCTTTGAGAAGAGAAGGAGTCCTCAGAGGAGATTACTGATGCCGTCTCAGAGTCTTCGCCTTTGGAGGTTTTGGTGCCGTTCTTCAGCTGCCCCGTGGGCCGCAGCTGTCTTCTCAACGTACTGATGTCCATCTTTTCTGCACTGGGGGTCTTGGCAAGCTGCGGTTTAGGCCTCACTACAGGTTTTAGTTTTGAAGAGGACTTGGTGGATGAGGATGCCTTGTTCTCCTCCTGGTCCTTCTTAAGTCTGGACTGCTCTGGGGTAGACTCCATGGAGGCAGATTTTGGGCTAGATGCCTCCTCTGCTTTAGTTGAAAATGAGCTTCCATTCAAGTCAATCTTCAGTTTACTCCCTGCAGGTCTCCACCCCCCAGATAAAGGGCTTAAGTTAGCAGTCTTGCCAGTTTCTGACAAAACACTTGTCTTGGAAGAATTTGAGTCCCTGCTGCACTGCCTCTCTGGGGTCTCCCTAAAGGGCCGGAAGCCATCATTCTCATAGATACACTCCTCCTCTGGCTCTCCTTCTGCTTCGTGGCCATCTTCAAACGACTCACCCATCTTGAAGGAGGCGCTGTGCAGAGATGAAGCCGGGGAGGGCTTAGAGGACAGATGGGATCCCCTCTCTGAACATGTGTCCTCATTCTTTGCATCCACTAAGGAACCTTCTCCCCTCAGGAACTCAAACTCAGATTCCAAATCCAGATCACCAATGGCAGGTACATCATACTCTGGTTCTTCATACACAGGCCTTCCAGGAGACACTGGGGACTCTGGAGCCTCAGACCCAGGGCTGCTGGGAGGTGCGGTCTCCACGGAGTCTTGTTTTTTGACTGGTGGGGCTGGGGGCGGAACCTTTGGGCGACACAGAGTGCTTGTTCTGCGGTTCAGGTTGGGCTTTTTACGTTTGTCAATGTAGGAACAGGGAGCCCAACCTTCCTTCTCTCCTATCTGGACATACCACCAACCTCCAGAATTCTTTTCAATCACCTAAAACACAAATTAAGAAAAATCAATTTGATCATTATAGAAAGGCATTTTACACATTTCACATACACAGTGTTGTGTCAAATAAAAACACAAGTTAAATATTCTAAGCTGCATAAAAAAACCTACCTCCGCTTTCTGTCCTCCATTGAAACTGATGCCATCTGATATACAGGACTGAAATTCTGCAATAGTGTAATACTCTGCTTCAACTGTAGGGGGCTCTGGTGGGGAGGGCAACTGAAACCCCTAGGCACAAATGAGATTAACATTATTGGATACAGACTGCAGGAAAAACAGGAAAAAGCTATGATGTAACTCCTTTCACTTCTTCTTCTTCTTCTTCTTCTTCTTCTGATTGTCCGTTGTGAAAATACATCAAACTCTCACAACAAAAGTAAAGTTACAATCAT
>JAQQZY010000008.1:23546774-23577974 GCA_030068375.1 Ostorhinchus rueppellii
ACTACTACTACTACTACTACTACTACTACTACTACTACTACTAATAATAATAATAATAATAATAATAATAATAATATGTAGTACTTTTCAAGGTACCCAAAGGGCTTTACTTTATTGAGTCCCATTCTGGTAAATTATATTTGTAGCCACAGCAGCAGACTGATGGAAGCACGGCTGCCAATTTGTGGCAAATGGCCCCTCTGACCACCACCAAACATTTGTACACCAGTGTGAGTGACACTGGAGGGAAGGTGAAGTGTCTTGCCCAAGGACAAAATGGCACATGACTAGGGCAGAGCTGGATTAAAATTGCCAACCCTTCAGCTATTGGACGACCCACTCTATCTCCCGATCCATGACCACCCACCATAATGAGCTTTTTTAGATGAGTTTTTAATAATACTCATGCCCAAAATGTATACACTGACCATGTCAATAACTGAAAATCCTGATGTAACCATCCTGTACTGCACAGTTTGTCTCCAGTGTTTGTGTCTTTTTGTAACTAAGCCTGATTTAATTAAATGTGTCCTAACACATGAACACAAGGAAAAAATCATCTTAATTGCACTGACATAGAATCTGTGACTACAGCCAGAGCTGAGGACCTGAGAGGGAACTCAGGCTGGCTGGAAGGGGGTTAGTGAGGGGCTCTTGTTAAACCTGCACTTCATCAGGATCACTGGTGGACATTGTTCTAGTAATGTACCATCACTGGCCAAAATGTTCATTTGCAGTGTCACAGCTGATTTGAACTGGTTCCTCTGGGTATGACGGCATTCCTCCAACATCTACGACAAAGGCCACACATGGAAAGGAAGCAGTACATAAAGTCGTGTTTCATTTTAGACATCTGAACCAAATCCTGTGACTTAGCAGCGATCCACTGTGTTAGGTTAGTACTGTCCTTTCATAACCTACTCACAAAAGCTGCTGCACATTTGTAAGGCTATGTCAAAGCTCTGCAGGAGACCTAAGTGGCAAAGTTGGCATGAAAACTGTCCTGTATGAGGTATGCCACACATACCTTATTTGTTGTGGTAACGGTAATACAATATGGCCAACAGCTGTCTGGACAACCCATAAAGGGGATATGACTGTTCCATCACACTTTCACAGCTGGCCCAAACCTCCACTGGACATTTTTAGAAATTATTTAGGGTCCTCTAGGTATGAAAAATTTAGTGAAATGTGAAGGAACAGAAATGTATTATACTGTACACAGAAAAGAAATGGAATGGACATGGAATGAAGAAAAATGAAAGAAAAGCAAGTACTGACACTGTTAGTATGTATTGCAGTTAAAAAGTTGGCACATTAATACCTCAGTAGTTCATAATTTGTATGATGGTTTTGCAAAGAACAACGCCAGAAACCCACTTTTCTCATTGTAGATGACATTTCTCACTCCATTATGTTAAATGTACAATGGAAGAAAAATTACCCTCAAAGCCATAGACACTGTGGATAATTGGCCTTCAAATTGTTTCCCACCTGTTGGATTTTAGCATTTTATCTCAAACAAGCTTGTGAAGAGCTGGCTCTACAAACAATAATCATTTGTTGAGGTTACACCCAAAGTCATAATAGTGTTCAGTTATTTATTTTAAAATGTCCTTAAACTCTAACATCAGTTCTCCCTGTCAGGTGCTGTCATAGCTACTGCTATAAAAGCTAATAATTATTGCCTGATCCAAGATGCTGATGTCTCATTCCCTGGCCAAATGCCTATCTGTCCACTAAATTCAACTGCAGTCGAGGTATCCTGCTGACACACTGAATCCATAACATGAGAAGGGATTTTTTTTTTTTCCAGGGATTTTTGTAAACGCCACATGCGATCTCTGTGATTCATGTGAAGAATGATGTGTTGAATTGATGAATTTGCTTAGCTAGAGAATAAAAAACATCATCAGCTGTGCACTGGAGTTGTTCTGTGTGGAGCTAGGTTGAGTCCAGATTTAAGAATGCTTTTGCTGTTAGTGTCTGGCGCTCAGTACCACACTGGCTGGGGCTCAAGGACGTAACAAGCCATGTAATGTGCTCAGTCTTTGCACCAAAGCTGTGGCTTAAACAAAACCCTATGTCTATAAATCAGCTGCAAGCTATGAAAAACAAAATGGTGTCTCCATCACTCAGAGGCAAAATATAGATTTTTTTCTTAATGTTGCCAGTAGAAGTCTATGCACATATCAGTGTTCTAATAGTGGTATTGTACAAAGAGGTATCAGCAGACACTTGGAATAAACAGCTATGAAACTCAGTTTGCTCATACAGCGTTAAAAATATTTGATATATTATGCTCAGTGGCACGCAATATCAAAGCAATATCAATGGAATTAATGAAAACATTGTGGAAAAAAATTGTAACTTGGCAAGGCCTTTGTCAAAGCAATTAAAAAAATCCTTGGACATGAAAATTGACATTTTCACACAGGTATGCCAGCTTGAAGAAAATGTCAACTTTTACCTCAACAAACTGACACTTAAAGAAATATAAGCAAATATGAGACTCAGGTGCAGGAATGTACTTTAATTTAGAACGCTTGGCTGAAAGTCTGAATAGAGATACACCGAGCAGAGACTGTCACTTTAAAGAGGCTGAATAAATATATGCTGGTTTTCATTTCTAGAGGTGCCTTGCTTGTGTTTTTCTCCCATATGGCAGGTGCTTAGGCTGAGTTCACTGAACCTCAAAAGAGGCAATAAAAATACTTTAAAAATGTACACCCATTACGCAAGTGCTGATTTCCGGACTCTTGCAGGTTTATATCACACAGGTTGTAATTAAATGCAAAAAAAAATGGAAGAACTCTCCTAAAAGAGGGACCTGTTGCATGTCTGTCTTCACACACATTTGCTCAAAATGCAACTATAACTTAGCAGCTTACAATAAAAGAGCTGCACGGTAAGTACTGTATATGGACACCAAAGAAACCTGACCCTCGAGCAAACATTTTTCATATGAGATCATTCACTTAGAAGTTAACCTAAGGACCTGACATATAAAATAAAACAACTTAGTTATTAGATTAATAGTAAATATTGTACAGTCTGTTGGGAATACATCTCCTGAGAATATATACATCCATAAATGCTGGAAGGGGAGTCTCTAAACTTTTGGGTAATGCTATCACAGTCATATTTGACAAGGTTATCATTTACAAATTTTTTACAATGACACAGACCATAACCGGTTGTTCCAGAAGAAACAGCTGTTTTGTCAATCTCCTATTGCCAAGAGAAGAGGTTTGCAGAATTACATAATGCCTAACTTTTCAATGAATCATTTTGGACCAGGCTATGAAGTTTTCTGTAAGCTGCTAACCTTAATTGGACTACACCACTAAAAAACCCAGAGATGTTCAACATTGTACCCTTGGGTCTCTGTAGAGCCACAAGCACTTGTATGTAATAGCACAAAAAACAAAATGAGTCATATAAGTAATAGGTAATAAAGTCAAAAGTACTGCATGTGAGACAGGTGATTGTAAATGTGTGTGCTGCAAGGTAAAATACCAGATAATGGAAATGAGATTAAATAAAATGCACCCTTCTGTCTCGGTTTCTGGATTGCAGGGATTATGTGCACAGATGTGAGGAGAATAAATGACACTAATGGACACCTTAAGTCTGAAAAGACCTGGTTTTAACACTGTCTGCTTTTATGCACATGTATCTGTGCATGTCTGTGTGTCATCTATCAACTGTCTCTAATGTCGACATAAAAAGCTTCACCAGTATCTACATCTGTATCTGTTATCGCAAACTGCCCTTTCCACATGTCTCTCTACCATTGTCTCCTCCACGTAAGGAAAAGCTCAAAATCCTGGAGACCACAAAAGGAAAAAACATTACACAGCCAAATGCTGTCTGGCAATACACTTCGCAAATATATTTCAGAAATACGATTGAAGCTCCTTGGGTTAACATATTGGGTAAATCAAAAAGCTTTTAAAAAGAATTGCACAGTTTACTTTTAATAACTTTTTGGGGGGGTCGAGTTAGACAATAGCTGTATCCACAGCAGGGATACGTATGGGGTATGGGATCATTACATCACAGACTCACAACCACAAAATCAGCCTCAAATGAAATGTCACAGTCGGAGACAGAGTGAAGCAGACAATGCTTATTTATCCGTGGTACGGCCTGCTGTGAAATGCAAAACGCTGGTCTTTTACTGCCATGATTTAATTAATTTTGATTATTGGACAGGGAATGAGTATGTCATTTGCACAGCATGGAGAGTTTGAATCCAGATTAGACTAGCAATGTGCACACATACAAAAACAAAAGAGTAAAAAATGGAAATACAGCTGTAAAGCACTGCAGCCACTGCATCACTGCCAGGCCAAATAAATTGCTTTTATATCATATCAATATTTCTGAAAGCAAGCAAATTTCTGGTTCCCCCTTCTAGTGGTGCTGTCCCTGTTTGCACTGATCAGGACTCCAGACGTACAGTACAATGACAAAGGAAGAGGAAGAAAGCAGGATTTCTGAGCTGTACTCATTTCTCATACCGTACCTGCCATCTGGAAACTCTATCAGCTTTAAGACCCATTCCTTATTTTTACTGTAATCAACAACAGCCTCTCAGCTGCAACAAGAAGCTGGATTTTGGCCATTCTGTGTTTTTCCTAAGTTGACTGGATAACTTATAAAACAAAACTGCAATATGTGCATACTATCAATCAAGTCTGGTACCTAAGCAATGACATACATAACACAGCATGACAGAGCAATGAATTACTGTCTTTACTTTATGCCATACATACTCCTGCAAATTTATCACTGAGACAAATAGGCTTAAAAGTAAAATGTACTGAAACATCAACTTTCTTCTGTGCTTTAATGCAACACTTCAATCCTCTGAAAAGAATTCAATGGATATAGCATGAATATTAGAAACACAGATTCAGCAGCTTTTTTTTTCTCAACCTGAAATGATGAGGAATGCAGTGGCTCAGCAGTCCTGCAGATATCTGACACCACTGTTGAGAAGTGCAGGAGAAAACCCCATTCATTTCCAGCTTCTGTATTTATTAACAGTATATCCAGTATCAAAGCACAAGGGGGAAGGTATCCAGCCCAGTGCACACACTTTCAATTTTCATAAAACACTGGGTTTCAATTACCTGGGTGGCTCTGGTAGGAAGAGGGAGGTTGAAAACAGCACAAAACGACTTTGAAAAGCTGATGTTGACCTAAGGAACAACCTTCTCTCACTCCCAGTCCCTGAAAGGATCCCCTCATGGTCTAAACTCAGCTGTAGCCCACTACCTGTGCACTCTTTAGACTCCACTGATTTGGAAACACAGCAGCCCTTGAGAGCTCGAAAGCCCACCACTTAAAATGCTGCTTTTACTCAATGGTCAATTCTTTTGACTTTTGGCTCCAGACAATCAGCCCACAGACCGAATTCTGTGGGGTAATACTACTATTATTTGTGCTCTTAAATGCTGTTCTTGACACTTTTGTTTATATGCTGAAGCTTTTCCACCAACACAAGACACAAGAGCACATTTCTGAATCTAAAAACACAGCATAAGGTCATCGGTACTTCCTATGGTAAGCTAAAGAATGTGAAGGGTGGGGATTACTATGAGTGGATAATGTGTCTTCCATGTGCTCCTGCAAACCTCCAGTTAAAAAAGGCATTTAACACTTGGCAATTTTCTCTATCATGTCTTTGGTGGTTCATTGACAAGAGTTATAGTGTTTCTTTGCTTTATACATGGAAACATGTTCTTGCTGAAGCTGCACATACTGATTTGGGAAAGCTTTTGTAAGTCTCCTGTAGAAACACTGCTGCTGTGATTACTTGAAATCTACACGACAGTTGTAGTTTCCCACAACAAAGCTTTTGGTGTTATTACCGAGGCACAGGGGAAAGATATTCTAATAAGTTGCCGTCTATGCAGGATTGTTGTAAGGACATGGCAAGGTGAAATAAACAGATTAAGAGTTTCCAGGAGCTATGCAACTTATTAGCACTATTAAAGTTATATCTCTGCATTATATATAAAAATCTTGTTGAAGGGATGTTACATTCTGGAAGTGGAAATTTTGTTCTATCAAAAAAATATTAACATATGTCACCCTGCAAGCATGTGTTGTTTGAGTGGACTATGTGGATTTTTCAAAGGCTTCCTCTGACTGAGCTCCAAGGTTAAAGACTGCAGACATTATTGTATAGCTACATTTTTTCCATGTGAAGACACACTAGACATGTACATACACATCTGTCATGCCATGCTGAGGCCCAATCCTCTTTTTATTTCCAAGGATTTCCCTCCAGCGGTCTCAACTGAACATCACTTGTGGGACACCTCTGTAAACCCCCCCAGCCTTTTGTGAAGTTTAGCAGACTTATACAGCATAAGTCTGAACTAATGAGTAGAAGTTATATTCATTAGTTCATCATGGTCTGCAAAGGGCATTTTAGGCAGAAAAGTTTTCTGTGTCCTTCTCTGAAATTTTACATACTCCACCCTGCTTAAGTAAGCTGGGTGGAGGAGTATGGATAGGATATATACAGGGTGGTGCCCAGGGTCTTTGGGGAGCAATAAGGACTGAGCTCACCTCTTCAACGCAGACACCTGGAGATCATCTGTCAAACTGTTTTCCAAAGAGGGTAATCTCGAATAAATAACATTTCAATCCGGAGCGGTTTATAACGAGACATTTTGTAGAGCGGAACAACATGCACATCACTGCCCTTGAGGTGTGGGCAAGCAGGCTACAATAAATACAAAATTTCCAGAAGTGAGTGCAAATTATTTTTTCCTTTCCTACATACTATTCAATTAAAGGCCAAAGTTTAAACCATTGAATACAGAGCATTTGAACTGACCAACAAGTCTGCTAGCTTTGGTTAACATCTCTCCAATATAGTGTAAACTGAAGAGGCATCCTGGAGGATCCATTAAGCCATTATAATGAACCAACCTCTCTGAACCAGTAACTTTGGCAGGAAATGGCTTTTTCCATTTTCTCTTTGGGTTTCTCCCTGCACTGCTCTCTCCTCCTGAGCCAACATCCCCCTTGGCAAATTCTCATAAAATAGACAAATAAAATAGCTGCAATCATGCAGCGAGAGTGAGGACAGAATTAATCATTTCAAAACAAATGTTAATTAAAGATCTCCTTCATGGTTTTAGACGGCAAAGGACTGGTTTTCTAACATTTTTGTACTGATTCTATAAGTTAATCCTGTATGAATGCCTTTAAATGATGATGTGTGTGTCTCTGGAGTTTTAGACCATTTATGCTATGGGGACATCTTCAAACAACATTTGTCTACTTCAAACAAAACATAAAAACTGTCAGTGGAGGCAGAAAAGCAAAGTAAATTATGATACTGTACCAGCTGAAACAAAGGCAACGACATAAACTGTCAAAAACGAGAAAAAAAAGTCAACCCAGTGCAACGGAAAATACTGCCTTGGCTTGGGATAGCGAGTAGGAAAAGTGGGGAAAGCTGAGCTTGCTTATAGGTCTGACCTAGATTCCCTGCCCTGTCGAAGGCATATATTATCTAATCCAAGGTAAGGAAAACTCGATAACTGCACTGGGCAACAGGCACAGCCACGGTCTATGGTACAGTAGCTTTAACAGCAGGACTTCAACTGTTGATAGACTACAGTGCATAACAAAAATAACACAGGCCTGTGGTTTTTCACTTCTAGATATGTCACTATTACACTCTCACACCTTTACACAATACAAGACAAGTGAGACACAAATATAGTTAGGTGGATTTTTATG
Organism: Ostorhinchus rueppellii; assembly: GCA_030068375.1. Taxonomy (NCBI): domain Eukaryota; kingdom Metazoa; phylum Chordata; class Actinopteri; order Kurtiformes; family Apogonidae; genus Ostorhinchus; species Ostorhinchus rueppellii. The sequence goes on from JAQQZY010000008.1 coordinate 23,554,548, forward strand.
CTGGATTTATGGCATTATGACAGCATAAGGAGATTTTCCACTGAGTGCATCCAAAAACTCTGTAGGGAACACATGCTGGTTTTAAAGGATATATATATATATGTGTGTGTATCACTACTGTAGTTCAGAGCTCTATAAAAATCCATACAATGCTTTTGTCATTACAAATGTAATGGATACCTTTTAGTACCTGAGGCATAGCATAGTTATTTCTTAGCTGCAATTCACAGATTAATCTGTCAGAAACCATTAAAATGTTGTACTTATCCTGCAAAGGAATGGACGCTAAATCAAATGAGCTCTGAAATCTTCTTTGCACACACCTGGTCTTGTTAGGATTGGCAAAGGGATCTGGAGTGAAGTCACCCAGCCAAATGGAGCAGATTTAGCCTACTTCCATGGCAGAAGGTGTTGAGATTTAGTTAAATGCTTGCTGTGCTGCAGGAAATAATCTCCATAGCAAGATGTAGAAGTGCCGTGTTTACTTCAGATCTCTGTGAAAGTGTCCATCAGTGTATAATAAACCTGTCAAAAGGCCTAAAATGTGTTTTAAGAAACCCTTGTTAACTGCACTCGACTGTTTAGTTTTCTAGAAAGTCATGACAAATCCAACTAAATCAGAGACAAATGATTGGAATGACATCTACCTGCATCTGGGAAGAAAATGAAAGAAAAGCAATAACAACACAGAAACTGAGCTAATAACGCCAATACCTGGAAACCGTAAATCTGTAAGACCCTTGAAGTGCATGAGTTTCCCATTCTGCATGGATCATCACAACGCTAAGATCAACTACCATTACTGTGTAAAGCAAAGGGGCCTCTACTCAAAAGCACTTCTAGTTCATTTATGTGCTGGAGGAAAGGTCTCATATAAGGCCCCCTGATAAAAGGACTTCAAGGTGTTGGAATATCCGCCTCCCTGCTGCTCCCCATTGGGTTGAAATCCTACTGGAGCAGGGAGTGAAAACAAATACGTGAACCCAAAGGCAGGACACATAACACTTCAAAGCAGTCCTGCTCTACTGACGCTCTTCCTTAAGGCCAGTGTGCAGTGGGTTTTCACTCACACCCATCATGAAACCCAAGTCCAACTGCCCTCCTGATCACCATTTCCCCTTCCATCTCTCTTTTTCTGAACACATGAGGCCCATTACTGTTTTACTGTTTCAGCACACTGTTAAAGCTGAACGTCCGACCCTGTTACTGGGCCTATTCCTTTCTGGTCACTGTGGTGTTTCTTATGACAAATGAAGGAAACAACTCAGCCGGGTGCTTTTGAGTTGCAGCACAAAAAATTGATCAAAAAGGATATATTTTAACACTTGTAGCTCATGGGTATCTTTGTTTTTTCCTCTTTGTTAAAAGTCTCTTTGTGCTCAATTCATGACCCACAAAAGAGCAGAATCATAACAAACATGGCAGCATGTTACTAGAATATCAGCTCAGGACTTTATGCCTTACATAAGCATTTTGCTGCCTAATTACACATTAAATATTTAGTTACAATGAATAATATGAACCTTTAAGTATAATCTTGACCTACAACCAGCATTTTCCAGAGGTTAAACAGCTGACTAAGGGCTCTCTGCAGCTGGCATTTGTAAATCCGGCATGTCTTGCTGGCTTTCCATTAAAGTGAGGTGGAATAATTAATACAAGTCTGGAAGACATTCCTCTTGCTAGAGGAAACATTCTGGCCTCCAGCCTAAACCAACAGTGGGAAAAAACAGGGCTGACTGTAGGCCAAAGCGAGCCTCCAGATGGGGCTAAGAAACAGCTAGCAAGCTGTGGACAAAAGAGGTGAGAGGGTTGAAGAAGGAAAAAGAGAACTGAGGAAGTATACTTAAGGAAGCAGGGGCTAAAGAAGTTTGACTTGCATCAACAAAGTCTGTGTCTGTGTTTGGGTGTTAGAAAACAATCAGTATTTCTGTCAGTTCATGTTTTTGTCATGCATTTGTTTTGATTACTCACCACTCTCGCTCTTTTCAATGACGTCAACCACCTCACCCGCTTGAAGACTGATTTCAGCAGGCTCTTGTTTCTCGTAACTGGCCACCACCACATATTGTTCCAGGAGCATGGGATCTGAAGCATCCAGACCTGGAGTTGATGGGAAAAAACATGCTGTCAGCCAGCTGCCAGCCATAGGTCCACGAGAACGACTGTTGGGCACCCGTTGTGCCATAGGCCAATTTGTCAGTAGAGATCAGCCAATCACAAAATTCACAGGGCTCAGTGCATCTTCCTGAGAGTCTAGCCATAGAGCTGCAACCCCGTCCAGCCCAACATCAATGATGAATGGAGATGCTGACCGCCTAGGAAAAGCACCTCCCTCCAGAAAGTAAAAGATCAAGCGGTCAACTGCAAAAAATCCATTCTGTGTTACTGGAGGAGCCAAATCCTTATTGTCCAACAAAGCTGAGAACACGCCAGAAGAACCAGGTAGACACATTAACACAGTGGAAATGGGAGCAGTTCAGAAAGCAGAAAGAGCTGAATGGCAGTGACAGAGAAGTGAGCTAAAGCCAGTTGAGGACAGGACAGTGGAGAGGGAGAAAGAAATGGTTTCCCTTGGAAAATAAACCATCTGCTAAAAAGCCTCCTTCTCCTCAGTTGGGGCTGGAGCTGGAGGAAGAGTAGGGGGTTGTGTACGCCAATCATAAGAGTCGGCACTAGAGGCCTTAAATAGAACCAGATGAAGGGGCTGGAGCTGTGCTCAGAGGGATGGCCCTCCGTCTCCATGAAACACTAGAGCTCTGACTACAGCATGCAGCCCAGCCAATGGAAACCCTTCTTTCTGTATTTCACAAAGTTAACCATATAAGCACCAGCAGTGACTTAGTTTTCTCAGTTTGGGGCTGATCTCATAACTCGACCAATACTTAAAGCAGGGCATGGTTCACTTTGATTGAATTAAGTGTTTACTTTTGTGAGGAAATGCAAAACTAAATTATCTAGATGTTACATTTTCTCCCCAAAATAAGGGAGATTAGATTCCTGTGAATGTTGCTCAAACCTCAATCACGACAAATCTTTAAACGAGCACAGCTGAAAGTCAAAATGACTAAAGCAGATCTAACAGGCGTCAGCTGGGCTCCAGAAACAACCCCAGCTGACTCAAAGTTCACACACTGACATGGGCTTCTGCTAACCATGGAGCAAAAGCTAAACAATATAGAGGGCTGCTGTGTGTACACACACACTTTAGATTAAATCTGTTTACACTAATAAGGCCGCTGGAGATCTGGATGTTTCTTCAAACTAATAAAACAATCTACTGAAGTTTTATGTTTGAAAAAAAAATTACAAACACAGTAAAGGCCACGTGTCTATTTAGTGTACGCTGTATGCTGTTTTTAATAATCATAATTGGCTAGCATCATTACCGAAGGGAAAAATGACATTTATGGGCTCTTGACCTACATAATTAACAAATATTTCCAAGAATATTATGTCACCAGTTTAACTAAAACATTTTTCCCTAAATACAGTTTATGGAAAGAGTAACGGTTTTATTCTTAGGATGGAAAATAAGAGCAACCGAGTCCAAAAGATTGAAAGTGTAAATCTTAGATAAGGAATGATTGAGACAACTTGGATTTAGCTGCTGTTGCTCCAAAGAAGTGACCCGGTAACGGTATCCCAGACTCAAGATTAACATTTCTTTAAATCGGGATAAAACTTGCAGATAATCCTCCGGTTCAGCAAGCAGGTTTGAAATGTCACAGAACTAATAAGTTATGAAGATGAACTCAGCACCATTAGCATCTTAGATACTAAAACTGCCAAAGGCTCTGACGCTGGATTACTGTGGTCGGTCTGTGGTTTACGAAGCTTCACGTTATTTGTGCAAGATGTTTAGTTAAACCGCAATGTTGGGTGCAGAAACACTGGAAAGAACATGTTATTTAAATTCTGGGTTGCCTTCTAGTTCACCAAAGTATAATACGACAGTATAATATGACAGCAATTACTTTAGTTACAGAAAAAGGGATATTTCTTTTGACACTATTCTCTGAAATCTATGGTTAAGCGGTTTGTTTGAACATACAGATCAATTAAAATGAATCAAACTCAAAAGAGACGTGAGTAATATATTGTTGTGACATAGCTATTACAGGGCTTTCAAAATAATTCTATTTATTTTCAGTTGCATAATTGAATGATCGAGCACAAGCATTTAAAAATAAGCCTTTGTTAATAAATAGTATTTTCTTTACAAAAGGAACTGCTCTGATTATCTAAGTATACACCAGACTACAAGAAACAGAGACTGAACCTTTGTTATTCACGTTACACAGCCTTGATTTACAGTTTTATTATTGTGAAGAACCTTTGTTGAGTGCTTTTAAAATTACTTTGACGAGTAATTTCTTCTGCATGTGACAAATCATCTGTATATAAATTAGTATACTATTGATTATGTCTTACAAAATGTTGCCTTGGACTGCAAATAACAACCTATCAGGAACCCAGTTTCAAGTAAATACCATCAAGTGGAGATTGTTTCATCAGAGAAGAAAACACATACATCAGCAATATAAATTTAAAGACAGATGCTCGTAAAACTGGGGAGGTCACGATCTCATTAAACTATAATCTATGTCAAATGATGTAAATGGAGGTTTCTAAAATACACAAATAACTACTGCTTGGAATGAGCAGTAAATCTGAAACCAAGGTGAGTAAAGACTTTGTCAGCAAAGTCAATAGGCCTGAAAAACAAAAGCTAATATTTCAGCCTCGTTCAGGAAATGAAATGTTTTGCAACAGCAGGAAGACAGAGCCAGAACAAGGAGAACATGTGTGAGAGAAACGGGGTGAGGCAACTTTGGACAGGATGGGTCTAATTTCAAATGCACATCTATTATGCAGAGAACTGAATGTAAAAAATGTTACATAAATTAATGCATAAAAACACAGGTTTAAATGAAATGCATCGGACCTGAAAAGTTATTTCCATCGGTCACTCAGTGAAGGTGATTTCACATGGGGTGCAGGGCCTGCTTGTGTGTTTTAGTATGTGAATTATATTATATGTGCATTCACAGTTTGAGTATTTATGAGCTATGAAAAGAAAGTATTTTCTGCTTGGCTCCAATCACATCACCCTATTAGCCACTCTCTCTGTTTATATCTCTCCTCACTCTGCTTTATACATGTGCTTCCTGCTCCCACCCTTCCACTCCCAGACGTCCAAACTCTAGCCAACCCCCACCTCACCAACATCAACCCACACACACACACACACACACACACACACACACCCCCATCATCATCATCATCATCATCCAGACAGGACAACAGTTGGGAACTTTGCAATAATTCATCACCCAGAGGAGTAAACCAGGGAGTCTAATCTCACCATTTATACCAAGGAATTTTCCTGCATGGGATTTTTTGGTTGATAGCATAGTTGGCACTAGTCTTTGTGTGTTGGTGCCATATTCTGAACCCCAGGGTAACTTTATGAGGACAAAATTGGGTTGAGAGGAGTAAAATTTGGCAAAGTGCAATGCCTTTGTTTGGCTCATCAGCAGCAGATGTGCAGTTGGATTAGAAAGGGACACTGCACTGCTGTTCAATGTAGTGCAGATGCACTCATGTCATTGAATCAGTATGTGGCCCAGAGGGAGAAAGGGCAGACCACAAACAAATAATACAGAAACGTTCTCCTAATCATCTTATGGTAAAACCGGCTGCATAAAGCAGTTGAAAGCATGCAAATAGATTTATTTAATCTAGGGGTGTTCCCAGCATTGTAATATTAAAGTGAACAAGCCAGAGAAGTAAAAAGTTAAAAGCTACATATGTATTAAATACAACCATCTAAACAAAAGAGACTCTAGACTCTAGTATTGGACATAATATTAGTACTTTCTGATGACACTGTAAGCCCATTTAGTTCAAACTCTGGGCTGTACATTAGAGGTAGGTTAGTTGATGTTTTCCTGGAGCATTTTTTTTTACAGTATTGCTTAAAATCCCCTTCACACCCCGATTGTAACCAATTCACATTTCAAACCGGCCCATTGAAATGATTGAATGGTGAAATGTCTATCAAACTCAACTGCCATTTGTCCCTCCCCCCTCTGTGAGTACAATGCGGTGCTCTGGAGGCATGGCTTCAGGGGAAAGTCTGAAGAAAGAGGTTTGGACTTTTGAACTGCATATTTTTAAAATGTAGCTTACTCTATCTGTTTTTCCAGGATCTCCTCCCCTATCTATAATAGTGCACAAAGGATCCAGTGGTTTTTGAGCAATTGCTCTGTTTCACTTTTGAAGCCAGTTGTTTGTGATATGGATATCAGTGTTGTAGCATTTTGGGGCTAGAAGTGACCACATTTGGATAAAAGGGGCAGAACTGAGCACAACTAACCCTAAATACTAGTTCACTGACTCACTACAACACTACTGCTTAACAAAGTCATTTTATATTCTTGTTACTGGAACTTACAATAATTACAGTGGAACCATCTGTCAAGAATTTATTTATTTTTGATAAACTCTGAAAGTCTTAGCAGATAAGCAAGTGGCCATACAGACCTGTCACTTAAAGCCTAATACTAGCAAATACTAAAGTCAATAGAAGGCCTTAGCCTGAGATCTTATTAATGGAAGAAAAATCTATAAATAGACCACTAGATGACTTATTAAGATGGATGAGACCGGAATCAGTCAGATTATTGACTTCAGCCCTCTTCACAGGAAACTAGTATAACATGTAAATTAACCCCCCATGTCTGTGTTTCATATGGCAGATTTATATGGCATAAGAAACATCTACTTTGTACTCAGATTTACTGATATTATTCCCTTGTTTTGATATCAGGGCTCACCACTTAGAGGAAACTGTTGAAAGATAGGAAATATTCCTCTCGATACGCTGCATTGTTGTGCATGTCATCCATCTTTCCCTCTGACATGTCAGTTTTCTGCAGGATTTAAGTTTGCTCTTTCATTGAACACTCAGGCTCTTCAATTTTCACCCAAAACACTTAAAAACCTTCATTTATCATCAACAGCATTAGATTCCTTAGTCCTTGACCAGGGAATATGCTGTATAAATGTGTGGCACAAACACAAAATGTTGCAAATAACTCCAAACCACAGAGATGCCGATTTGCATTGGACTAATATTATCCCAAGACCTGTATGTTTGCTGAAACAGGGTAGATAATTTGCGGTAGAATTTTTACTTTACAAATTACAACATGGCAGATTAACACAAGATTAGGATCACAGATGACCTCTATATTTATAAAATACCAGAAGTCGACAGGTAACATGAATCCAGTGTGAATAGGGCTTTAGTGTTTTTCAAGAGAAATTCCATATAAATCTATGGGTGTTGCCCCTAGTGGCTATCAATGGTATTACAACTTTAAAATCCTTGTACATTGGCTTCATTGCTGAGGTCATGTAAATCTCTAAAGGCACAAATGAGTAAATCCTAAAACATTATTCTAAACACCAGAAAATATATGTATTAGTTGGGACTATTTTTTTAAACCCCAAATAATAACCTACATATTTGGTGTACCTTGGTTTTGTTCAAACCAACTTTAAGTTACATGTTTTTGGCAAAGGACATCATGCAACGCAGTCCTAGAATGTGACTCACTGGGATTTGAATCATTTTTTGGACAAAGATGGAGATCCATGACGCAGAGGATGAATCGATTTCTAATGTTTTCATTGCACAGGCAGTACTTGTCAATGGAATTAATTGATTTTTGATTTTGGTAATTTCATGGGAATTTCTGCAAACAAGAATTTAAAGAACATAGCCATTTCTTAAATGTTTTTCAAAGCTAACACTGAACACAAGGATGCCCGAATCACTAATGAAACCTGATAAATGAAGGCAAAAGAACATTGTGTTTCCCTTTGACCTGAAATTAAAAAACACTAAAAAAGTAGGTTAACATCAATCATGTCAAAAAAGGAAATAAAGGACAATTGTTTTATCCTCAGTTAGCAATCACATTCATTACTAAACATTTCTTTTCTTGGCTTGAACACACTGTTTGTATCAAGAAGCCTAAGTGCTGCGCCCAGAGTGGGAGCTTTTCCAGGTTGTGGAGTCCACTGTGACAAATGGTCACTTATCAGAAACAGAACAGTCTGTATTGGATCGCCTCCACGCTGAAGGAGGTGGAGCGACAGCACTGCCACTCCAGACTGGCTTTCTACTTTAAGTGTAGTTTGGACTTGGAAGAAGAAGAAGAAGAAAAAAAAAACACTGCTAAAGCTATACCCATTACGTGAACTGAAAGATTCATGGTTTTCAAGAGCATTTACTAAAAAAACCAAAAAGCCACAATTGATTTAAACCTTGTTTCACCCACAGAATGTGTCTTCCAACTACTGTGAGACTCATCATCTTGGATGAAAGCTCTGTGTCTACTGGGGTAGTATCAGATGAAGGGTATTCAATGGCTGTTCATTGGGAAACAGGCTTCTGAAACAGTGTATGCTTGTTAATGTGGTTTGGGAGTGCTCAATTGACTTAATGATTTCCTATGCCAGTTAAAAAATCTTATCCATCTGCACACACAAATAAACACACAGACCTCTTAACCCACCCACCCCTGACCCGTGCACAGGTTAACCCTTCTCCTCCCACAGAGCATGCATATATTCATACCCTGATACAGTATGTAAACACACAAACACACTTACATGCACACACACACACATACACACACCCTACAGGGCTCCAGAGACCTGCAGCTCAAATAAAGACAGCAAGTCTGCACACATAAATACACTTCCTCAGTCCGCGCACAACACTGAAATGGTTTCCACTTGCCACGTAAACCTCCTCTTCTCTTCTCTCCATCTGCTTTTCACATGCACTACACCCCCGAGCGCTCAGTTTTCTTTTTTTTCTCCTCAATTTCTGTCTGTCCGTTCATCTGTCTTTCTTGATTGCACATTAAGAACAGATTATGCTTGATGTTCTGAGGACGATAAGACGCTCCTGACCATAAAAAAAAATGCTTTTAATGGTTTTATTCACATGTGGTAAACAATAGATGTGTCACAGATCTAAGTTAACTGATAATTCTGCTGTTTTATTTTACCTAGTGAAAAAACATGAAGTCTTTGTGTGTCCTCTAAACTATTCCAGTTATCTAGGAGTGGTTCATACTGACCAGCCCAGTATCTGACAAATCCATTTTATGTCAGATAAGGGAAAATCTGTCTTCATGTACAAAAGGATTCAGCCATGATGCTCTGTTGATAATGGGGATGGCCATAATCAATGATCAGTTCATTCAAAATTTGTAATTTGGACGGATATATAAGAGATATGGGGCTGAAGCCAAATAAAATGAATGAAAAGTTCAAATCAGATAAAATATAGACATCTATTAAATGTACTACAGGTGACAAGTGAGCGAGATGGAAACACACACATAGAGTAATGACGTCAATGACTGAGTGTGTGTGTGTGTGATGAGTCTAACAGTACACGAGCGTCTTTGAGTGCGTAAGTTGTTCAGATCTGAACAGTCTGCCAGGTAAACAGAGTTCTTACTTAAACCTCTAACCACTTACAGTTTTGTGGTAAAGGGCTACATTCTCCTGTTAGGGCAGGGGCTCAGTAAACTCTTATGGGAGACCAGAAGCCTGTAATTATGGAAACCATAAGCTGCAGCTACAGCACAAATTCACCACAGACTCGGTGCACTTTATCTGCTGTCCTGCTTTACAAGGGAAAGATCAATCTTTCAGCTGCACTAACCTCTAATGTCCAGCATGGGGGCAGTGGTGAAGCTTGAGGAAGAAGGAAAGGCCTGTACAGTATGTGCTCAGTGTAAAGTGTGGACAGTAAATTAACATGACCACTGGACACAAAACCTGACATTATTGTTCTTATTGGTATAGGTAGTCTCATTAATCAATATTTACACCATAGATAGCAGTATATACAGGAAACTACTGCCTGTATTTACAAACTAACCCCTGTTTTACATGAAGTGGTTGAACTATAGCAAAGCCTTTTTCTATAGAGACAAGCACATTCTAAACAAAACAGCTGTGAATACTTCATTAAATTTAACTATAAGAGCAAAATATACTACAAAAGTTTAAATCAGAAAATGTCAAGCAGTATTTTTAGAGTTTCAAGTTATTTAAATATTCTTTTCAAGAATCTGTAGAAAGTAGTTTAACCCTGTCAGAGCCAGCCCAAGGCATAAGCAGACAAAGAGCCTGCTTAGGGCCCTGCAACCACTATGGGGCCCCAAAGAGCAATTAAGAAGGAAATGTTTTTGTTTTTTGCATGCATGAGTGATGATTTATGTATGATCAAAATTTTACTATTGTACAAAAACACAATTTTATGTGGTGCATTTGATGTAGGCCTAGTGATTCTTACTGCCTCTGTTTAAATGTGAAAATTCCGCTGCACCATTATGTGTGCCTCCTGCCATGTAGTGTGCACTATGCATCCAACTTACGAGTACTTCCAGTCAAAACAATGTCACAAAAAAGGACGTACCCTTCTTGGGCTGAAAAAGGAAAGAGGAGGAAAGAGGAAGAGGAGAGAAAAAAATGCAAATAAAACAAAAGAACAAAATAGAGGGCCCCAAAATCCAATTTTGCTTTGGGTCCAATGGAGGCTTGGGCCAATTCTGAACCCTGCCACGGCCCTCCACATCCACATCCCATAGAAAAAGGCAGAATCGGGTCAAATTGACCCTAAGGAATACACAAGGGTTAAAGCATGTAAATAGGTTTCTTTTATCTAGGGATGTTCCCTTAAGTGTAATATTCAAGTGAACATGTCACATAAGTAAAATGTTAAAATCTACATATGTATTAAATGACTACATACACAAAAGAACCACACATCCCAAAATCCAACTCCAGTATTACAAATAAAAGAGTCAAGATGTTAGTCCTACATCTGCCTTTCAGTCTCTTGGATGACTGTAAACTCGCTGGTTCCAACTAAAGAACATCCAACTGTGTGTTAAACATGTTAATCCATAACACTGGAATGGAACAGTTAAGCCTCTCCCTTGATATCCCAATTACACAAAGAAAAAGATTACATTAAACTGTGTCATCTATATGTTTACATACTTGGTGCATACAGATGATTCGGATTCCGCTCCCTCATCACATGATACGTGTCATAAATACCACCTCACCTCTGTGATTTTTGAGTGTGTAATTCTGTTTTTATTTATGCACTTTCACTATTGATACCTGTAAAATAACTTTTAAACTGACAAACATCATATGTGTAAATGATGCCATAATTCAAAGGCTATCAAAAAAAAATAGTAGTCCCCTGTCATTGACTGGAATGTAATTTTTTCCAGAATAAGGTCTAATGGGGTGGAATCAGAAGGGACAGAACTTCAGCTCTCTATAAACAAACACTTAAAATAACATATTAATACAGCAGAAAGTAGTGTATTTGTTGACATTATTTTCGCTTAGCTTTAAATAAACAGTCCCATACTCTAATATTTCATAGTTCATATTTTGGAGATATTGGCAATGGGTTATGCAACTGTTCTGGTATCAGAGGTGAAAAGAATATCTTATAGAACTGACATCTGCACATCTTTCATCTGCTGTAAAAAAGATCTTCTGGCATAAAGATTGGAGATGTGTTCATCAATGACGATAAACTGACGAAGCATCTTTGGAAATTTAGCCAAATCACAGAAATGTATTTGAGGAGGAGTAGAAAAGTTGGCTCTTGCCTTGTTCTGCTTCCTTCCAGGAGTACTCTGAGAAGACCAGTACAACTGCTTTGTCCTCTTGAACTTTATTACCTTTGTTTGTTTGCTTGTGTTCAAAATAATTTGAAAAGTTCTGAATAGATTTGGAAGAAATTTTCAGGAATTGTTGGAAATGGGATATGGAAGAAATGATTACATTTTGGGGGTGATTCAGATCATCGTCTGGATCCAGGAATTTTTTTTAAGCATTACAAGATGGGGCCATTTTGGGCATTTGTGCATATAACTCCACAGAGAATGGTCAGGGCACTTTGGAAAAAATAAATGACAAAAGGTTCTGGAACATATCAAAGACTGATCCGCATAATTGAATAATTACCTCTGCCAAGGAGTATGTAATCAGTAGTTTGTTTATTTGTTTGTTAGCAACATAGCTCAAAAAGTTATGGATGGATTTTGATGAAATTTTCAAGATATGTTAGAAATGGGACGAGGAACAACTGATTAAATTTTGGTGGTGATTCGGATCACCGTCTGGATCCAGGAATTTTTTAAAGGTTTCTTTATCATTGGGAAATAGGGCATGGGGGCACTGAGCTGCCTTGGTGGAGGTCTGCGCTCTCCAAGTGCTTTTCTAGTTAGTGATGAGCTACCTGAAGTCACTCTCATTGACCTGGTGTGCGTTGCAGCTATTCAGGTGCATAAAACCAACACACCTTTCTGGTGGTCCCACAGCAGTTACCAATGAATGGATTATCTGCTGGAGGCATAGTTATCATACAAGTGTTTGTTCATTGATGTTTTTTTGGGTGTGTATGTGTCGAAGTAAAGAGAATAGAAACAGAACTCAACTCTGTCTTCCTTAAAAACTAATATTGCCATGCAAAAATAAGCACAGCGTGTAGTGGAAAATTTATATTACTCCATATGCTAGTACTTCATCTTAATGTTCTAGAACTACTACACCTATGTTGAATGTGTTAGGATTATAACATGTTTATGTTTTCACTTAGTGGTCTCTGATGTGTGAATAACAGCTTGACCTTTGACTTTGTAAGCTTTGCTCTATCTCCTGTCCAGTCCGCTAGAATAAATCATGCACAGTCCTGTTTGTGTCTATCAGGTTCGTACCCCTTCTATGCATCCTTGGAGGACACAGAACTAAAAACACTTTTACGATGTTAAATTCCAGGCACATATTCCTCTGCTGAGCAGAACATATAGTATTATCTCTTGTTACGTAGATTACTTTGTATATTTTCTTCTCAGAGCTACTCTGATCAGACTACCCTGTACTCTGCAAAACTGTTTTCTTTCTGCATAGAATACATTTACACAAAACTGATTTTATCTCAGCAACTTTATTTCTTCTCTTCACCAGCACTGCAAGAAATTCCCCACGACACAATGTCATAAAATTTACTTGTCATTTTTTGGACACATAACACTTCTGAACCTTAATCTAATGAACTGCCCCATAGGCTTGTGCTGTAGGCACTAGGCATGATGGGTAATCACTTCATCCTCTTCTCTTCTCACCCTGTCCTTCTATCATTGACCCACAGTCCAACCTTTATGTTCTCTATCAAACTGGTGGCTGTTTAAAAAATGAGAAGCTACTCCACTCATTGCATCAGTTAAATGGTTAAAGAACTGAAACCCATTAATCACTGCTGTAATTATCCAGAAGAAGGGTCTGAACTATTTATGAGGGGTCTTATTTTCCTAGCCAGGCTATGTAATTGAACTATTATCTTACTATCTTAGAAATTATAGACATGCATAGAATCAAACTATAGAGTTTTAAATTGTTGAGTATCTTTTAAAACTCTGCCCACAAACTGTTTGACCAAGTTTCCAAGCACCCAAATATACATGGAAACCCATCTAATATCTTGTGCAGACTGAATTTAGGCTCCTTGACACACACACACACACACAGCTGAAATAAGAAAAATTTTCCATTTCTCAGTGTAGCTGGAATTCTGTGTTACATAAAGCCCCAATACCATGGAACACATAATGAAATTAGTTTGGGGTCTCATTTCGTTTGGAGGCAACGCCAGTGCAGACTTTCTTTAGAGCAGATCACCCACAGCAAATTAACTTACAGGTCCTTTAGTTAAATGGTCACTGCCCAGCTATGTTGTGCATAAATGTGGCAGATTTCAGGAAGGACAGCCGCAACAACTTTGCATCTGATTGCAGGACTAATGTGTAATTTAGTAATGCAAGTGGGTATTCTAAGACTGCATGCACAGATACGCGTGCACCAATACACATCACTTTAACAGCTGTTCACTAAACCCCTCTCATACTTTTTCTGCTTCCTCCTACGCTTGCGTCCCCATGCTCAGCTGAGTCACTCAGTCTTTCTGTCTTCACTGCACTCACACTCAGACATCACTCCAACAGCCAGAGTGTACATACACAGTACACAGCATAGCGCTACAAACAGGTGGGCTGATATAATGTGATATCATGAACGTTTTTCTAATTTAGTTTGACAAGGCATGTTTGGACATGTGCTGCACTTTTAACCTGACGTCTGTCACAGAAATAAATGATATACAGGAAAACGGCTCATCTTCCAGTATCTGGAGGTAAGAAAATCTGCCTCCTAGTATCTTTTAAAGTCATGATTAACACATGACAATAATATTTTGTAGTTTTACTGAGACTCACATGATGACTCCCAGTAACACCATTACTATGACAGTGGAGATAATTTTAGAAGTGTTTTTTTTCTCACCTTCACAAAGAGGTGGCTAGCTCTTTCCTATACTCCACATCTTAATAATTTCATAAACGAAACATCTGGTTGTAGGATATATAATCAACAGATCTAAAAGTAGCATCATTCTTCTCACGCTACCCCTGGGAAAAGAATGAATAAATCCCAAAATACCAAACTATTAATTCAAAGTCCAAGTCGGTAAAATAAAGACAAAATACTAATACACAGAGCATAGCACATGTCAGTTTGCAGATGACATCAAAACTCCTTACCTGATTTACGTTTGCCAGAGCCTCCAGAGTCTCTGAAAAAGAAACAACACCAGAGACTCATGGTCAGTGTGTGTAAATCAGATTTGATCAAACCAGTAACCAGTCACAACTCAGTCCCTGGAACAATCCTAAGACAGTTGGCACACGAGTACCAGCCAAACCCCCGTTGAGAATGCATGCAGAACTTGACCCACTACTAAGGGAGGGGGATAGGGTGGGTCACATACAGGCGTGTGGAGGACGGGTATGTGTGTTAGGGAGTGTGTCAAGGACAGTAATAGAGCAAATCTTCTTGTACTATATACTGCCATGTATGTACGTATCTGTTTGTAGAGCTGTATGCAGCTGCCTCCGTTTAACAAAACAGCATTTAGTGAATGAACAACAGTATCATATCCCCCGATGAGTCTCATTCATGTTTAGATGTGAAAGCGTCTTTCTGTTCTAATGTCTCAACCGTAACAAACACCGAATGGATTTCCATCAGTGTCACTGAACCCCCTCTGTGCTTTGACGCTCATAGGCAAAGAGACACAAGGATATTTTGTACATTTGTGTGCGCCACCTACTACTGTACAAAACAAATCAACCTTCATACACAAAAAAGGGGAAACATTAATATGTTTTCACTAGCAAGCATAATCCCCTTGTGACCACAGCTTATGTCTAGACCCAGGCTTACATATGTAGAAATAACTCACATCTTTGCAGCTTATTGGGCGGGAAGATATTTATTCACCTCTCCCCATATATGTATATGTATGTTGGGCGAGTGATGAGCAAAGTCTAAATATATTGTCCTGTAGTCAAAAAACAGTTGAGTGAACATGTTATAAACACTTGCAATTAAAAAAAAAAGCCTTTTAGCGGTTGATTTAGTGTAATTTAGACTGGATAACTTTGATCATTTCTGACAGTTATTATATCTATTCAGCCAACAAAAATACATCCGTTTGACAGAAATGAGTCAGTTCCAAGCGCATAAATCAGCCATTAAAATTATTTCAGGTTAATTTGAATGACTATGCCTCATTTGATATTGCACATAATGATGCTTCACAGAATTATTTACACAAGTTAATGGGAATGTGTTACACTGTGTAATGGGTAATGTGTACAGCCTTCCAAGTATATCCCAATGTTTGACACTATCTTTGCATGTATGTACTGATAGTATGTGTATCAATGCATATTTTAGGAAGTGCTGGCTGGCTTCATGTCCCCATTTAGTTAACAGACCTGTAGAGAAAGCGCCCTGAGGAGAAGGAGAAGGTTTGATGCAGATGGGAACAGACACCTGGCTCTCTAGAGAGGGCAGCAGCAGGACTGGAGCCACGCTTGGTTATGGATATGAGTACATGTTTGGATAAACCCTGTCCGGCATTTTCCAGGTTACAGCCGGTTTGTCGACCCTCCGAGCTCTATGGACACCAGTTTATTGCCATGGCAGACATATATTATGTTAGAGTGTTGTACAAACAAGGCTCTTTAACTCAGATTTGACCCTGTCATTCAGAATAACATGAGCCACTGATGTTTAGACTTAGCTGACATAACTTTGCATTTGCGTTAATATCACTGCAATTTCAAACAACAAAATATGTCAGTCTCTGGCAAGCAGTTTTAAAAGATCAGGGTAGTTTAAGCACAGCAACACCCCTTGTTTAATCAAAATTTTTTTTTTTACCCAAAATGATATTCCTTTGTTACTTAAGATAAAGTCATTTTTGGCACCACGCATTTCTGTTTCCAGATGCAGGAACAAGCATGAGACATTTCAGATCACATATGTAATAGCTTACAGCTCTGCTCAGCTCATTAAAACCATAAAATATGTACTTCCTTGATTCTAAAATAAAAAATAATAAATTCAACAATGAACACTCTACAAAATTGGACACAGTGAAAATAATGTTTATGTTATATCCTATTGAAATGTTCATACTGTGGATGAAAATTATCACACACCCACAGCTAATTGACTTTCATCACTGTCTATGAGATGAGGAATGAATCACTGTGGCAACACAAACACAGCTGCGGTTTGTCTCAGACAATTCTACACCCAGGTCATGGGTTTCTAAAGGATGAATGAAATGTGTAGTAGGTGTTCAACTCTCCATAACCTAGACACCATGTACTGTTTGAAATGTTCATATTCTTTCCTAGATAATGAAAAGAACTGGTGGCAGTGGTTCTTTAGGCAATGAAATGTTCACCACTGATTCAAGAAAGTCAGGACGCTGTGTTAAAAGTAGATAAAACACAAAGCAATGATTGGTGAATCTCATAAACCCATATCTTATTTTCAGTAGAGCAAAGAAAACATATCAAAAATAGGAACATGTATTATATTAAGAAAAAATAAGGTAATCTTGATTTTGATGGCAACCATGTGTATTGTAATGTGCTCAGTTCAAAAGCCCTCATCTGTGATGGTATGGAGGTGCAATAGTGCCTATGCAATGGGTAGCTTGTATGGTGCTTAACAAATGTATTAGACCACCTGTGATGAAATTGAAACTTCATAGTTTATCAAAAACTTGTTTGAAATTAACATTTTCATAGTTATTCATTGAGAAAATGACCAATCGGAATAACAAAATAGTCCTTGCTGACAAATAATAACCAAAAATGTCAATATTTTTGGTTATTATTCTCTGCAAGAAGACGGATGCCAACTTGGAGGAAGTTGGAGGTCGGCTGGATCGGGCTGGTTTCAGATAAATTCAATGGTCACCTGTATTCGGTCTTAAAAAGGGGTCACGAACTGGGCGAAGCAGGACCCACTCTGTAATGCAGCTGTGGGTTATCAGAAATTGTTGATTTTTTTCTTTGGCTACTGTGCTCCTGTTTTCAGGGCAGCTTCTCAATCTCTCCAAGATGGTATGTAAACAGAAGCTTCGTCACTATCTCTTTTCTTCACTGACCTCAGCTGACACAGGATAGACTGGAGGATGTGTCGGCACACACGCACGCATCTGCACACAGGAACTGTTCAAGGACTTGATATAAACACACACTAACACTTTTTCAAAAACCTCGTGGGCCCCCTTATGTCACAGACTCTTTGGTGTAGGGAGGGGGAGTTCGTAGTGCCGCGCCTGGATGGCTGCGGCCTCCTCCTCCTCCTAAAACCGAAGGTCGCTCCCTTTTGCCTTCACCCCGATCACCATGTGCTAGTCCTGTGTGTAACTGTTGTCTTTTTTGGGCTTCTGCTAGAGACTTTTTTTTTTTTTTTTTTCACAAATTCCAACACATAGAGTACGACTACAGGTTGGAATTTGTCTTTTTTTCTCACCTCGAAGGCTGATGTTTTCCTTTTCCTATCTGCGAAAACGGGGCGCATTCAACTGCGACTCGTCAGTTACAACTGTACCTGTATCCTCATGTATGTCATGTGTTTATGTGATCTTGGTTGGTTGTAATCTGGAATGTAATTTGGCTGCTCTGAAATATGTGCAATGACAATAAAGTTTTATTCATTATTCTATTCATTCATTCATATTTTGTGTGCCCACTTTTGGTGCAGATAACAGTTTGCATTCTTGCTGCCATTGTTTTTATGTAGTTTTGCACAGGAATACAAGATAATAATTGGAATTATGCAACTTCATAAGAAAACAGTCATTTACTGCTGCATTTCCCTTTGCATTTTTGGAAAAGATTAAACTTGAAAAGTTATGGATTGCAACAATAGTTCTATTTTAGCATTAAAGATATATTTTTGATAAAATGACCTTGCATATACTGGTGGATTAACCATTATAGAAACATAAAAAGATATTTAGGTAAACAGAAATACTGTTAAATTATGGCAGCAGTGGAAAACACCTTATACTGGGTGGTGGTGGAAGAATACATTTGTTAAGCAGTGTACATCTGGAAAGGCACCATCAGTGCAGAAAGGTGTATACAGGCTTTAGATCAACATATGATCTCAGCTTCGTAATGTCTTTTTCAGGTCTTGTGTATGAGTAAGACAATGCTAAACTGCATGTATTATAACAGAATGGCTTCATAGTAGTAGAATGTTTTGCTGTTGGTTTAGTATAATTGGAGCTGGATGACTTCTATCATTTCTGAACTGGTCTACCTGCAGTCGAACTTTAACCAAGTGAAACAATTTGGCATATCATGAAATGAGAAATATAGCAAAGAAGACCTAAGAGTGTTGAGCAGCTACACTCTTATGTCAGACAAGAACAGAACAACAGCTGTTCTAGTCACTTCCCAAATATTTATGGACTTGTGTTAAAAACAAGAGGTAAACATGGCCCTCTCCCAACTTTTTTGGAGATGCATTGCTGTCAACAGTACACTTTCTCTGCCTAAAATCTATGGGTTAATGAAACTTACAAATAATTGCATTTTGCTTTTATTTACATTTTCCACAGTACCCCAATTATTATTTTTTTTTAATTAAGGTTATACTGTTGTTATCTTGCTGCTGAATAGCCCAACAAGCCAAACCATGTGACACAATAAGACATTTCTCAAGCATTAAATGATAAATGCCTTGTTTATTTTGCCAAAATCTACTAGGGTGGAGATGAAACTGAAGGAAGGGCTACAGAGGGTTGAAGAGAAATGATGGGGATAAAGTAGATGCTTGACCTGCCCTGCTCACTAGTGACCCTTTGCACAGAGCTGGAATAATATTCTTCCCAGGAGGAGACTGAGCACACAACTCTGGCTCTGTGCACTTTCCTCCTCCTATCACTAGTAAAATCTAATAGACGTGTGGAAGTTAAGGGAAGCAAAATATGTCCAAATGCTATTAAATTTTTAAGACCTGGTGCCTGCATTTTGGGGGCAAAGTTTAATATTTGCTTAACAACAAAATGGAGAGGAGTGATTCACAGTTTTTATTCGGTTAACCTTATAATGTGCCATGCCAGAAGATGCACATTCAGCACACATATTCATACAGTGGAGGGGCTGAACACATCATTAAAAATCTAAACCCCTGAGAGTCCATCCTGAGCTTCAGTTGAGAATAACCATCTGTTTGCACATAACTGCAGCTCACTCCTTGTAGGTGGGCCTATTAGAAATGGAATGTGTGAGATATTAGTCCTTTGCTCACATTTCTCAGCCAAGCCAGAGGACTGAAGTATCTGCCCTGCTACGTGTATACATTACACAGACTCTGCTGTCCAAAGATGACCTAAGATTAACCTCTGCTGGAGTTACCTCCAACTCAAGGGGTCAATAGGTCAACATCATTGAACAGGAAATCACTCTGACAGATTGAATGTCTGGTTTGAATACAGAAAAAGAGCAGCGTGAATAAACTTAAGAAAACTAAGGAATCTGCTTGTTCATATCCTCAGAAATACACACAGCAGTCCAGGAAAGTAAAGTAAAGCAAAGCGTACTGCCCCAAAATTTTAAGTAAAGCTTGGTCATAATTTCACAATGATGTAAGGGAAAAAGAATGGTAATCCGACCACAAATCAACCACTAATAACTTCCCTTGTGGTGAAACACTGTTGTAATATTAAACTTAAGGCTGTAAAACAAAAGACTTTAAAACAATTATATCGTCTCTTGTTGCAGTTTAGTCCATGCGTGAGGGAGTCTTTGTATTAATCACGGGGATGAAAAATATGTTTACACAGTTACTATGTGTGTACCTACCTCCCATCTGGAGACAAAAAGAGGTATCCATATATTAAATCACTGTATTTTACAGACACTGTTAGGAGTAGTAATGGAGGTGGCATGGTTAAGGCGAAGGTTTTAACGGTTTTAAGCTGTTTCCTTGCCTGTGTTGTGTTGCAAACTGGATGTTTGTTAATAAAAGTGGAGTCTCATTTCTAAGCAAAGCAATAGCGATTGTTTTAGACTGCAATCAGGAGTGAGTAGAGATGCTCACCTTTGGATTTTTGCAGAAATCTTTGCAGATTTCGTCAAACTGGGCAAATGAGAGAGATTATAATTTTGTACCGCCGTCAAAACACAGTAATGTCCCGTCAGAGAGCGAACTTGACTTGATTGCCATTATGACATTTATTTCAATATAAAGTAGCTCCTCGTTTTGGATAATCCCTTATGGTACAACTATAGCAAAAATGAATCTAAAAGTCAAAATGTGGGACATTTAGCAACGATAATCTGTCAAATTGTTTCTAAAATGTCCCGTCAGAGAGATTTCAAATACCATATTTTGACCCACCAACAACATAAACTGAATAAAAGCTCCAAAATAAAATAAAATAAAATAAAATAACTTAGCTATACTAATCAGTTTCCTTTTAAAATGACCATAACAGAGGCAATGCTGGACTATTTTGCTAGAAATAGGTATGGTTGAACCATTTAAAAGCAGAGAAAACATGGATGTGATGCTTTTATGCACATGTTTTTAATAACTGTTATATTTCATGGCTGTGGTAGTGGCCATAAAATTAGACACTTTACCTTATTAGGATGTATCAGATGTAAAGGACACACATTGCCCATGACCATCAGTAAAATGTAGCTTCTTATCACTTGCTAAAAATACAATACATTGCAAAGTTACATTGCAGGTATGATATTGTTTGGTTTGTAATTACCTGTGTGTGGGGGATTATTATGATGATTTTTTTTTTATTTTTATTTTTTGGCTAAACAACTTTACACCTGAGCACAATTATTTATATTTCCATATCACTGCCTGGTGCTGGAGTTTGTGAAAAGCTTTATTTATGCTTTGCATCTGCCAGTGGGATTAATTTACATAGACGTTTCAAGTCAATAATTAAATCTTCTTTCTGTCATATCCTGTAATTGAGCTACAGACAGGGACCCAATTTGCTGTATATATTTGTTTATCTCTCAGCCTTTATTATTTGTCAAAAGCAAGTTTTAATGTGTGTAGAAGTTTTATAAAACAGTTTACTTCCACCCTCAGTTTTTAATCAGTTATAAGAAAGTTTCAAAAGACCTCACACTTAAATAATTTGGATGAATATTAAATAATCAAACAATTCCAGTTATGCATCAGCCAGGAAATGATTGAGTCTTAACAGAAGAAAAGACATTTTTACCAACATTTCACTACCATCTTCTCCTGTTGAGGAATTTCCCACAGGGGTCAAAGCAGTGCAGTTTGAACAAAGCTTTGGAATTTAATCTATGATCATTTTAGGAGGCCAATCAAGCCATAAAAACAAAACATTTTCCCTTGCTAGAAAGCATATGTCTGTGACACACACAACCTCTGGCTTAGATTAGTGCATTTTGATGCCACTAAGAGCAAAAAAAATCTTCTCTTCCATTTATAATAACCATGCACGGCTCCCTCTTGTGACCGAACAACAAAGCACATGAATTTAATTTTCCTTTTTTAATTAGGTGCAGTGACATCAGTTGACCAATAGATGGAACTAGCAGCCATTTGAGCTTATGTAGGGAAATGATCAAGCTGTAATTGTTGGAAATTGTGCTTCTTCCAGAGGAAATAGCCCTTGAGCAGATCATGAAATCAGTCATGTATGATCAGTCATGCATTTAAGCACTGAACTAATGAGGACACTGAATTCCAGTAATTATTAGCAGAGGAAAAACTGATTTTCTTTTTCCTAAAACTTACTTTCCCCTCAAAGACCTAAATAGTTGATTTCAACCAAAAGCATCTACTAATCTAAAATACTTAATAACACTAATCTTATCAATAAATCTACATAATTCCAGTAAAAAGCAGTTTCTGAGTTTTTCCAAGCATCAAGTATGACCCTTCTTAAAAACCGTTATTATTATTTTAACATTCCTCTATTACTTGTTATATTTATATTTATACTGTGGTTTTAATCTATTGCCTTTTTATGCTTTATTGTCTTTTATATGGTTCTGTAAGCTGTTGCTACATATTTTTGGCTGCTAAGGTGTTTTAATATTTCTTGTTTTCATGCAATAAGTTGATGAAACGTAATTTCGTTCTGCACTATATCGTGTTGGTATTGTGCTTGAATGACAGTAAAGTGAATCTTGAATCTTGTTATCTTCTGAAACCCATGTAGTTTGACAAATAACAGTGGTTGAAGACACTTGTTTTTACATTCAGTTAGCGATATGATACGTTTGAATTGACTCTGAGCATCTACATGATCATGTAAGTAAATATAGGCAATACCTGATTATCACTGAAAAAAGTAAAATGCAGAGGATAAATAATAATAAATCATGATAAATCACTTAGGAAGGAATAGGTTTAGATGAAAAAAATCACATGGTCATCACAAAAACATTTTAGGTCTTTAAGTTCTAAATATGTTGCCACATTCATTTCAAATACATCTCTGGTCAGAAGAAAACTTAACAGTAGTAGCTTTGCAGTCATTTTGATAATTATCTCCACCAAGGAAGTTATGTTTTTGCCAGGATTTGTTTGTTTGTTTTTTAGCAACATAACTCAAAAAGTTATGGGTGGATTTTGATGAAATTTTCAGGATATATCCACTCTGGGTCAAGGAAGAGATAATTAAATTTTGGAGGCGATCCGGATCACCGTCTGGATCCGGGAATTTTTTAAAAGATGCTTTATCATTGTGAGATAGGGCATGGGGGCACAGATTTGTATATGAGGTCTTTCAGCACCATTTAGTGGAGGAAAATATAAACACTATCCTAAAAAAAAACAAAAAAACAAAACTACAAACACTACCTTGGTGGAGGTCTGCGTTCTCCATGTGCTTTTCCAGTTTACATTGTGCAG
>JAQQZY010000008.1:23580082-23608044 GCA_030068375.1 Ostorhinchus rueppellii
AGAGTAGTAAACAATAGCCTGTTCTATTCTATTCTATTCTATTCTATTCTATTCTATTCTATTCTATTCTATTCTATATCTTCAAACTTTACTACTATATCAGTCTTTAAAAATCCAACATCAGTAAAACCTCTAATGTATTTCATCATGTTTTGCACCTTGGCATTTTAGGACAGTTATCTATTTTTTTTAATAGAACTACTTGTTTTTTTGGTTTTTTTTTGGGATGCAGCATTCAAATTAAAGTTTCGAATTTTTTTTCACTTAAGTGTTTTTGAAATTTTCTAAACACATAGTAACCAAAAACAACAAAAAACGAACAAAACAAACCTTGCTTGGGTACACTACATGATACTACATTCACATTATTCAGTCCTTCCACCATGTCGGCTTCGGTAATCAGTCCATTTATTCCATTTTTTGTCCATTTCTGCTTCTTGTAGTTGCAGTTTGTGAGTTATTTTTTCCATTGTATACATATTCCTTCAATAATTGTGACCCGTTAGACCTTTGTCTGTGGTTCTGTCTTTCCTCAGTTCCATGTAATAGCTTTTTTGCAAGCCACTAAAAGTACCAGAGCTAAGTATAAGTATGTCATTTCCCACTACATTTCCACCAGAGAAGTTATACAAATACAGTACATCACAGCACACCGGAATCTCATATCCCAATATTTGATGTAGCATTGCATACACCATCTCCCAAAACTCAATTATTTTATTACATTTCCAAAAGATGGCAAATTCTCCACATTCCCTCCAAATTTTTCTGCTGTTTTTTTTTTTAAATGCTTACTTTCCTTCTTAGCTGTAATAAAGAAACACCCCAGATTTTTTCAGGAGAACTCACGTCAGAGCCGTGAACTAGTGGATAATGTTAAATTGTTTTACATTCTGTTTGAATTTTCACAATAAAAATAGCCAATCTTATTGTGAAGCCTCTATTATATACATATATGGGTCAAAACACAGTAATATCCTGTAAGAGAACGAACTTTAATTGTCATTCCAACATTTATTTTTTCAATATAAAATAGCTCCTTGTTCTGGATAATCCCTTATTGTCCAACTAAAGCAAAAATTCATTTAAAAGTTAAAATGTGGGTCATTGAGCAACACTAAACTGTCAAATTGTCTTTATATCCCGTCAGAGAGATGTCGAATACCATGTTTTGACTCATATATACATATATCCAGACATCAATAACAGGAGAATAAGCCACAAAAACCTACATAAAGGCCTAGTCATGAAATATAAATACACATTAACATACTGTAAAATGACCAGACATAAAAAAAGTGTCATATAAATGCTCGGTCAATCTGCCCAGCACTATTTAAAGGTTAAATAGTGCTTCAGTTTGGTTTGAATGGCAATGAGTAACCAGTTTTTGTAATTCTTAGTCACTGTGTGTACGTCAGTAGGATGGGAAGACCACACCGGGCGGAGTGTGGAGGGGAAGGAAGACAGTTCTGAGCTCAGAGTGAGGGAGGCACAAAGGAAAACACACAGAGGTGATATACCAAACCTCAGTCCCAGCTGCTTATGTATACATTTAAAAAAGGATGGTTCAGCTCAATGCACACCAGTCAGAAACAATATTAAAAAAGAAATCTTGTTTTCTCAAGACAGGCTTTCCTTTAAGTCTCTTGCCTTCACAGCAAATCTAGTTCAGTTCTTCTAAATGAAACTGTTGCTACACTTGGCACCGCACCTGCACCACATTCCTCGGCCTAATGAACAGAAGAAGGTCAGGCAGTCATCTGCATTCAGGGCTGCGAGTACAGTTGCTGATTCATTCTTGCTCTTCGGGTTCTGTTTTACCCCTGTGTGCCCCCATTTCCCTTGTTTCCTTTATAAGCCGGCTATTTACATTGGTGACAGGAAATGACCAATGCAGATAGAGCTGTTTCTTTCCTGTTGAGGCTGGCGGGGAAGATAAATGCTGAGGCCTGCATTGAATTTTCTGTGGCAAATTCTCACAGGGAGTGGCCATAAACCCAGATCAATTCTCTTCCTGCCAACACTTAACCAAAGAATGAGTAGTCAATATTTTTTGCCCAAGAAACCCATCTGTAATTTGGCATATAGAGTTATTCTGAGTTTTGTTTATGTTTTTACAGCCTTTTTCTTACCTTGCAGTAGTTATCCAGATGCTTCAGTCGTCTGACAGCTACGTCTCTTATGTGACTTCGCCGAAACAAAACTTTACCTGGAGAAATATACAGAATTGTTGCTCGAACACACTTTTAAGGGGCTCACACTGAGAGAATATAATATGTCTTTTCAATAATAATACATAGAAGACCAAAAAGATTTTCTCCAATCTGAATTTTCAAAAGTAGTTGCAGTAAATATATTTTTGCCTTCTCACAAGTTAACCTCTCAGGAAAACTGCTATTAATATTGGTGAGAAAGCCCACTGAGCAGTGAAAATGCGTGTGCTGTTTGTTGTGTGTAAAGGCATATAGTTCAGCCCAAAGGTGAGCTTAGCAGAAGATCAAAACAGCACTGGGCAGACTTGAGCAGTAAAGCTTGTCTAACAAAGGGACTCTTCTGTGCACTCCTCTGCTCTGGGCCACAATGAGTTTATCAGATTAGACAAATCCCTCTCTGCCATACTCCTACTGCTATGGCAGACCACAAATTGATTTGGCTTGGGAGGAGTATGGTAGTTAATAACATAATGCAATGTGGTAGGCCATGCTATGGAGCATGTAGGAGGGCTGACAAATATTTGTTTGCTGTTCTTGAAAATATCTGAAGGCAATTGTGCAGCTAATATTTCAGTCTTTGAGAATATAGAATAGAATAGAATAGAATAGAATAGAATAGAATAGAATAGAATAGAATAGAATAGAATAGAATAGAATAGAATATCTATTTCTATCTAATACACTTAATATACAATTAAAATGAAATTAAATACATCATGTTATATTGTATTAACATTCATTACCTGGCAGAAAAGGAATAATCCTCTTTTTGGGATCCTTTTGTCCTCCTTCAATGGGAAATTTGTCAAGGATTCGCATCTGCAGGAAGGAGGCATGGGATTAGAAACCATGAACTAAGTGGTAAAACTTCAAAACATCCTTATCTGATACAGTAGTTAAGTAGTAAAAAGAAAAATGGCAAAGAATTATTGTCCTCTGTCTGTTTTATGGCTAAACCACATGAACTGTCTTTAATCTATCACAAGATTATCAGAGAAAGTTCAAAGTGACAGGATCTGAGATTGGAACAGCGACAACATGGGGGTATAAACTCCAGTAACAGAAGACCTCCCTGTAACATGAATGTAATATGGGGTGTAATTATGCATCTTCAGAACAGTTACTATGTCGTGTAACTAACAGTGGGGTCACTTTGATCTGTGGTGTGGCAGACAAGGTTGCGTCATCCATATTATCTGGAAAAACCCTCACAAACAAGTTTCACATAAGCATCTTAAGAGTCCATCCCTGTAGATAATGTGGTGCTCATTATTTAAGATCTATTCAAGTAAAAGCACAAGCGGATCACACTTGAGATGCCTGCCTATTTGGAGATATGAGAGTAAACTGAAAAAGAATTACAGAGAAAACGACACCTTTGAGAGCTATTCAAGAAGACAGCATACAATCCATTCTACACACCGTCGCAGTTGGCAACTTTTTTTATGCGTCTTCTTGGACACTGTATATGAGAACATGGTTCCCAAGTGTGTAAGCAACATGTGCTGTGTTATGTATGATGTATGAGCACGTTTTAATGAGTGTTGGATAAACATGCACAGCAAATGTGTATGTGCCTATAAGCATCACGGTCAAATGTTTCTAGTTTCCTCATCAAATAAATCATGATAAAATCCTGAAGGCACATGAGAGCATCTTACAGAAACAGTACACTGAAATCCAGATGTAGCTCTGCCTTTACTCTGCCTTGCCTTGTTCCAGATGTGCTCTGTTAAACAACAATGACTGTGAGCATTAAGCTAAAGCACACTAAACTGGGAGGAGGAGTCCAAAAAACTAGTTCTGGTCCATAGACCAAGCCAGAAAGGACCAGGTGGACAAACAGAACCAGCTCTGCTCTGGGTTGGATCCACTCTGTCTGGGCCTGTAGGAGTTGTTTGTGAGACTTCTCCTGTAAGAAGAGGTTTGGTTTCTCTTCTTGTGGTTCTGCCTTTTCTGTACACATGTGCTGCCTTTGCTAAAACTCAAAATTTCTTTCAGGGCTTGGCATTTCCCCCTTCCTCTGGAATATGGACAGCTAACACAGAATGGTTTCCTTTGAAGACGGCTGCCATCATTATTGTGTTTTAAGGGTGAAGTAAAATGCTGAGTATAAAAACAGCTCTGGTTAACCACACCTGCCTAAATAGGCAGAAATGCACATAAACATATCCTGGTGAGATTTCTGATCTTACTATGATGAAGTTTAATGTTCCTTTTCAAACCAGACTGTTTTCCTTTGGACATTATAGCAACTATACAATTAAAGTCCTGGAGTATAATTTTCAAAAATCACATTTTTTTACTGTACATTGGCAATTGTGTTGTTTGTCTGACACACTGTCTGCACACTCATCATGTTATCAGTTTCCCAGCTGGATGTAGTAATATACTCCCTCTAAGATGGGAGTGTTCACTCAGCACCTCAGAAACCGCCCCGCCCGACTTGGAGGTTTCTCATCCAGAAGCGATGATGACATCAGCCCTGGGGACCCGCCTGGATACACTCTATGCTCCACAGGACAGGTGTGAAAACGGTTTCTATGACAACAGTCAAATACTGTGGAACAAAACGCTAAGGGCAGAAATTTCTCAAATTTCCTTCACCTTCAATTTAGGGGCTTTAGACTTTTGGCCCACAATGTTGTATTTACAATATATTACTTTCCCAAACCCTGCAAGCCGCAGTTTTCAGTCTAGGGTTCCACTGGGAAAATGAATATGTCAGTGTAGCAACAGGTGCAATGATGTAACCACATTTCCTTGTTTCCTTTTCACACTCAATATTCACCGCTTTAAAAACAGCTGAGGGTCAGTGTAGTAGACAGTGCACCCAGTCATCATATCAATATATGTCTTTTTTAGCATCATGACGCTGAATGTTAATGATGGTAATGTTTAAAACCCAAACAGCTTCTGTACTATACAATGACAATCATTTCAAGCATTTAAACTTAATTGCACTGACAGGAATGGGGAGGGTGATACTGACAAAGAGCGCTGGGAAGAGAGATAGTGCACTGTGTATCAGACAAAGACAGTTTTCTGAGAGGAATCTCAGACAGGGGGAGTCGGGAGGAATGTTTGAGTGGGAAAACAATCCAATTCAATCTCTGGGCTGTGTTTTGACATTTACTTCACCGTTGTTTACTGCAAAGAGATTATGGTTCAACAGCCGAGTTGGACCGAAATTGTTGCTCACTCAGTGAAAACTGCATTTTTTATGCATGCAATGCTATCAGTGCTAAGCTACATATCATTTTATAATCTAAAACTCATATTTAGGTTTCTTCTGGTTAATATCTCCTGTACTTGAGACTAACCTGACAACTTTTTTTTCTCAGCTATAATATGCTCCCCACCCCCTAGGTTTGATAACAGTGCTAACCTTATTAAAGGCTAATCTTATATGTAGGTATGTAGGCCAGACAAATTATAACACAGACAGGCAAGAACAGAGCTTGGTCCAATTCCCCAATCCAAAAATAATGTCAACTTAGGGATTTTTTGGAGAAGTTGTTGTCCAAAAGGAAACCAGGCCAGCATGCACACTCCACAATCCCCCTGCGGAATGCCGTGACCCATGTGCTCGGTCCTCTGTGGTTAAAGGGTGTGGAGGCGGGGAAACCTCACACACTTCACTCGAAGGTAAACTCTGTTTGACACACTGACCAATTCTGCTCACGTCAAATACATGTTGGTCAAAAACATCTCCCTCTCGCACCAGAAAATTCAATCTCAGCGTTATTCTAAATGAAAACAAATGGATCTAAAAGAGGGAATCTATCTAGTTAACTCTCTGCACTTACAACAAAAAGCAAACCTCACTTTAGGTCAGCAGAAAAGATATGGGGAGAAGAAATCAGATAAAAGGGAGATGGGATTTTGATAATTTATGATAATTACTTCCCGGAGGAGTTGTTATGAGTTATACAGTCCAGTGAGAGGTTTAAAACATTAGCAGAGAGTGCACTTTTGGACATCCATTTGGCAATGAAAATAGATACTTCATCTTTAAAAGACAAACTGTAAAGCTGTCTGTTGTTGACAAGGGATTTATATGACCGGCTATACAGTCCTCTCTGCTTTTAGACAATAAATAAATAAAAGACTGGCAATTGCTTAAAATCCCTTTTATGTTTTGTGACCTTACGAAGCATTTTATTCTAAATTAGGGGTTATCAAATGAGGCCATAGTCACATTTGTGAGGTTTTATCCCGACAGCTTACAGTGAACATAAAACATGCAATTGTGCTGCAGAAACAGAGGGCTTTGCAGAATTTGGAACTAACTGTAGGTGTTAGTTGGCAGACACACAAGCAAAAGCTCAGTTTCGGCCTGGAAAAGAGACAAATGTTTTCAACAAATCAGCCGATGAGCTACATAATAAAGGATTGTAGATATGAAAGAATGATAATGAAGAAAATACTCAACAGCTGTGTAAGGACACAAAATAGGGAAGAAAAACAGTTATTCAATATTTGTTTTAAATTCTTTACACTTAAAGTCCCTTTTAGTTTTCTGGCTTCAAGCACCTAGTGGCACTGTATCTTAACCTTATCTGTTCAGTTCATTCCAAAAATAATGTTTCAATACTAGTTCTGTGCTGCCCCTAAGACACTTCCTCTTTCACCTATATGAGTATTTTCACATAAGAACAATTAAAACCCACCATCCCCACCCGTTTTGTATGGACAGCTGTAGACTGTTGTTCTTCATGGATTAACATGGCCAGACGCACACACCCCGGCAGCAGGGTTCTATGGGTAAGACTAATGTTTACAGAGACAGGAGAGAAGCTCTGTTTCCATGAGCAGGGCAGATTTTCCTGGCTATTAGCAAGAGACCAAAGAACAAAGGGTTTCCTCTGCTGCCTTCAAACACAGTTAGTCCAACAGAGCATCAGCGCTGTAGTGAACAGTCTGGCTGAGGAGAAGGAGCAGGAGAAGCTCTTTTACAAGGATGATAGCTGACAATGACCTGGTTTTATCAACCTAATAAAGATTAGGCTACTTACCTGAGGAAGATTAGATAAATTCATTGTTTCTTAAATGATCTAGATCAAGATTTATTTTTACTATGTTGTTTTATTTGTTTTTCCATAACTTACAAACTCTATTACCATAAAAACTAGGACTTTTCTTAAATAACTAAAATCTGTGATTTGTTAATTCCTGCAAAACGTTATTTAACTGGTAAAAGCACATGACCAAATGAACTGTACATTGTCCCCATAAAAAATAAGGAACATTGTAATGAACATTGTAAGGATTGTGACACTTGCACACAAAAAAATAAATCAACTGACAAGTTTATAGAATATAAACAAAGACTGTTTCTGTAAGATTCCACAATTAGCAAATTAACTGCTAACAGGTCTGGACATAATTGTGCACATCTACTAAAGGTATTTGCAAAAAATGATGAGTCAGTGGAAATTTTTTCTTTGTAGTTTTGACACGTAATAGTTTAAATGAATTAACACATCTGGATTTTAGTTTTTAAATTGGATTTTAGAAACCACTTCAATAGGGTGTGAACATCTATCACTTCCTCTGTCACTACACATTATTATTTAATCTGTAGTTTTAATAATAACGTTGGTCAATGCCAGTGTTTGCATGTAATTTGGTTTGTGCATTACTTTGCAGAGGTAATTCTGAGTTAGTTACAATTACCTTATTACTACTCAACTCTGTTTGGACTGAAACATGTTATAGTGGATATATTTTATCCCTGTGTGTGGGAGAGCTGAATATTTTTTTTCCCTGTTAGAAAATCCAGAAATTCTACTGAAGTGATCTATAGACTTAAAAATTCTAGGGTCACATTTCCTGCTCTCATTTTATACAAATGAATATGATCCATCTGCCTCAATTTTGCTCCCATTAGCCTGTTGCTGTGCAGGCGCTGTTGGTCTTAAATGAAGCCTTTCACTGTGCACATTGCCTTCCAGCAACTGAACAAAAACTGACCCCAAACTCACTCAGTCCATTCACATCACACAATGCAAAATGTTACAGCAATAACTTCAACAAACATGTCTAAATTTTCTTCATTTCAGTATAAAATATAATAAAATGTGCTAAATGTGAAATATCAATTGCCCAGAACTAGTAAGTAACACTGCTTTAATAACACTTTTCAAAACAAGCACTTCATGATAAAAAAAAAAGCAGAAATAATGACAGAAGCAGTACTTTTTGATCAGTGTCACATACCTGTAGGTCAAAGAATTTGCTGTATCTTCGGTAGATGACATGGGAAGTGGATTCTGAATACGTCACATTGATGAGATATACCTAGAGAAAGAAAGATGAGCACAAACAAAAGAAGCCCATTAGGAACATCACTTTACCAAAGACATTATAGCCTCACTTCCCTCTAAAGACATTCCTGAGTGACTTAACTTAAGGAGGTCATCAAAGGTCAAATAAACTCATTATGTTTGTCACACACTGGAAACCCATCAAACATAAGGGATTTGAACTATTTCACAGTACATATGATATACACTGTATATCATTATAGAATGTAGTTATGTATAGTATTTAAAAATGTTTTCCATTTACTGTTTGGTGGTTTTCAGTTGTTCAATGAATATTTGAGTATTTGTCAATGCATTATGTCGTCTATTCTGTAATGTATATATTTTTTTTTCCATCACTAGTAAACAAATAATGCCCCCGTTATGTCAACACCTACCTGCTCTATCTGCACCAGGAATAATAGAAAGGCAGAAGCGTTTATTCATACAGAAGCTGAAATGGCAAACTCATTTTCCTTGGCAGACATCAGTCATTTACAGAACAAAACACTTTTGTCTGATGTTTACCGAAAATAAATCTGTATTTGCCTCAACAGCAAAGAGCCTCCAAACAATTGTCAATGCACTGAAGTTTGGAAACAGATGTCTTCTACAAATACATGTCCATTTAAACTCCAAAGTGTTTACTAAAGAAGAATTCACACATATGGTGACAATCTACAAGAACATCAGTTAGCAGTTGAAAAATGCTGTCTTCGTTCTGTACACAGTTCATTAAAGAAGTTCTGCAGCAACTTGCAAATTAGATACAGACAGCGTGACCAAACACTCTGAACTGAGGTAACAGCATGGCTCAAAGTGAGGCTGTTTGAGGACATACAGTAACTTTACCCTTCTAATGTTTGTGCAAGACACCATTTACATGCTGAAGAATACATACGAAAATAGTAACAAATATTAGTAGAAAATAATCACCAAGTAACATCAGGAACTGATTCTGATGGTTTCAACCAACCTTCATACACAGACCTGGGCATTAAATACAACATTATTAGACTTTTAACAGCTAATAAAAACAGGGGATTTTACAAGTGGTGTCCCTACAGTGTACAGGGCAGTCAAGTTTTACAGTACGTCTTTAAAGTCTGTCATAAACATGGGATTTGATGCAATATAAACTGCAATCTGAAGACCTGCCACTGGCTCCCATCCCTCCTGAAATGATCCCCTTCTGGATATGTGTGTAAACAAGGATTAGTTGCCATGCAGTCTCCAGCTCCAGTGCCATGAGTCCTGGAAGGAAGTCACACTTGAGCAGTGGGGACAAAAGACAAAGGGTTGCTTCTTTCCTCTCTCAAACCGGATAAGCATTTTCAGTTGCTTAGCTCATAGATAATGAGATTTTATTTTTTCTTCCTCTTCTTCCCTTGTGGGGACTTCCCAGTCAACCTTCACCTCCGGTTTTGATCCCAAGGGAAAGTCTGTGCCCTATATGCTCTGGTGGAGCCACCCCTCTGCAGGAGATGGATGGCGCAATTGATCCCAACTCTCAGGTTAATTAATCCAATTTTACCTGATGGACTAATTGATTTTTGCAGTCCCGTAGAGACTCGTCTCATGGCCCATTTGATTTGATTACTAAAGCCCAGGAAAATGACACCACAGACCATGCACTCGGCGGTATGCAACACGTGAACTAACATTATAGGAGAAAAACAGAAAGACCACTGACTTACATAGTGTTTGGATGGATTCCTCCTCTTCTGCACATCCACAACATTCACGTCAAGAACCGTTCGGAGCTGCATCTTGATGAATAAGCTTACTTTTAAAGCTATAGAGGAGGATGCTTACCCATGAAATAACATTAGATACCGAAAAGTGTTCAGGACAGCCTTATAAGGACGGAGCGGAAAAAAACAAAGTTTGCAGAAGGAAAAAAGAATCTCCTCTATCTCTCTCTCTCTCTCTCTCTTTCTCTCTCTCTCTGTACTTATGCTTCCATGAAATGATGTTGGTAGGCGGTCTCCGGCTTCTGAAGTCCTTTAGACTGAGCTGTGAAACATGACAACGCAGTAAAACTGGCGTTTAATCAGACTTCTCCTCCCTAAAGGGGGATGGGGGGCGGGGGGGACGGACCTCACAACAAAGTAAGGAGCGCATGTCAATGTATGGGGCGGTCCCGCTTCTGCAGGCTGGACCAACTACACTGCACGGGACCACAGCAACCATGGGTTATTGTCGATCACATACGTCACATGTAATCAAACTACTCCAAAATAAAATAACATAAAATAAAACAAAATTAAATCAAATAAAATCAAATCATCACTTTGGCAATTTCAGAATGAAAGTTTAGAAGTGGACTGAAAAGCATCACACTTTAACTCCATCAACTGTACTTCTGCCGAATCACTGATACAAACGTTATTTTAGCTTGCTTTGAGGATTTGTGACTAGATAAACCCGGTATGAGGCAAATGACTTTGCTCCCTCCTAGTGGATGATGGTTGAGTAGCCCATAAAGTCAAAAAGACAATAACATTTAGAGAACCACCCACACCGGGGCGCTACACAACATTATTTCAGTACTCCATAAAAAAGAACAAAATGGTGCATCTACTCAGGTTCCAAGTATTTACATAAATGGTGACAAAAAGGAGACAATGTTATATGAAACTGATCTCCTGATTGCTTTAGTTTTATATGTTATCCCTGTTGTTGACATTCTCTTCAGCCAGTCAGAAATGGCCAATTTAAGAGATCACAATCCAAGAAAGAAAAGTTGTCAACTGTTGTTATCAGGTCTTCATTTCATTTAACCATTCAGGGTTTTGATAAGAAAAACCTAAACGTGCTTCTGTTGCAACTAACTAAAATGAAGAAGAAAAAAATCATTGCCACATATGACCATTTCGCACTGCAAGACTGCATTTTGAATAAGCTGACATGATCGATTACATCATATGCCTAATTTTTTTTTTATCATGAAGCGGGTTAAATTGTGAAACTTCTTCCCTTTTATGCCTCAATGAGACGACAGGAACACAAGGCGCATGCGTAGTAGAGTCGCTGTGCTCTACGTCCTGCCGAGGAGATTCAGGAAACAGATACCGCTAACTAGCAGCGTTAAGCTAATGAATAACACCAGAAGTGACAACGGAAACTTGCCCGTTTATCCTCCAACATAAAGGACTTTGTGTGTCTGTGATTTTACTATTAAACTCTTTCGGGATATGTTATATTCTTGGCATACAACAAACTGTCTTCATAACATGTGCACTGAGGAAGATGGTATAAAATTAGCTAGTTTTTAGCTCAATAAAACACGGTTAGCTAGCTAAGCTAACGGTAGCCAACACATAATGCATCAAGATAGTTGCATGCTAAAAGTTAAAATTTCCTCTTCTTTTTTTTTCTTTTTGCTTATAACTATCTAACTTAACTTACGAGCCTTTAAAAATCTAAAACATTATTCGGACACGAACCTGTTTTGGTGGTAATGGTTTTATTTTTGCGTGTTCGTACCGGAACTATATTATCCTTGCTCGCTAGTTTGGCGCAGGTCCGCTAACTTCTGTGTGG
The DNA here is from genome assembly GCA_030068375.1 of Ostorhinchus rueppellii. Classification (NCBI taxonomy): domain Eukaryota; kingdom Metazoa; phylum Chordata; class Actinopteri; order Kurtiformes; family Apogonidae; genus Ostorhinchus; species Ostorhinchus rueppellii. Next base: position 23,592,153 of record JAQQZY010000008.1, read on the forward strand.
TCACCCAGGCGAAGCATGAGGTCCTCTGGGTAGTCCGTTTTTCCTTAATAACGTTTACGCTTAATGATGCAAGTATTAAAATTAACGAGTTCTGCTTCTTCGTGACTTTACGGTCATTTGGATAGGGAACAGCAGCGTCTGCGGAAAACGAACTCTTCTCTACACCTTAGCCTTCGACCAGCATCTTGTATTAGTGGTAGCTACGATGTGGATGTAAGAAAAAAAAACTGGCGTCGATCAAACTTACACTGACATTATTATCAGGGCATTTTAATGGCTACAGCCCTGTTTCTATCTAATATCTCCATGCTATTGCGATAGCCATTTCAACTCTGCGCCGTGGGGAACCGCTATATTTTCTTGGCGGAAATAACAGACGGCATCAACAGCTCTGCAGTTCACATCCGAATATGTCTTTCTTCAATTTTCGGAAGATATTCAAGTTAGGGCCGGATAAGAAGAAGAAACAGTACGAACATGTACACCGAGACGTAAACCCAGAGGAAATTTGGGAAATTATTGGGGAGCTGGGGGATGGAGCTTTTGGGAAAGTGTACAAGGTAATGTATGACGCCCACCTTTGCTTTTACAGCCCATGTTCTAAAGTAATATATTCTGTTATATTTCGTTTAATTCAATTCAGAGGATTAAACCTCACCTTTCTATGGCCATAGTAGCAGCACTGCCCTCGGCTGGCTACATCCTCTAGGCCAGCCGAGTCTCTGTTTTCCTTGGTAAATGCATGCTACAATATGTCAGTACACTCCAGTGCTGTTACCTGTCCAATGCACTACTTTCTAAACCCCCCTGGTGGGGAAATGCATTAAAACCCAACCTAGGGCTGTTTACGGCAGCTGTAACCAAGCTTTTAAGCGTCTCTCGGGGACATTTCCCATCTTAGAGGTTTAATGTAGGCCCAGTTACATTGTCAGGTTATAAAGATGACTTTGTAATGTCATTGAGTAGGGTTAGTCAAACTGTTGAAGGCGTGGTTCACTACCAGAATAAACATGGCCTTAGAAATGTTAAACAGGATTGTCTATGGTTGGTAGGGCACAAAGTAAAATGTTCCTGAGGGCAGGAGCACTTGAAGTCAAATAAATGTGTCACTCCCATTCTCAGAATCAGCCATTTCAAGGAAGGGCCTTTGTTTACACAGACAAGGGCAAGTAGCCTAATCTGTTAATACCAAACAAAGTAACAGGTGCCGTTGCAAATTTAGTGTGGGATGTAACAGGTTTTTTTTAGTTAAAATTCATTGTGAGCTTCCACATACTTGTGGTTTTATACAAAACCAGCGTACGATAATATAATATAATGAATACACCAGCAGCAAAGTCTGTGTTCATTTTATGGATTTTCATTTGGTCAGAATTGTTTGATGGTCATTCCTTTCGCTATAGTTTGATTGTTGTTATGCACTACTGTACAGCTTTACATGGTTTTATCCAGCATTGTTCATATGAATATAATGGCTTTCCTCAACGAAACACTTCAGTTGATCTTGTACATTTAAATTCTTTTAGGAGTTTTATTTAATTACTCTCAATTTAACAGTCCACTATCTCCTGGTAATCCATACTTTGTTCTTTACTTGAACTCTGTTGATGAAATAATACACACATTGCCCCTGATATTTCCAGATCCCAAATCATATTACCTAACACTGATGGAAGCCAGAAGACTTTGATGCCTTGTAAAACTACAGATGCAGATTAATATTCACATGATAATGTGCTGCCCTTTTTACCCATATTCATTGAAGTAGGGAGGAGAATGCATGTCATCAGTTATTTCACAGGCTTTTGATGACTGCCTCATTTGGGTGGGGTGACAAAGGTTGAATCGAAGTGTGAATCAGCTGTTTAAGCATCTGCATTGTACTCACTGCACACACGCAGCTTGATAAGTTGCATGGCACCTGGTGAGCCAGCTTTTTGTTTGGCCTGAAAATGTTACCATGAACTGCTTACACAACTTTTGTCTCACAGGTATGTTGTTCTCACAGTTAGACTAATAAACATGTTTTCCATCTAGCCATATCACATAACTTTGGTGTGACTTATCTGATCACTGTAATAATTCATATACTGAGCCAAATTATTTACTATTCTACATAATTAAAAAAGCACCTGGTTTTCACTTTATAACACAACGTAGTGTCATGTACTAATTTGTCAATAAGCCATAGGTGAAGCTTACTTTAAGATTAAAAACAAATGCATCACTTCAGTCTCTTGCCATCAGTCTAATGTGAATTTGTCACATTTTGGTGATGGCCTGTGGGACACAGTTGTCACCCAGCAAGACTAAGGGACAAGGTGTGTGTGTGTGCGCGTGTGTGCATGCGTGTGTGCATGCGTGTGTGGTCAGAAATGTGTAAATATAGGGCCTGACATAATCTGCAGTGGTTGTTCTCAACACTCCCTCCCATTTCTTTTTCCTTAACTCCCAGAGATTGTGTCTGTATCCATAAACATTAAGACCAAAGCAGTCCTTAAAATAACTCTTTGACTTCTTGTTTGACAGAATGTGAGGTTTAGTGAAATGTGCAGTTCTTTTTCTAACAAGTGTCTATTCTACAGCCTACTGATAAATTGAAATTGAAAAAATTCAGGTGTGTTATCCATTTACTATTATAAATAAGGATGATATAGTTAGCATAGTAAGATATTGAAATGAAAGAGGAAATGTTAGAGAAAAGAAAAGCAGGAAGCTTTACCAGCACAGTTTGTTTGGTATTAGGGTACTGATGATGAAGATTTTGTCTGCAAAATCCTACTGTTTTCACTGCATAACGAGTGATCATAAAGGCTCTATGAATGCATTTACAGAGATGGAGTGCTCTACAAGTTGACTGTAAGCAATATAGGTCATGAAATTGCTTTGGTGGTTATTGCTGTCATTCAAAATAAGCTTTTGTCTTAAGTGATATTGTTAATGTTGATGGATGTTATTGCCCAGTAGTTACTCCACAGGACTACCGTGGCTCAGAAACTAAGCCAGCCTGATCGTTTTCTTTTGCAGCAGTGTCAAAAAGATATTGACCAGCTCACTACATTCATAGAATCCTAATTTGTATTTTCACGTTTCTAATTCAGATGCTTTGTGTAATGATTTTATGTCTCATTACTCTTAATGTTTTTGTTGGTTTCAGGCTCAGAACAAACAGAATTTGACCCTTGCTGCTGCCAAAGTTATTGACACAAAGACAGAAGATGAATTGGAAGATTACATGGTGGAAATTGACATTCTGGCATCCTGCAATCACCATCATATTGTCAAACTGCTGGATGCTTTCTATTTTGAAGGCAAACTTTGGGTAAGTGAGTGCATGGCTGAGAGGAATCTTTCTCATGTGTTGATGTTGATTTGAAGCCAAGGAGACAGCAAGCTAGTCACGCATGGTGACACAAATAAATAATAATAACCAGAACAGGCACTCCTAGAGTCTATGTACCTCTGACTGAATTGCTGGACTGTGGGGTATTGGCAAACACCCTCTCTCTCACTGTTAGAACAAAGAATGAAAGAATCCAGGTTATGTGTCAAGAATTTGTTCAAAGATTTACTGGATTCTTTCTTAGTCCTTGACCTACGCCAAGTTTCAAGAAAATCAGTGCAGCTTTTGTAGAATTCTGCTAACAGTCAAACAAATAAACCAATAAATAGACATGGGTGGAAGTAATAATAATATTTATTTACACTAAATGCTCTATACAACACAAAAACCATAACCAGGAATTTAGGAATAGAACTAAAAGACAGAAAAGGGTTTCGTAAGGACTCACTACGTGGGCTCATATTAAAGGATAATACAACAGCATTTTTCTGGGATTTGAATTCTGTCATGTGACACAGCCGGAAGCTAATACAGTACAATTTATTGATTTTCAGAAGTTACTGGTGGTGATTATGAAATGTAAGATCTGATTCACCAAATAATTTCTGACATCAACTGTAGCCTTTGGCCAGTGTTAGAACTAGTAAATCCAGTTACCAATTTATGTTTGTGGCAAATGGATGACGAAATAAAATACAGAGTAAGCTATTACTGTCTTTGTATCAATATTGTGAAGACAAATAGCATGGTATCTCGCATTTTGTCCTTATTTTTTTGCCTCATAAATTAGTGATCAGAATTGTAAGGGGTATTATTTGCTAAATCGAAATGTACAAACCAGTCCTGCCACTGTGAATTTTACATTATGCTATGCTACTATGTTGTGCTGTTTGAACCTGGTCAGTTGATCTCATTCTGTGTGCTGTAAGAGGCCCCAGAGCAATTAGGTCCTGGCAGGTGGTGTCATGTGACCATCCCTTGTGGACTGGCCACATCTATGGGAAGATAATGGAGTGGTTTTCGTGGCTGGAGAAAGTGCCTGTGAATAATTCAAAGCTGCACGCAGGTTGTCCCTCTGGTCCAGTCTTTACGCAGCTTGATGAATGTGTTACTCCCTCAGCATTGCAAATGCTTTGCAAATCTAGTGTTACCTTTTTCTACACAATATGAGTGAAATGTGTTTCATACAGTGGGTTTAGACTCTTCGTTTTATGACCAGTATAAAGTATTTCCTCCCATTCCAGACACATAACTTTGGTTTGTTTTCACAAATCTTAAACATGTGAGCATTAAACAGCTTAGAGATTTATAACAATATAAATGACAGACCAGCTTCCCTTGACACAACAAACTGCTATGTATAACAGGAACATTGTCAGTTTCCCCCTTTTGTTTCAGTCATAGAGGGCGTCCACAGTTGTAGCGCTGATTGATTTTTGTCTATCATTTCATGCTGTGAGATCCCAGTTGAGGTGTCTCCTGATAGAGATGAAGTAGTGGTGGGATATATTACATTACAGTATAACTAAGACCAGGCACAGTTTCACCTCTCAATAACAGCATCAAGACTGTAAAAGTCCTGCCTTTGCATTATCTTCCTTTAATGCGTTGCAGCTTTCCCGAGTAAACGCAAATGTTCTTGTAATTTAGTATCATTAGACAGTTGGTCACCTAGTGAGAATAACATCAAAGATATCTTATTGTAGGTCATTTTGGTCTAGGAAACTGCACGAACAGTTTTACAGAAAAGAAGAGAAAGTTGAAAAAAAAAAAAAAAAGAGAGAGAGGTATTCAAGCCACACATAGTCCTCAGGTCATGGATTATGTTAAGCTGCAACATGTTTCCTTTGTTGTAGTTTGTTAAATGCCTTAAAATGTTTTGATGTTCTTCCCTTCCTCAGGACATATACATAGAGTAAGCATTTTTACCAATATTATGTAGGTATGTAATGTTTGGTGTCTGTTAGAATAGTTATCTCTTCTCATCAAAAAATTTTGTCATGCATGCAAGCTAAACTTGTGGCAGGAACTAACTGTTCTCCAAAAATACTATTAAAATTCGGGGGCTGTATTGCTTTTTAGCACATCCTACTTACTCTTCCACATTCTTTTGTTTTATTCTTCCAGATTTTGATTGAGTTCTGTGCGGGCGGTGCAGTGGATGCCATCATGCTGGGTAAGACCCACACTTTGTTGAAGGAAACAGAAAAAGAAAACACCATAAAGTTCTGGAGCTTTCTCTTCGCTCCATCCTCAAGTGCCAGCTCTTTTTTGTTCCATCCAGAAGCCTCGGCTGTGGGGTTTTTTTTGTTTTTTTTTTTTCCTTTCCCCTAGTTGGTGAGGCCTTTCCAAGAGTGCAATTATTGTAGCTCAGATTTCAAGGAGCAGTTTTGTCCACTTCTAATGCCTGCAGTTTATGTATGTTATTTTGAAGAAACACCTCACTGCCTTTTCTCACGTGTAAACTTCCATATCGTAAAGAAAAACAATTCACTCAAGTATTGTTTTGTTTTTTTAAATGAGTTGGGGGACTCGGATGTGTTGTATGACTCGCATATCATTTTCTTCACCACATACCCCGTCACATGTGCTAACTGAGGGTGGAGTTTGCTCCTTGTGTTATTATAATACTAACAAGCCAGTTGAATTGATGTATACATTCATATACTCAAACTTCAACAAGAATGTGTTCTTAAAAATCTTTGCTACTGTTTATTATGATAAGATAATAATGTAATACCTGTATCTGTGTGTGTGTAAATGTAGAACTGGAGAGGCCCCTTACAGAACCCCAGATTCGCGTGGTGTGTAAACAGACCTTGGAGGCCCTGTGTTACTTGCATGAGAACAAGATCATCCACAGAGACTTGAAAGCTGGGAACATTCTCCTCTCCTTGGAAGGAGATGTGAAACTAGGTAAAACTGTTGCTGCATTTGTCTTTGGAAAATCTCGCTAAGTAAAGACCACTGAGTTTTGCGTCAAGGGCACTTTCCTCATAATAAAATACACAGAACAAATGCTTATTCACTGTTAATTTCTCTCTCACTTAGTGGCCATTCAGAAACTTTCCTGAAGGGGGAACGGAAATGGACTTAAAAAGCTAATTAGTGAAGTTAATTGTTTGGTGCGATGGCAACCAGCTGTACCGTGTAATGTTAGTGGCAACATGAGCACATTGTCATTTACATACAATTAAAATAAGTTGTACTTATGGTATTAAGCATAACATGTAAAAGCAAAATATTGTGGTTTTTTTTTTTTTTTTTTTCCCCCTGTAGCCAAAAGGCAATAGTAAGTATTTTTAAACACTACTTGTGCACTGGTTGGCGATGAGTTGATCCAGTTGCATAACCCTCCAGCTGTAAAAGTACTAATGGGATGTTGTTGCCGTAGCTTCCATAGCGGCTGGTTTTGTGATGACTCATGTTCTGTAGGCAGAGGGTCATGAAGAAGCCCAGTAAACAATAATTATCAAACACTCAGCAGGGACATAATGGTGGATCTCTGTATTCCCTCTAATGTGTACATACTGTAAAAAGAGAAGAAGCTGAAATCGTAGGTAACATAGCTGCCGGGGGTGATAATGGGCATTTAAGAGCATTATTGAGGCTTTTGAGTCCACTTAGGAGGTTCATAATTGAAAGCTTAAGATAGGCTTGTTAAGAATGAAGCTACACTTTGTGAGGTTTTGTATTTTTATTTATAGTCCTAACAATATATACTTTTTGTTTTGTAATTAGAGTTGCCTTCCCCATATATCATGAGCTTATCCTTACATCATTGACAGACCCAAATAGCCCTTCTTCTTCTTCTTCTGTTGATATATGAATGGCTTTTTATTGTATTTAATTCATTCATTGATCAAAGAAGTCTTGTTCTGTGCTTTCAGCCGACTTTGGGGTGTCTGCTAAAAATACCAAGACATTACAGAGACGGGATTCTTTCATCGGCACTCCATATTGGTGAGTCATACAGTCTGATTACAAGACGGCATTCATCCCTTTCCATGACATAATATTCTGAATGTGTCCTATAGCTAGGGGTGATAATTTTTGTCTATGCAGTCGAAAAAGTTGTCATGGCTAATATACGAGATAGAGGGAAAAATAGCTCAACTCAGACATAGACTCCCCACAATAAGCACACACACTTATTATATTGACATTTTGACCTTCAAATATGGAAAGAATTTCCATATTAAACAACAAGTGCCGTCCTAATTTTGGTTCATGGTAATCTCACTCTCATTTTTTTAGGATGGCTCCAGAGGTGGTAATGTGCGAAACTTCTAAGGACCGCCCATATGACTACAAGGCCGACATCTGGTCCCTTGGGGTAACCCTGATTGAGCTGGCGCAGATTGAGCCACCCAACCACGAGATGAATCCCATGAGAGTGCTGCTGAAAATAGCAAAGTCCGAGCCGCCCACACTCATGCATCCTTCTCGCTGGTGAGATGGTGAAGTGGTGATAACAAAACAAGTGGCACTGGAATGTTTTCACAGTGGAGATAAGGATATGTTGACTGATAAATGCGTGGAAGTATGGTGAATTGTTTATGTACAGCTGTGTGGTTGCGTAGGGATTTAATGTCTTAATTTTATTCCAAAAACATACTGACTCAGTGATGTCAAGCATTCTAAACTTTGTATTTATTTGTTCTTCAAAGGTCTCCAGAATTCAATGACTTCCTCCGTAGAGCCCTTGATAAGAACGTGGACAATAGGTGGAGCGCACCACAACTTCTCCAGGTGAGCGGCGATAATGTTTTCACTACTCTTATCTCATTGTGTTTCCCTTTAAGCAACAGTCTGTGCACAGTGTGACCTACAGAAACAGTTTGTGGAAAGTGGTTTTGTATTTGATTGTAATATTTTGTGTCCCCTCCTCCCTATGAAGCATCCATTTGTCAGCACTGCTTGTCAAAACAAACCTCTCAGAGAGCTCATTGCTGAAGCCAAAGCTGAAGTTACAGAGGAGATTGAAGAAGGCAAAGAGGAGGAGGAGGAAGAAGAACCTGATACCTCCCTGGTAGGTTGCTGAATACATCTAACACTCTTGGTGTGCTGTGTTGTTTTTCAAGCTGCCACCTCCAGGGTTGAAGCTAATGCAGCGGTGCAAATACCTGCGGTTCCTCAAAATGTCCAGTTGAGCCTGGCTCTAAAACAGTCAGAGTAAAAGTTAAAAATGGTTTAAACATTTATATGTACTGTAGTTTCCCTATTTAGGATAAATGTACAGGAAGTGGCTGTGTATATAATTCACCCATTTAAATGGTACTATGTTTTGCATAGTTTAGTCAGTGACTGCTGTGAGCCACTTTAGAAAAGAATAGAATGTCCATTGTTGTCATTATACTGAATGTATGACAAGATTGGAGAGCTTCTCCTTTTTCAGTGCAAACGGGTAACTATATATGGCATATAAGTTGAAAATATGTACAAGATAATGTCCTACAAGACAGTGCAGTTAGCTTTATATACAAATATGAAGATAAAAAGACAAGGATGGTTATTGAATAAACCATTTTATTTTTCCTGGAAGATGAATGTACTACAGTTGTTGAGAAGTTATTTTAACATTTTGACATTTCAAAAACATTTCAAGAATTTTACCAGAACTTTCTTGCCAGTCAGCAGCACTTAGATTGAATTGAATTGAATTGAATGTCTTTATTGTCATCGTCCAACACAGAACAATGAAATTGAGAGTGCAATCCTCAAAGTGCATTTCACGAGTAATAAATAATATAAAAAAAAACCAGACACACAGCATCTAAAACCAGCAGTATAAAAACATTTCTAAAATGTGTTAGATTAAGAATTAAGATTAGTAATTAAAAATGATCTGTGTATTCAATTCAGTGCACAAACTGCATTTGGATACAAACTGTTCTTGAATTTGTTTGTCTTGAATAGATAATGGATAATAATTGCATTAATTTTTCATTACATTACTGTCGTCAAACATGCTGTATTGGCAACATTCAAGATAGATAAATTTTTTGCATAATATTTCCTCTTTAGCTGTATGGTAGGTGCTGCATCGTAGAAGTATCCACCCTTTCACCCCTTGTACTTTACTTGCTAAGAGGCCAAAACTCGAGGCAACTGTCCAGTAAACCAGTTGTGTACATTATGGGGCTACATCCACTCTGTTTATACATGTTTTTATATATAATGTATGAAAGGTGCTGTTGGATTTAATGTTTAGCTTCAAAAAGTCCAGTGCTGTAAGGTTTCTCAAAATGTCCTTCTTTTTTAGGGGCAGACTGCCCCTGGACACAAGCGTGCACCATCAGATGCCAGTGTTGCCAGTTCAGAGGATGACAAAGTTCAACCAGCTGTGGCTGCTCTGGAGTCTGTTGAAGAGAAGAAGGAGGTTGAGCCTGCTGAGGACAGGACCAGCGATAAGCTCTCTGATGAAGGTCTAGGAACTAGTGAGGTAGACAAGACTGAGGAAGAGAAACTTAATGAAGTGTCTGATGTCAGTAATGAAGACCTGGCCACTGGCCCAGTGGAACCAGCCGAAGAACTGGTCTGTAAGGAGCCAACAGAACCTAAACCAGAAGATGGCCAAGGTATGGAGATTTCCTCTGAACTTACAGAACCACAACCAGAAGAAGCTTTAGCCACAGTAGAAACTCAAGAGTCTGTGACAACTGACCAAGAAGTGGAGGAAGAAGAAAATGAGACTAAGAAAGAAATAGCAGAGCATGAACCTCCTCAAGTAATCGAAGATGTAAGAGAAACTGAAGATGAGAGGAAAGAAGAAGAAACTGCACCAGCTGCAGAAGAAACTGAGACAACTGGACAGTTCATTGAATCCAGAGAATCACAGGAACAACCACCAGAAGTAGAACCGGAGGTATCATCAGGACAGGTACAACAGAAAGAAGAAAGCGAGCAGCCAGATGAGGAGCATCCTCAACAAAGACCGACAGACGACACGGAGTTAGATGCTGGTAATCTAAATAACAGTGAAGAACCTAATTTAGAATTAAGCCAAAATGTTACTTCAGATTCAGTTGTCACAGAGGATGCAGACACAAAGTTAAATGTGGATGAGTCTTCTGCTGAAGTTTTGGTGGATGAGGAGAGCCAAAAACATGCACCGATTGACATAACAGAGGAGAAAAGAGAGGATAAGGCTCCAGAGGAGGCAGAACGGTCTGAAGAGAACCAGGCCGAAGAGGTTGTAGAAGTGGATGGAAAAGCACAAACTGAATCCACACATGGAATCAACAATGGAGGCAAAGACATCTGTGAGGATTCTGAACCAGTGGAGCCGCCTAAGGATGTCCCATCTAAAGGAGATGAGGAGAAAATTATTAGTGTTGATGAGAGCAATTCTCAGGATGCCGTTTCTGTTCCCGAGAGTGAAACTGACTCAGAAACCAAAACTGATCAGGGAAGTCCTGCTTTACTGAAACCAGAAGTGGAGAAAGATTCAGATTCTGGAAGCAGCTCTGCAGCTGATACCAACAGCCTTGACCTTAATCTGTCCATCTCCAGCTTCCTGTCCAAGAGCAAAGAAGGAGGCTCTGTGTCTGTGCAGGTAATGTCATTTAATTAATTACTGAATATCAAGTCTAATTAAATTATATGAGCCTCAAAACATCCTGCTTTTCTTCATAGGATTCAAAACGTCAGAAAAAGACACTAAAGAAGACACGCAAGTTTATAGTGGATGGTGTGGAGGTTAGTGTAACAACATCAAAGATAGTCACAGACAACGACACCAAGAGTGAGGAGATGAGGTTCCTCAGGTAAGTCCATCTCTTGTGTTCTACATGCTTCACCCATATCTAAATATGGGCCATGACCCATTTAACATGCCTGCCATAAATAGGCCTTTCATTTCACAACTCCCACATCCCACAGCTTTTGACAAACGCCAGATGGGTTATCTGCTCTGATGAATGTTACATTATTTTACTATCATCTCCTGTGTTACCTTTTAAAGACATGAAATGTGCTGCTTTCTTATGGGTTGGGCTGTCTATGGAGGAAGCAAATCTGATCTGAACTTCAACTAAGTACAGTTTTTTCCCTGAAAACAAAAATATTAGATTTAACAAAATAATCTTATCTCACTCATGACAAACTACTGATTTTATGATGAGTTAATGTGGGCGTGCCCTGGTAATGTTGTTGTTGTGGTCTGATCAGGCGGCAGGAGTTGAGAGAGCTGCGTCTCCTGCAGAAAGAGGAGCAAAGGGCTCAGCAGCAGCTGAGTAACAAGCTGCAGCAGCAGAGAGAGCAGATCTACCGCCGCTTTGAACAGGAAACTACAGTGAGTCATTTTGCTCATGTTGCAACGGTGCGATGTTGTGTTTTTTTGGCCAGCTCTTTGGCAACAGACTGCTTCATCTCAAAGTTTACGTCGATCTGACAGAAGGATACAACTAAAACACATTTGGAAATAGCTTATCTGTGCTCTTTATGTCATAATCATGACCTTACTGTATCCTCATGTCATTATATATATATATATATATATATATACACACACTTATAAGCAAGGCAAAATTACACCATATTCAAAATATTTGTTTTCATGAATTTCCTCTTCTCCAAAGTAATGACAACAACTGTGGGCGTTGGTCTGAATTAATATGCTGATGCTGTTCTTGCTCATTCTGTCTATTTAGGCCAAAAAACGTCAGTATGACCAAGAAGTGGAGAACTTGGAAAAGAAGCAAAAGCAGACGATTGAACGTCTGGAACACGATCACACCAGCTGGCTCAGGGATGAGGCCAAACGCATCAAGGCAGACCAAGACAAGGAGCTCTCCAAGTTCCAAAATATGTTGAAGAACCGTAAGAAGGAGGTAAGGTGTTGCATGAGAGCCTGCAGTGAAGTGATTTTAATGCATGGTTGTGACCTTAGCCAGGGGAATTTGGGGTCATAATCATTTGCATGTTATAGACAGGATGTTTTAAGTTGCATGTGTTTAACATTTTAGCCTGTAGCATAGTTAGCTGTGCTGTATTAATTCTATGGGAGCAGGTTGCCTTGCTGTTCTACATAGCACTGTTGGTGTGCTACGTTTTCTCATATATGCTGCTAACTCCATGTTGTCCGTATTGTTGTATTTATTATTTATCTGCCCTGAAGCTTCTGCTGTTTCCCTGTAATGCTGTGCTGTAATTACAATGTTTTAATCTCAGAGGACATCTAAAGCAATATTATGGTGTGTTGGGGTAGTGGTACATATGTTAGCGCTGTATTATTCTGTCCTGCCTTATTCTCTGCTTTGCGATAGTGCGTACTTTAGGTTTGCTTAAAGTTTCCGTGCTTGGCTTTCTGTAGCCTCTTTATCGCAGCAGTTTAGACTAGCATTGTATTGTGCATCATGGTACCTTGGTGGTGGTGGCGGCGCTTCTTGCTATTTGTGCTCTGGGCTTTTTGCCTTTCAGTGGTGGCTATAGATGTGTACAGTTTTGTGGTTGTTCAGATATTAATATACTATGTTTTACATTGGTTTTCATAGGGCTGTGCACTATGACCAAAACCGCCTAAAAGGTGAATGTGACAAAAATACTGGTGCATAAAACGCCAGATGTAAACACTTAAAATGTGAGAATTAAAATAAAGAAAAATGAAAGCACAAAAAAGCAAAACTTCCACATCTGTGAAATATGAAAGAGCACTGAACTGTTCAATTTGTGAGATGTTACAAAAGAACATAATCAGACACGAGATACATTTTTCTATTGTGGCCTGATATATGTTGGCATATTACACAGCCCTACAGTTTTATATTTTAATTCTTTGCAGTGTTATTGACAAATATCTTGAACTGTATTTACTGTAATTAACTTTGTCTCATTTGTATGAGTGTGTGAGGTGGCTTTGGTCACGGGATTGCCAATTTCTAAAGAATTTTAATTATGGTGTTGGGCTCAGAGAAGAAAACAATAACAGCTTTGCATCACAGTAACTGTTATCTAATAATCAAATATTTAACAGTCATGCCATGTAGCATTGCATGTTTGATGTGATTAAACGTTTCAGCCTGGACTGTTAAACAATCAGAAGGCCTGGTTTGGCAGATTATTCCCCATCAGTTACTGTACTTTGTAAAATCTCAAGAAAAGGTGATCATCTTGGTGGCTGTGGGGCTTATTTGAATGCATATTAATACAGGAGTATGCTGGTTTGAGACTAATGTATGTCGCCATTTAACAGGCAGATCTTTCTGTTGACTGTTGACGTGACTCTTAAAGGTTCAGTGTGTAACGTTTACAGGGATGTAGTCGATCTGATTATGTATAGTATTTATAATTATGCTTTCAGTAGCAAATAATGATGTGGAAAATATGAATAATTGTTTTGTTTATGACTCATTTAAATTGACAACAGGAGTATTTCACCTTTGATGGAGTTCACCATGTCGTTGTCATTGTTTCCACAGTAGCTCAGAATAGTCTCTCTTCTTTTTTCATTATTCAGCAGCTGGTATCCTGCATTGTTATCACCTTTACGAGAAAACCCAGAACATACAGTGCATGATTGCATTTCTAGTAGCCGCTGTATGGGAGATGGACACAAGGGCAGAGCTGTGAAATCCAGAACTTTGTCAATTGATCTCCGTAAATATTGCACACTGAACCTTTAACCATGCAACTCCAACTGACATTTCTGACATGCTCTCAGCATCCATCTTCTAATCAAAAGAATTGTCATTCTCTGAATAGTTGAAATGGACATTAAACTCAGGCTGTGGGAGTTGAGCATGATGTGATTTAACCTGTTGGTGGCTGGCAGAGGTTTCTCTCCTTTCAATCGGGCTTGTGCATGTCTTCCTCCTGGTGTTGGACAGCTTTGTGAGATTAAAAAAAATATATATGTAAAATAATCGGTGCCTACAAATATACTGTAGGCCAAACAGGAAGTTGGACAATCACCCAGACATATGAGAAAAGAGCTCATGAAACGCTTAAAGGAGGACCTGTCGCTCCTTAAGAGTGCAGAGGTAAACCATCATACACTGTCTTTAACTCTCTAACACAGTAACTTTTTCCTCTTCATCTCTCTTCATCCTTTTCTCTGCCCTCTACTTTTCTGACTCCTTGTTGGAAGGTTTTCATATTTAAACACAAATAGAAATATATGCACTGTGTCTGTAATCACTCCCTACCCAAAGCTTTGTATTTACTCTATGTTGAGGTCTGTTTTGGGCACTAAGATATGCATCATTGTTGCAGAAGGCTGTTGTGTATTTTTGCAAATTATCTAGCAATATTCTAAGACGGTAATTGTTTTATTATGATAGTAATTGATAGTAACCACTTTACATTAGGTACTTTGATTTATGAGGCATTTAAGTGACTTGATCAGGCAAGAAATAGACATTTTTATAAAACCTGTTTCTAATGAGATTCCAAAACATTTGTCTCAATATTAAGACTGCAACCATGAGTTTTCCCTGGGAAAATTACTTAAACGAGCATATGATGTTCTATGAATGCGCTAATCGATAATAATTTCAGTTCCATCTGGTGCATATGACTGTATAGTACTGTGCAGAAGCCTAAGGCCACCTCCAGGTTTGTTGTTTTTGCAGGATATATTGCTCATATTTATTTCTCATTCTATTTTCTACAGATGCAACAAGAAAACAAAGGGAATATGTGCACAGCCTTAAAAGACACATTTTAAAAAATGACCTAAATGGGTTGTTAAGGTTGAAGTTACTATTTCGTGCAACCTCTGACCCCATGACAAGCAGCACAAATGAAAACATCTGACATGAGTTGAATGAAACCTGGTATAAAACAGAGAAGATATATATATTTATATTTATATTTATATAGAGTATAATTTTACTGGATGGATCCATATAAACAGTTCCACAGGCCACTCCACGCTCTCCTTTTTAACCCATGAAGACCCAGTGCTACTTTTGTGGCAGTTCCCAAATGCATTTTTCTTTCTATTTAGCCTTTCTGAAGTGATTTTATTACCATTAATTATAATGTTATCCTCTGTATTTTTGCACTTTTTCAGTGAAAATCAGGCATTTTCCTATATTTGATTTACAGATCATGTACTTTAATAATCTGATATTACATTTGAGAGTTATTATATCAAAAACAGAGAAAATGTAAGAACAAGTAGCTTTTACAGTAAAATGTATCATTAACTGAACGTAGAAACAAGTATCTCCAACCACTGTCATTTATTGAAGTGCATGAGTTTTACTGGTGATTCAGTGTTGTAGAAGATGACAGTGTTTCCATGGAAACCAAATGGGTCATATCATAGGACCATGAAAAGGTGAGAAAGTGTATTTTACACTAATTATTTACATGTATTGATAGGATTAATGGATCAACAGGTGTTCAATATTTTACATCAGTCGATGGTTTGAGTCGCCAGTGGCTGTTTGGGTCTTTATGGGTTAAATTATTATATTATTATTGTGTCAGCGTTTAGTCTCAAATCAAATCATGACGGTGACCTAAGGCAGGGGTGCCCAACCCTGGTCCTCGTGAGCTACTATCCTGCATGTTTTAGATGTTTCCATTTTCCAGCACACC